>CM068374.1:331574169-332174169 GCA_034769895.1 Magicicada septendecula | reverse complement strand
CACCAGGGTTGTGTCTCCCTCGAAAGGAACGTTTTCACCTGATCTCGGTTGTGGGGTGCTAGGTCTCTAGCCTTCGTCCACCGGTTTGACAGTCACCCAGTGCGGGTTCCCCTCTTTCGAGGTTAGGCCCGCCCAGGATCCCATCTCCCCAGCTTCAGGAGACTAGGTCCGCTTTTAGAGACCCGCGTGAAGCGCAAATGGGCTCAAGATGACGGAAAATTAGAAGGGAGGCTGGACCGCCACGCCTCCACCAGGGTTTGTGTCTCCCCCAAATGGAACGTTTCCACCCGGTCTCAGTTGTGGGGTGCTCGGTTACACCGCCCCGCCTCCACCAGTGTTGTGTCTCCCTCGAAAGGAACGTTTCCACCCGGTCTCGGTTGTGGGGTGCTAGGTCTCTAGCCTTCATCCACCGGTTTGATAGTCACCCAGTGCGGGTTCCCCTCTTTCGAGGTTAGGTCCGCCCAGGATCCCATTTCCCCAGCTTCAGAAGACTAGGTCCGCTTTAGAAACCCGCGTGAAGCGCAGGTGGGCTCTTAGGAGATAAGGGAGAGAGAGGCTGGGGTCCCCAGAGTGTAAGAAAGGAGGACGCTATATTCGCTTCATCTCGCATTTGCGGACAGAAGCCTCTGGTAATCGGCCGTCGCCTTGATGAGGCGACGTTGCCCGGCCCGACCCAAGATAACAAATAACTGACAAAATAAAATGTTTCCCCCTCGAGGGGTGTCAACCCTCGAGAGGTAGCCAGTGCGGGTGGTACAAATATAACCCTCAAGGGCCCACTGGCATGCCCCCCATTACCGCCCCAGGCTAGCAACAAAGGTGTAAATGTGCCGTACTGAAACCGGCAGGCCTGGCTGGAAAAGACCGTTATCAAGTAGACGGGCCCGGGCCACTGAAAACAGTGACCCGAGACCCGACCTCTAGAAACCACTACAGACCCCCTCAGTCCTTCCGTAAGGAATGGCTGATGGAAGAACAAAGGGGGGCTGGACCGCCCCGCCTCCACCGGGATTTGTGTCTCCCCCGAAGGGAACGTTTCCACCCGGTCTCGGTTGTGGGGTGCTCGGTCTCTAGCCTCCGTCCACCGGTTTGACAGTCACCCAGTGCAGGTTCCCCTCTCTCGAGGTTAGGCCCGCCCAGGATCCCATCTCCCCAGCTTCAGGAGACTAGGTCCGCTTTAGAGACCCGCGTGAAGCGCAGGTGGGCTCTAGGAGATAAGGGAGAGAGAGGCTGGGGTCCTCTAGAGTAAGAAAGGAGGACGCTATATTCGCTTCATCTCCCATTTGCGGACGGAAGCCTCTGGTAATCGGCCGCCGCCCATAAGGGGCGACGTTGCCCGGCCCGCCCCGAGATAATGTGGATGGTACCAGTAGGCACATCTTGCCCTTAACCATCCAAGTAACCGCCCGAAGACGGGTAGCCTGGTGGAAGGAACAAGTTTGCGAAGCCTGTTGATTGTTACTCCCTCCGTTTATAAAGGCTTTGTATAACTTGGTTATAATATGATAGTTCGCTGCGTAGCGGTACGGGAAAAAGCGCTGTCCTATTTACCGGCGAGGCGAGTGTCGTACAGGCCTATCTTGTTCTGTTTATACGGAAGTCGAATAGTCAAAGTTATACTCAGAAACAGTAAGATTGTTGATGTCATATTCCGACGCCTACGGATAGGTAAAGTGATAGTCCGCTGAATGCGAATAGTCAAAGTCATACTCCGACGCGAGGAGATATTAACGCTAGAAAAAAGAATAGGGACAGTTGGTTAGCCCCGAAGGGCACAGAACCCACCACCACCCCTCGAGCTCGTAAGTCGCGAAGACTTATTGCCCAAGGCTTCTGTCACCAGGTTATCCCTCAATGATGTCTACGGAGATTGTCGTCTGGTCTGTCTGAGGAAGTCTGGTCTCTACCAGGCCCGAGAAAAGTCGCGCCAACAGGGGAGCGATCGTGATCGGCCGCCAGTTCTCAGGGCGGCTCGTGTGCTTCCCACGCTTAGGGATCAGGGTGGTCCGGTGCATCTTCCACGGCGAGGGATACACCTCACCGAAGAGCGCGACGTTAAAAAGGGCAGTAAGTACTTCGGCAATGCCTCGGTATTTTAATACACCACCCTTCGTAACGCCATCCGGACCGGGCGCCCCGCCGGCCTTAAGGCGCCTGATTTTTGCCCTAACTTCCCCGAGCGTAATGAATGGCACATCACGATCGTCTTGTTCTGTTATTGGCAGGTCAAATCGGCAAGGCTGAGCGGTGCCCCAAAGATCATGATAATAGGGCACCGCTTCCACCGGCGGATCAGGTCTACCTCCCTCCTCGAGCAGGTCTCCGATATTATTATTTAAGACCAACTCAGCCAGTCGAGAAGGGTTCCGCCGGTAGAGCTCTTGTGTTCTGGCGTAGACTCTGATTCTACGCCGCGTACGCTCAGCCCGCCGGCCAGGCCTGCCTCCCCTGTTAGGAGCAGTTCTTCGTTCTGGGCCTAGTTGCACAAGATCTGCGTGCAATTGATTAACAATATTATTCAGATCTCCCCCATTAATATTTTCGCCAATCAACGCAATGATGCGCTGGGCGAGCGGCAACCCGCCGACATCAAGGTCCCGTAGGTACGAAACCCACGGAGCCTCTTCAACCGGGCGGTCCGCTTCATCCTTCACTCTCTCAACAAAATCTATCGCCCCTTCGTCTGGTGCAGTAACCTCCCCAACCACATCAGCAAGCTGATCAGGCGGTTCGGCCTCTTCAACCGGACCCACGGCCGTACCTTGCTCCGGTGGTAGCGGAGCCTCCGGTATACCTTCTTCCACCATGACCGCCGGCCCCAAGTTTTCCACCAGGGGTTCCCCCACAGGCTGAGCTCCCTCGACGGCCCTATCCGGAATTACCGGGGGCCGAGGATCTCCCGGAAGAAGACCATGTCCCTTGAGAGTTCTGACTCGTTGTCTAATTTGTTTATTTGTTTTAAGGGGGAGGTAGGTGGCAATAAACAAGGAATAACCTTGTTTCCTCCCCCCAGAGGTAAACTCAACATACTTCTCTCTTAAGACACGATCTTCCCCTTCGGTCCATACCGAGGAAGCCCTGATCCCACGGACCCTGGCTGGCCGGTCAGCAGCCCGCTCCGCATTCCTCTCCACCGGATGTTGGTGATTCCTGTGCAGAGTGAGTCCCCGCTGTGAGGGGAACCTGCGTTCACAATTGGGACATTCAAATCCTCTGGGGGGCGAGACGACAGGCCCCCGACATTTAGCGTAGTGAACGCAGGCCCCATGCCATCTGGCAAACAGGGACCTGCACCGGTCACACCGAAACCGGAGAGAGGCTACGGGATGAGCGTCCTCATAGTGGCGTACAAAATCTTTTGCTAAGGTATACCAGTTGCCGCAAAGACGGCACTGGGAGACATTCCAGGGGACATCAACCACTGAAAGGCCAGCATCACCCTGATCAACATCATTGTTAGAATTAGCAGTTTCCGGTAAATCATCCCGTTCCGTATCAATTCGACCCGGGGGAACGGGGATCCCCCCCGGAAGCCGAGGCTCTATTATCATTACTAGTGACTAGTAAAATTGTTCCCTATCGAGGGGAATCAACCCTCGATAGGTAGCCAATGTGGGGTGTACAAGTACAACACTCAAGGGCCCACTGGCATGCCCCCTGTTACTGCCTACAGGCTAGCAGTTGGTTAGCCCCGAAGGGCACAGAACCCACCACCACCCCTCGAGCTCGCAAGTCACGAAGACTTATTGCCCAAGGCTTCTGTCACCAGGTTATCCCTCAATGATGTCTACGGAGATATTCGTCGTATAGTGCGCTAACCAACTTATTTGTCCCGCTTCACCCAATGTGGGATCAGCGATTTCCTATTCCTTGGCAACTTATTCCCTAATCCTAGCCCGTTCTTTTTTCTTTCCAATGGCTCGGGCTGTCGCATTAAGCAATGCAAAGTTCTCCAAACTCGAGACTGCGTGAATACGTCTGTTTTCTATTGGTACATTGGTCCAAATTTCACGTAGTTCTCGCCGCTCAATGTCATATTCTGGGCATTCTGCCAAGCAGTGCCATGAGGTTTCTTCAGTGCCTTCTCCACAATGCGGGCACCAGGGTTCAGGCTGCAATCGGAACCCATGTAATTTCGAGCGGAAGTTGCCATGACCAGAGAGATATTGAGTCGTATAGTGGCTCCAATTGACATTCAGGAGTCGGAGGCGATATTCGACTGTGGGGAAGTACGCAAAGGTTTCCCTTCCCTTTATGGACGTCCTCCATCTATCGTTCCATGCTGTCATCGTCTCTTGCCGTCTCGCCGGCTTACTCACATGTCTGGGAATACCATTAGTCACATCATTCGATATTGCTATTCTTTCAGCAATGAGCAGATCTATAGGCACAATGCCAGCGATGACTGTATTGGCGTCATGGGAAATAGTTTTGTAGGCCTTATTGACAAGGAGGAGAAGTCTCCTCTGCACACTTAGCAATTTCCGGGCATATTGTCGGCGAAGTGTAATCGCTGTCCCCCAGAATTCGCAGCCATATGTTAGGAGAGGCTGGGCAACTCCCTTATACAGTTTTCTGAGCGCTGCACAGCTGTAGCCATGATTTTCTCGAGCAAGAGAAGACAACGCAAAGAAGGTGCTGGTGACTCTGCCTGCAAGCTCTGCAACGTGCGTGCTGAAGTGTAGTCCCTCGTCGACTACCACGCCGAGATACGTGTGTCTATTAACTTTCTGCAATCGTGTGCCCCTGTAGAAGACTCTGGGCTGTCTGGCGTGGTCAAAGCGTCCCTTGAGCATCATAAGCTGAGACTTGGTCGCTGAGAATTCTAATTTTGAAGTGACGCTCCAATTATCCATGATTCCCATAACAACAGCGGCTTTTTCTTCCAAGTCCAGATGTGTCGTGCCGGGAACAACAATGACTGCATCGTCGGCATAGGCAATGATGCGTACATCTGCGCCAAAGTCGTGTCGAAGGAACGTCTCGAAGACAACATTCCACAGGACAGGGCCCAGAATTGAACCTTGGGGGCAACCCTTGGTCAAGTTTTTAGTGGCAGTCACACCATCCCAACTCAGCGTGGCAGTTCGGTTCATCAGATAACTGTGTATGAGGTTGTAGAGGTCTGCAGGGCATCCCGCATTGCGGAGCTGCCAGAGAATGAAGGGCCACCAGGCATTATCAAAGGCTCCAGAGATGTCTAAGAAGATACCCATGACATATGGGCGATCAGCAGTGGAGACTGTACGCTTGAGATCTAACATAGCGTCAACTGTGCCGCGACCAGCGCGAAAACCGTACTGATTATCTCCAAAATATTGAGTGGAGTCCAGGAACATGACGAGGCGCTGACAAATAAGTCGTTCCACGACTTTCCCAAGAACAGGGAGAAGCGTAATCGGCCGGTACGACTGAATAGCCGTACGATCTCTATTCGGGCTCTTGAGGAAGAGTTTCACCACGCCATGCTTCCACTGGTCAGGAAAGATCCCTTGTTGCCAAATCGTGCGTACAGCATCCAGAAGGAGTAGCTGAAGTCGTGTGTATCCACGTTTAAGTATCTCTGGGCGGATACCATCATCACCTGGAGCCTTGCCATTTTTCTGTCCGTGGACAGCATATTGAACATCTAGTTCATCAGGTAATTCAACTGGCCCCGCCATTCGAAGGGGGACGTCCCTTCTGAGTTGCTGATGCCAGTAGGTGTCGGAAGCGGGAGAGTCATCCGGGAGGATGCCCTGCAGCATCATCCTGACAATTTGGTGATCGTGACCTGTTGATCAACCCTCAGTGAGACTAGCGGGGGAAGGGCTTTATATCGACCAGCCAAGATTTTATATGCGGTACCCCACGGGTCTGAGTTACTACCGAGCTGGACACATCGTATCCACGATTCCCGTTTTGTGTGTCGAATTTTATTGACATAACGGGTCCGAGCTCTGGAAAAGAGTGCATGCGCTTCCATCGTGCGCGGATCGTCTGCACCGTGCCTCGTCCGTAGACGCTTCCAGCGTCGCTCGTGAGAGAGCTTTTCCGAGCGTGCCAAATCTAGGTCACGAGTCCACCATCTCGCGGTGGCACGAGGCCGGCCTTTCCTGACAGCTGATTCAGCGCAAGCCCGCTGGAGGAGCTGCGTAATCGTTTCAATCTTAGTAGGTAGGGGGGCCTCATCAAACGAGACTAGTGACTCTGTGTCTACTAGAAGGGTGGCATCAAAGCTGCGCCAATCTATGTCCTGCAGCCGGACATTAGGTTCAGATTGTGGAACATGCTGGGGGCGTGGACCAGATGAAAGATTGAACCTGATCAGACGATGATCTGAGAGGAGCTTATCCGGGTCGATGTGCCAGTCGTAAACATGGCGACGGAGATTAGGCGTTATCAGGGTAACGTCTATATTACTTGTACCTTGAGCTGATTCAAAAGTAGTGTACGGACTAGCAATGTTGGCAATGTGCAAATCATGGGCTAAGACAAAGTCATCCACCTGTTCTCCACGTAGGTCTGTGGTAGGATTAAACCATAGAGTTGACTTCGCATTGACGTCCGCACAGATGAAAACTGGTTCTCCCCTGAGTGCTAGTAAGACACGATCCAGATGGGCTAAGTGTTCGGCAATAGGATCAGCATACCTGGAGTAACAATTCACCAGGAAGATGCGCTGCTGGTCGCGCTCCACTCGCACCACCACACAGTAAGGTGAACTGAGGTGTGCCAATAGGACTCCAGGGGGAGAGTCCATCCTGATAACAGTCAGCACCCAGGAAGGAGTCTGGTCAGTCGACAAGTAATATGTGCGAAACCCTGGCCACTGGAGGTGGCCTCTGAGAAAAGGTTCTTGGATAAGCGCTACGGTCAGGCTCTGGGTGTCCATCAGGCGGCGCAATTCGTGCATGCCACAATTCGATCGTCCCATGTTAATCTGAGCGAACCTAATGTCCATAGTCCACTTTTTCATATGCAATCCGAACTGCACGTTCATATTCCGGACACTTCTTACTCATGAGATCGTGATGATAGTCACGATTGACAGCCCTACAGTTGGCGCAGCGAGGACTGTGGTCCTTGCGTTTACAATTCTTTATGTCGTGCTCACCCGTGCAATGCGGGCAGACCTGTTTATTACGGCAATATTTGCCTACACGGCCATAGGTTTGGCACTTATAACATCGCACAACCGGGTTATAGTCTTTGACTCGGCACGACTGCCACCCAATGAAGAGTCGATCTCGAACTCTGATGAGGTTCCGGACCCGTGGGGAGCATTCCACGACCCAGTTTTCCCTGGTGTCAGAGCCTCGATGCGTATATTTATGGACGCACTTAAATTCGTCGAGGAATTCCTCATACGGAATGGCCTCTGCAACATTTCTGTCAAAAATCTCTTGGATTGTGATAGCGGGATCGTCTGGCTCAACATCATAAATCATGATGCGTGGCTGTTTACGGCGGGGCTTTTCAACAACCAACCCCTTCGCCTTCAATTCAGCATTATTTTCAAGAGCCGTGATATGCGACTCTTTTTGTGTCTCGATAAGGAGACCACGGGCCGTCATCTTGACCTTCTGGATATTTATACCCAGCCGGCCAGGGTTCAGGGTCGCTTTGACACGTTCTTTAATGGTGTCTATGGTGTCATTTTTATCCTTTGATTTTATAAACACCACTCTGGGTGGTTTAATGGATTTTGTGGCTCCGGTAACTTTGGGCACTCTCGCCACTGACGCATAGCTGGTCTGTCCTGTAGAACCTTCAGCTACAGGAGACGTCTTTACGGAAGACTCAATTCTGAGTCGCTCGTCCAACCTACCTTCGAGGAAGGACACTTTCTTGGTGACTCGAGACAAGAGTTCTGACATTTCAGTCATGCGGGTGGTCAGAGCATCTACCTGTATCCGCGTCAATTTTTGACTTTTATATTGGCTGTTAGCCCATGTTGACATTCCCTGTATCAGTACTGACAGTTGATCCAGGTCCTCAGGTTGAGGTTGATCACTGACAGCTGGACGCTCCTCGGGTCGAGGTCTTGGCGGTCTCTGCGAGGCCGGCTGCGAGGCTGGCTGCTTGGAGGGCACTGATCGCCGTGGTCGCAAGGCCGCTGCCATTTCGGTGTCACTGACACTCGTCTCTGCCTCAGACTGTGACTCCGTCTGTGGAGTTGGTCGGGGGGTGCGCTTCACACATTTCCTCTTCGGACGCGAAGTGTTCTCCGAGGAAGACATCTTAAGATTACACAAAAATACAGTTAATGAAAAAGTGTCACTAGCACTAATGTGGTGAAACCACTGAGTCGAACAAAGTATACAATAAGCTAAAGCACTAAAATGTGTCTATTTCACACTACCGACAAAGTGTCCCTGCACTGCACAAAAAAGATTAACAAGGTCCTGTCCCAGTCCACAACACTACCGTTTACGCCGTTTAGCCGACCTAAGGACTTATGGCGTGATCCGGATCACGGCTGATCGCCCAGGCCGTGGATAGCCCCCACCTCGTAGAGGCGGCGAAGCCCTGCCTTTCACTCACTCACAAACCCTATTCGCACTATTTGTATTAATCACAGTCCAACACACACACACTTATATCGTTTATAATAACACTGTTTATAGCACGTGGAAAGAAAACTTGCAACGCAATCGAAAACAACACTCGCATACAGCTGGATAGACGACACTATACCAACCGGGCCCAGGGGCCTACAGGCTAGCAACAGAGATATAGACGCCCTGTACTGTAGGCCTGGCTGGAAGGGCCGCTATCAAGTTTACGGGCCCGGGCCACTGCAAGCAATGACCCGAGACCCGACCCCTAGAGACCGCTTTAGCCCCCAGTTCTCCCGTAAGGAATGCTGATGGAAGAACAGAAAGGGAGGCAGAACCGCCCCGCCTCCACCAGGGTTTGTGTCTCCCCCAAAGGGGAACGTTTCCACCCAGTCTCAGTTATGGGGTGCTCGGTCAGACCGCCCCGCCTCCACCAGGGTTGTGTCTCCCTCGAAAGGAACGTTTTCACCTGATCTCGGTTGTGGGGTGCTAGGTCTCTAGCCTTCGTCCACCGGTTTGACAGTCACCCAGTGCGGGTTCCCCTCTTTCGAGGTTAGGCCCGCCCAGGATCCCATCTCCCCAGCTTCAGGAGACTAGGTCCGCTTTTAGAGACCCGCGTGAAGCGCAAATGGGCTCAAGATGACGGAAAATTAGAAGGGAGGCTGGACCGCCACGCCTCCACCAGGGTTTGTGTCTCCCCCAAATGGAACGTTTCCACCCGGTCTCAGTTGTGGGGTGCTCGGTTACACCGCCCCGCCTCCACCAGTGTTGTGTCTCCCTCGAAAGGAACGTTTCCACCCGGTCTCGGTTGTGGGGTGCTAGGTCTCTAGCCTTCATCCACCGGTTTGATAGTCACCCAGTGCGGGTTCCCCTCTTTCGAGGTTAGGTCCGCCCAGGATCCCATTTCCCCAGCTTCAGAAGACTAGGTCCGCTTTAGAAACCCGCGTGAAGCGCAGGTGGGCTCTTAGGAGATAAGGGAGAGAGAGGCTGGGGTCCCCAGAGTGTAAGAAAGGAGGACGCTATATTCGCTTCATCTCGCATTTGCGGACAGAAGCCTCTGGTAATCGGCCGCCGCCTTGATGAGGCGACGTTGCCCGGCCCGACCCAAGATAACAAATAACTGACAAAATAAAATGTTTCCCCCTCGAGGGGTGTCAACCCTCGAGAGGTAGCCAGTGCGGGTGGTACAAATATAACCCTCAAGGGCCCACTGGCATGCCCCCCATTACCGCCCCAGGCTAGCAACAAAGGTGTAAATGTGCCGTACTGAAACCGGCAGGCCTGGCTGGAAAAGACCGTTATCAAGTAGACGGGCCCGGGCCACTGAAAACAGTGACCCGAGACCCGACCTCTAGAAACCACTACAGACCCCCTCAGTCCTTCCGTAAGGAATGGCTGATGGAAGAACAAAGGGGGGCTGGACCGCCCCGCCTCCACCGGGATTTGTGTCTCCCCCGAAGGGAACGTTTCCACCCGGTCTCGGTTGTGGGGTGCTCGGTCTCTAGCCTCCGTCCACCGGTTTGACAGTCACCCAGTGCAGGTTCCCCTCTCTCGAGGTTAGGCCCGCCCAGGATCCCATCTCCCCAGCTTCAGGAGACTAGGTCCGCTTTAGAGACCCGCGTGAAGCGCAGGTGGGCTCTAGGAGATAAGGGAGAGAGAGGCTGGGGTCCTCTAGAGTAAGAAAGGAGGACGCTATATTCGCTTCATCTCCCATTTGCGGACGGAAGCCTCTGGTAATCGGCCGCCGCCCATAAGGGGCGACGTTGCCCGGCCCGCCCCGAGATAATGTGGATGGTACCAGTAGGCACATCTTGCCCTTAACCATCCAAGTAACCGCCCGAAGACGGGTAGCCTGGTGGAAGGAACAAGTTTGCGAAGCCTGTTGATTGTTACTCCCTCCGTTTATAAAGGCTTTGTATAACTTGGTTATAATATGATAGTTCGCTGCGTAGCGGTACGGGAAAAAGCGCTGTCCTATTTACCGGCGAGGCGAGTGTCGTACAGGCCTATCTTGTTCTGTTTATACGGAAGTCGAATAGTCAAAGTTATACTCAGAAACAGTAAGATTGTTGATGTCATATTCCGACGCCTACGGATAGGTAAAGTGATAGTCCGCTGAATGCGAATAGTCAAAGTCATACTCCGACGCGAGGAGATATTAACGCTAGAAAAAAGAATAGGGACAGTTGGTTAGCCCCGAAGGGCACAGAACCCACCACCACCCCTCGAGCTCGTAAGTCGCGAAGACTTATTGCCCAAGGCTTCTGTCACCAGGTTATCCCTCAATGATGTCTACGGAGATTGTCGTCTGGTCTGTCTGAGGAAGTCTGGTCTCTACCAGGCCCGAGAAAAGTCGCGCCAACAGGGGAGCGATCGTGATCGGCCGCCAGTTCTCAGGGCGGCTCGTGTGCTTCCCACGCTTAGGGATCAGGGTGGTCCGGTGCATCTTCCACGGCGAGGGATACACCTCACCGAAGAGCGCGACGTTAAAAAGGGCAGTAAGTACTTCGGCAATGCCTCGGTATTTTAATACACCACCCTTCGTAACGCCATCCGGACCGGGCGCCCCGCCGGCCTTAAGGCGCCTGATTTTTGCCCTAACTTCCCCGAGCGTAATGAATGGCACATCACGATCGTCTTGTTCTGTTATTGGCAGGTCAAATCGGCAAGGCTGAGCGGTGCCCCAAAGATCATGATAATAGGGCACCGCTTCCACCGGCGGATCAGGTCTACCTCCCTCCTCGAGCAGGTCTCCGATATTATTATTTAAGACCAACTCAGCCAGTCGAGAAGGGTTCCGCCGGTAGAGCTCTTGTGTTCTGGCGTAGACTCTGATTCTACGCCGCGTACGCTCAGCCCGCCGGCCAGGCCTGCCTCCCCTGTTAGGAGCAGTTCTTCGTTCTGGGCCTAGTTGCACAAGATCTGCGTGCAATTGATTAACAATATTATTCAGATCTCCCCCATTAATATTTTCGCCAATCAACGCAATGATGCGCTGGGCGAGCGGCAACCCGCCGACATCAAGGTCCCGTAGGTACGAAACCCACGGAGCCTCTTCAACCGGGCGGTCCGCTTCATCCTTCACTCTCTCAACAAAATCTATCGCCCCTTCGTCTGGTGCAGTAACCTCCCCAACCACATCAGCAAGCTGATCAGGCTGTTCGGCCTCTTCAACCGGACCCACGGCCGTACCTTGGTCCGGTGGTAGCGGAGCCTCCGGTATACCTTCTTCCACCATGACCGCCGGCCCCAAGTTTTCCACCAGGGGTTCCCCCACAGGCTGAGCTCCCTCGACGGCCCTATCCGGAATTACCGGGGGCCGAGGATCTCCCGGAAGAAGACCATGTCCCTTGAGAGTTCTGACTCGTTGTCTAATTTGTTTATTTGTTTTAAGGGGGAGGTAGGTGGCAATAAACAAGGAATAACCTTGTTTCCTCCCCCCAGAGGTAAACTCAACATACTTCTCTCTTAAGACACGATCTTCCCCTTCGGTCCATACCGAGGAAGCCCTGATCCCACGGACCCTGGCTGGCCGGTCAGCAGCCCGCTCCGCATTCCTCTCCACCGGATGTTGGTGATTCCTGTGCAGAGTGAGTCCCCGCTGTGAGGGGAACCTGCGTTCACAATTGGGACATTCAAATCCTCTGGGGGGCGAGACGACAGGCCCCCGACATTTAGCGTAGTGAACGCAGGCCCCATGCCATCTGGCAAACAGGGACCTGCACCGGTCACACCGAAACCGGAGAGAGGCTACGGGATGAGCGTCCTCATAGTGGCGTACAAAATCTTTTGCTAAGGTATACCAGTTGCCGCAAAGACGGCACTGGGAGACATTCCAGGGGACATCAACCACTGAAAGGCCAGCATCACCCTGATCAACATCATTGTTAGAATTAGCAGTTTCCGGTAAATCATCCCGTTCCGTATCAATTCGACCCGGGGGAACGGGGATCCCCCCCGGAAGCCGAGGCTCTATTATCATTACTAGTGACTAGTAAAATTGTTCCCTATCGAGGGGAGTCAACCCTCGATAGGTAGCCAATGTGGGGTGTACAAGTACAACACTCAAGGGCCCACTGGCATGCCCCCTGTTACTGCCTACAGGCTAGCAGTTGGTTAGCCCCGAAGGGCACAGAACACACCACCACCCCTCGAGCTCGCAAGTCACGAAGACTTATTGCCCAAGGCTTCTGTCACCAGGTTATCCCTCAATGATGTCTACGGAGATATTCGTCGTATAGTGCGCTAACCAACTTATTTGTCCCGCTTCACCCAATGTGGGATCAGCGATTTCCTATTCCTTGGCAACTTATTCCCTAATCCTAGCCCGTTCTTTTTTCTTTCCAATGGCTCGGGCTGTCGCATTAAGCAATGCAAAGTTCTCCAAACTCGAGACTGCGTGAATACGTCTGTTTTCTATTGGTACATTGGTCCAAATTTCACGTAGTTCTCGCCGCTCAATGTCATATTCTGGGCATTCTGCCAAGCAGTGCCATGAGGTTTCTTCAGTGCCTTCTCCACAATGCGGGCACCAGGGTTCAGGCTGCAATCGGAACCCATGTAATTTCGAGCGGAAGTTGCCATGACCAGAGAGATATTGAGTCGTATAGTGGCTCCAATTGACATTCAGGAGTCGGAGGCGATATTCGACTGTGGGGAAGTACGCAAAGGTTTCCCTTCCCTTTATGGACGTCCTCCATCTATCGTTCCATGCTGTCATCGTCTCTTGCCGTCTCGCCGGCTTACTCACATGTCTGGGAATACCATTAGTCACATCATTCGATATTGCTATTCTTTCAGCAATGAGCAGATCTATAGGCACAATGCCAGCGATGACTGTATTGGCGTCATGGGAAATAGTTTTGTAGGCCTTATTGACAAGGAGGAGAAGTCTCCTCTGCACACTTAGCAATTTCCGGGCATATTGTCGGCGAAGTGTAATCGCTGTCCCCCAGAATTCGCAGCCATATGTTAGGAGAGGCTGGGCAACTCCCTTATACAGTTTTCTGAGCGCTGCACAGCTGTAGCCATGATTTTCTCGAGCAAGAGAAGACAACGCAAAGAAGGTGCTGGTGACTCTGCCTGCAAGCTCTGCAACGTGCGTGCTGAAGTGTAGTCCCTCGTCGACTACCACGCCGAGATACGTGTGTCTATTAACTTTCTGCAATCGTGTGCCCCTGTAGAAGACTCTGGGCTGTCTGGCGTGGTCAAAGCGTCCCTTGAGCATCATAAGCTGAGACTTGGTCGCTGAGAATTCTAATTTTGAAGTGACGCTCCAATTATCCATGATTCCCATAACAACAGCGGCTTTTTCTTCCAAGTCCAGATGTGTCGTGCCGGGAACAACAATGACTGCATCGTCGGCATAGGCAATGATGCGTACATCTGCGCCAAAGTCGTGTCGAAGGAACGTCTCGAAGACAACATTCCACAGGACAGGGCCCAGAATTGAACCTTGGGGGCAACCCTTGGTCAAGTTTTTAGTGGCAGTCACACCATCCCAACTCAGCGTGGCAGTTCGGTTCATCAGATAACTGTGTATGAGGTTGTAGAGGTCTGCAGGGCATCCCGCATTGCGGAGCTGCCAGAGAATGAAGGGCCACCAGGCATTATCAAAGGCTCCAGAGATGTCTAAGAAGATACCCATGACATATGGGCGATCAGCAGTGGAGACTGTACGCTTGAGATCTAACATAGCGTCAACTGTGCCGCGACCAGCGCGAAAACCGTACTGATTATCTCCAAAATATTGAGTGGAGTCCAGGAACATGACGAGGCGCTGACAAATAAGTCGTTCCACGACTTTCCCAAGAACAGGGAGAAGCGTAATCGGCCGGTACGACTGAATAGCCGTACGATCTCTATTCGGGCTCTTGAGGAAGAGTTTCACCACGCCATGCTTCCACTGGTCAGGAAAGATCCCTTGTTGCCAAATCGTGCGTACAGCATCCAGAAGGAGTAGCTGAAGTCGTGTGTATCCACGTTTAAGTATCTCTGGGCGGATACCATCATCACCTGGAGCCTTGCCATTTTTCTGTCCGTGGACAGCATATTGAACATCTAGTTCATCAGGTAATTCAACTGGCCCCGCCATTCGAAGGGGGACGTCCCTTCTGAGTTGCTGATGCCAGTAGGTGTCGGAAGCGGGAGAGTCATCCGGGAGGATGCCCTGCAGCATCATCCTGACAATTTGGTGATCGTGACCTGTTGATCAACCCTCAGTGAGACTAGCGGGGGAAGGGCTTTATATCGACCAGCCAAGATTTTATATGCGGTACCCCACGGGTCTGAGTTACTACCGAGCTGGACACATCGTATCCACGATTCCCGTTTTGTGTGTCGAATTTTATTGACATAACGGGTCCGAGCTCTGGAAAAGAGTGCATGCGCTTCCATCGTGCGCGGATCGTCTGCACCGTGCCTCGTCCGTAGACGCTTCCAGCGTCGCTCGTGAGAGAGCTTTTCCGAGCGTGCCAAATCTAGGTCACGAGTCCACCATCTCGCGGTGGCACGAGGCCGGCCTTTCCTGACAGCTGATTCAGCGCAAGCCCGCTGGAGGAGCTGCGTAATCGTTTCAATCTTAGTAGGTAGGGGGGCCTCATCAAACGAGACTAGTGACTCTGTGTCTACTAGAAGGGTGGCATCAAAGCTGCGCCAATCTATGTCCTGCAGCCGGACATTAGGTTCAGATTGTGGAACATGCTGGGGGCGTGGACCAGATGAAAGATTGAACCTGATCAGACGATGATCTGAGAGGAGCTTATCCGGGTCGATGTGCCAGTCGTAAACATGGCGACGGAGATTAGGCGTTATCAGGGTAACGTCTATATTACTTGTACCTTGAGCTGATTCAAAAGTAGTGTACGGACTAGCAATGTTGGCAATGTGCAAATCATGGGCTAAGACAAAGTCATCCACCTGTTCTCCACGTAGGTCTGTGGTAGGATTAAACCATAGAGTTGACTTCGCATTGACGTCCGCACAGATGAAAACTGGTTCTCCCCTGAGTGCTAGTAAGACACGATCCAGATGGGCTAAGTGTTCGGCAATAGGATCAGCATACCTGGAGTAACAATTCACCAGGAAGATGCGCTGCTGGTCGCGCTCCACTCGCACCACCACACAGTAAGGTGAACTGAGGTGTGCCAATAGGACTCCAGGGGGAGAGTCCATCCTGATAACAGTCAGCACCCAGGAAGGAGTCTGGTCAGTCGACAAGTAATATGTGCGAAACCCTGGCCACTGGAGGTGGCCTCTGAGAAAAGGTTCTTGGATAAGCGCTACGGTCAGGCTCTGGGTGTCCATCAGGCGGCGCAATTCGTGCATGCCACAATTCGATCGTCCCATGTTAATCTGAGCGAACCTAATGTCCATAGTCCACTTTTTCATATGCAATCCGAACTGCACGTTCATATTCCGGACACTTCTTACTCATGAGATCGTGATGATAGTCACGATTGACAGCCCTACAGTTGGCGCAGCGAGGACTGTGGTCCTTGCGTTTACAATTCTTTATGTCGTGCTCACCCGTGCAATGCGGGCAGACCTGTTTATTACGGCAATATTTGCCTACACGGCCATAGGTTTGGCACTTATAACATCGCACAACCGGGTTATAGTCTTTGACTCGGCACGACTGCCACCCAATGAAGAGTCGATCTCGAACTCTGATGAGGTTCCGGACCCGTGGGGAGCATTCCACGACCCAGTTTTCCCTGGTGTCAGAGCCTCGATGCGTATATTTATGGACGCACTTAAATTCGTCGAGGAATTCCTCATACGGAATGGCCTCTGCAACATTTCTGTCAAAAATCTCTTGGATTGTGATAGCGGGATCGTCTGGCTCAACATCATAAATCATGATGCGTGGCTGTTTACGGCGGGGCTTTTCAACAACCAACCCCTTCGCCTTCAATTCAGCATTATTTTCAAGAGCCGTGATATGCGACTCTTTTTGTGTCTCGATAAGGAGACCACGGGCCGTCATCTTGACCTTCTGGATATTTATACCCAGCCGGCCAGGGTTCAGGGTCGCTTTGACACGTTCTTTAATGGTGTCTATGGTGTCATTTTTATCCTTTGATTTTATAAACACCACTCTGGGTGGTTTAATGGATTTTGTGGCTCCGGTAACTTTGGGCACTCTCGCCACTGACGCATAGCTGGTCTGTCCTGTAGAACCTTCAGCTACAGGAGACGTCTTTACGGAAGACTCAATTCTGAGTCGCTCGTCCAACCTACCTTCGAGGAAGGACACTTTCTTGGTGACTCGAGACAAGAGTTCTGACATTTCAGTCATGCGGGTGGTCAGAGCATCTACCTGTATCCGCGTCAATTTTTGACTTTTATATTGGCTGTTAGCCCATGTTGACATTCCCTGTATCAGTACTGACAGTTGATCCAGGTCCTCAGGTTGAGGTTGATCACTGACAGCTGGACGCTCCTCGGGTCGAGGTCTTGGCGGTCTCTGCGAGGCCGGCTGCGAGGCTGGCTGCTTGGAGGGCACTGATCGCCGTGGTCGCAAGGCCGCTGCCATTTCGGTGTCACTGACACTCGTCTCTGCCTCAGACTGTGACTCCGTCTGTGGAGTTGGTCGGGGGGTGCGCTTCACACATTTCCTCTTCGGACGCGAAGTGTTCTCCGAGGAAGACATCTTAAGATTACACAAAAATACAGTTAATGAAAAAGTGTCACTAGCACTAATGTGGTGAAACCACTGAGTCTAACAAAGTATACAATAAGCTAAAGCACTAAAATGTGTCTATTTCACACTACCGACAAAGTGTCCCTGCACTGCACAAAAAAGATTAACAAGGTCCTGTCCCAGTCCACAACACTACCGTTTACGCCGTTTAGCCGACCTAAGGACTTATGGCGTGATCCGGATCACGGCTGATCGCCCAGGCCGTGGATAGCCCCCACCTCGTAGAGGCGGCGAAGCCCTGCCTTTCACTCACTCACAAACCCTATTCGCACTATTTGTATTAATCACAGTCCAACACACACACACTTATATCGTTTATAATAACACTGTTTATAGCACGTGGAAAGAAAACTTGCAACGCAATCGAAAACAACACTCGCATACAGCTGGATAGACGACACTATACCAACCGGGCCCAGGGGCCTACAGGCTAGCAACAGAGATATAGACGCCCTGTACTGTAGGCCTGGCTGGAAGGGCCGCTATCAAGTTTACGGGCCCGGGCCACTGCAAGCAATGACCCGAGACCCGACCCCTAGAGACCGCTTTAGCCCCCAGTTCTCCCGTAAGGAATGCTGATGGAAGAACAGAAAGGGAGGCAGAACCGCCCCGCCTCCACCAGGGTTTGTGTCTCCCCCAAAGGGGAACGTTTCCACCCAGTCTCAGTTATGGGGTGCTCGGTCAGACCGCCCCGCCTCCACCAGGGTTGTGTCTCCCTCGAAAGGAACGTTTTCACCTGATCTCGGTTGTGGGGTGCTAGGTCTCTAGCCTTCGTCCACCGGTTTGACAGTCACCCAGTGCGGGTTCCCCTCTTTCGAGGTTAGGCCCGCCCAGGATCCCATCTCCCCAGCTTCAGGAGACTAGGTCCGCTTTTAGAGACCCGCGTGAAGCGCAAATGGGCTCAAGATGACGGAAAATTAGAAGGGAGGCTGGACCGCCACGCCTCCACCAGGGTTTGTGTCTCCCCCAAATGGAACGTTTCCACCCGGTCTCAGTTGTGGGGTGCTCGGTTACACCGCCCCGCCTCCACCAGTGTTGTGTCTCCCTCGAAAGGAACGTTTCCACCCGATCTCGGTTGTGGGGTGCTAGGTCTCTAGCCTTCATCCACCGGTTTGATAGTCACCCAGTGCGGGTTCCCCTCTTTCGAGGTTAGGTCCGCCCAGGATCCCATTTCCCCAGCTTCAGAAGACTAGGTCCGCTTTAGAAACCCGCGTGAAGCGCAGGTGGGCTCTTAGGAGATAAGGGAGAGAGAGGCTGGGGTCCCCAGAGTGTAAGAAAGGAGGACGCTATATTCGCTTCATCTCGCATTTGCGGACAGAAGCCTCTGGTAATCGGCCGCCGCCTTGATGAGGCGACGTTGCCCGGCCCGACCCAAGATAACAAATAACTGACAAAATAAAATGTTTCCCCCTCGAGGGGTGTCAACCCTCGAGAGGTAGCCAGTGCGGGTGGTACAAATATAACCCTCAAGGGCCCACTGGCATGCCCCCCATTACCGCCCCAGGCTAGCAACAAAGGTGTAAATGTGCCGTACTGAAACCGGCAGGCCTGGCTGGAAAAGACCGTTATCAAGTAGACGGGCCCGGGCCACTGAAAACAGTGACCCGAGACCCGACCTCTAGAAACCACTACAGACCCCCTCAGTCCTTCCGTAAGGAATGGCTGATGGAAGAACAAAGGGGGGCTGGACCGCCCCGCCTCCACCGGGATTTGTGTCTCCCCCGAAGGGAACGTTTCCACCCGGTCTCGGTTGTGGGGTGCTCGGTCTCTAGCCTCCGTCCACCGGTTTGACAGTCACCCAGTGCAGGTTCCCCTCTCTCGAGGTTAGGCCCGCCCAGGATCCCATCTCCCCAGCTTCAGGAGACTAGGTCCGCTTTAGAGACCCGCGTGAAGCGCAGGTGGGCTCTAGGAGATAAGGGAGAGAGAGGCTGGGGTCCTCTAGAGTAAGAAAGGAGGACGCTATATTCGCTTCATCTCCCATTTGCGGACGGAAGCCTCTGGTAATCGGCCGCCGCCCATAAGGGGCGACGTTGCCCGGCCCGCCCCGAGATAATGTGGATGGTACCAGTAGGCACATCTTGCCCTTAACCATCCAAGTAACCGCCCGAAGACGGGTAGCCTGGTGGAAGGAACAAGTTTGCGAAGCCTGTTGATTGTTACTCCCTCCGTTTATAAAGGCTTTGTATAACTTGGTTATAATATGATAGTTCGCTGCGTAGCGGTACGGGAAAAAGCGCTGTCCTATTTACCGGCGAGGCGAGTGTCGTACAGGCCTATCTTGTTCTGTTTATACGGAAGTCGAATAGTCAAAGTTATACTCAGAAACAGTAAGATTGTTGATGTCATATTCCGACGCGTACGGATAGGTAAAGTGATAGTCCGCTGAATGCGAATAGTCAAAGTCATACTCCGACGCGAGGAGATATTAACGCTAGAAAAAAGAATAGGGACAGTTGGTTAGCCCCGAAGGGCACAGAACCCACCACCACCCCTCGAGCTCGTAAGTCGCGAAGACTTATTGCCCAAGGCTTCTGTCACCAGGTTATCCCTCAATGATGTCTACGGAGATTGTCGTCTGGTCTGTCTGAGGAAGTCTGGTCTCTACCAGGCCCGAGAAAAGTCGCGCCAACAGGGGAGCGATCGTGATCGGCCGCCAGTTCTCAGGGCGGCTCGTGTGCTTCCCACGCTTAGGGATCAGGGTGGTCCGGTGCATCTTCCACGGCGAGGGATACACCTCACCGAAGAGCGCGACGTTAAAAAGGGCAGTAAGTACTTCGGCAATGCCTCGGTATTTTAATACACCACCCTTCGTAACGCCATCCGGACCGGGCGCCCCGCCGGCCTTAAGGCGCCTGATTTTTGCCCTAACTTCCCCGAGCGTAATGAATGGCACATCACGATCGTCTTGTTCTGTTATTGGCAGGTCAAATCGTCAAGGCTGAGCGGTGCCCCAAAGATCATGATAATAGGGCACCGCTTCCACCGGCGGATCAGGTCTACCTCCCTCCTCGAGCAGGTCTCCGATATTATTATTTAAGACCAACTCAGCCAGTCGAGAAGGGTTCCGCCGGTAGAGCTCTTGTGTTCTGGCGTAGACTCTGATTCTACGCCGCGTACGCTCAGCCCGCCGGCCAGGCCTGCCTCCCCTGTTAGGAGCAGTTCTTCGTTCTGGGCCTAGTTGCACAAGATCTGCGTGCAATTGATTAACAATATTATTCAGATCTCCCCCATTAATATTTTCGCCAATCAACGCAATGATGCGCTGGGCGAGCGGCAACCCGCCGACATCAAGGTCCCGTAGGTACGAAACCCACGGAGCCTCTT
This sequence comes from Magicicada septendecula, assembly GCA_034769895.1. Classification (NCBI taxonomy): domain Eukaryota; kingdom Metazoa; phylum Arthropoda; class Insecta; order Hemiptera; family Cicadidae; genus Magicicada; species Magicicada septendecula. Next base: position 332,153,601 of record CM068374.1, on the reverse strand, counting down.
CAACCGGGCGGTCCGCTTCATCCTTCACTCTCTCAACAAAATCTGTCGCCCCTTCGTCTGGTGCAGTAACCTCCCCAACCACATCAGCAAGCTGATCAGGCGGTTCGGCCTCTTCAACCGGACCCACGGCCGTACCTTGCTCCGGTGGTAGCGGAGCCTCCGGTATACCTTCTTCCACCATGACCGCCGGCCCCAAGTTTTCCACCAGGGGTTCCCCCACAGGCTGAGCTCCCTCGACGGCCCTATCCGGAATTACCGGGGGCCGAGGATCTCCCGGAAGAAGACCATGTCCCTTGAGAGTTCTGACTCGTTGTCTAATTTGTTTATTTGTTTTAAGGGGGAGGTAGGTGGCAATAAACAAGGAATAACCTTGTTTCCTCCCCCCAGAGGTAAACTCAACATACTTCTCTCTTAAGACACGATCTTCCCCTTCGGTCCATACCGAGGAAGCCCTGATCCCACGGACCCTGGCTGGCCGGTCAGCAGCCCGCTCCGCATTCCTCTCCACCGGATGTTGGTGATTCCTGTGCAGAGTGAGTCCCCGCTGTGAGGGGAACCTGCGTTCACAATTGGGACATTCAAATCCTCTGGGGGGCGAGACGACAGGCCCCCGACATTTAGCGTAGTGAACGCAGGCCCCATGCCATCTGGCAAACAGGGACCTGCACCGGTCACACCGAAACCGGAGAGAGGCTACGGGATGAGCGTCCTCATAGTGGCGTACAAAATCTTTTGCTAAGGTATACCAGTTGCCGCAAAGACGGCACTGGGAGACATTCCAGGGGACATCAACCACTGAAAGGCCAGCATCACCCTGATCAACATCATTGTTAGAATTAGCAGTTTCCGGTAAATCATCCCGTTCCGTATCAATTCGACCCGGGGGAACGGGGATCCCCCCCGGAAGCCGAGGCTCTATTATCATTACTAGTGACTAGTAAAATTGTTCCCTATCGAGGGGAGTCAACCCTCGATAGGTAGCCAATGTGGGGTGTACAAGTACAACACTCAAGGGCCCACTGGCATGCCCCCTGTTACTGCCTACAGGCTAGCAGTTGGTTAGCCCCGAAGGGCACAGAACCCACCACCACCCCTCGAGCTCGCAAGTCACGAAGACTTATTGCCCAAGGCTTCTGTCACCAGGTTATCCCTCAATGATGTCTACGGAGATATTCGTCGTATAGTGCGCTAACCAACTTATTTGTCCCGCTTCACCCAATGTGGGATCAGCGATTTCCTATTCCTTGGCAACTTATTCCCTAATCCTAGCCCGTTCTTTTTTCTTTCCAATGGCTCGGGCTGTCGCATTAAGCAATGCAAAGTTCTCCAAACTCGAGACTGCGTGAATACGTCTGTTTTCTATTGGTACATTGGTCCAAATTTCACGTAGTTCTCGCCGCTCAATGTCATATTCTGGGCATTCTGCCAAGCAGTGCCATGAGGTTTCTTCAGTGCCTTCTCCACAATGCGGGCACCAGGGTTCAGGCTGCAATCGGAACCCATGTAATTTCGAGCGGAAGTTGCCATGACCAGAGAGATATTGAGTCGTATAGTGGCTCCAATTGACATTCAGGAGTCGGAGGCGATATTCGACTGTGGGGAAGTACGCAAAGGTTTCCCTTCCCTTTATGGACGTCCTCCATCTATCGTTCCATGCTGTCATCGTCTCTTGCCGTCTCGCCGGCTTACTCACATGTCTGGGAATACCATTAGTCACATCATTCGATATTGCTATTCTTTCAGCAATGAGCAGATCTATAGGCACAATGCCAGCGATGACTGTATTGGCGTCATGGGAAATAGTTTTGTAGGCCTTATTGACAAGGAGGAGAAGTCTCCTCTGCACACTTAGCAATTTCCGGGCATATTGTCGGCGAAGTGTAATCGCTGTCCCCCAGAATTCGCAGCCATATGTTAGGAGAGGCTGGGCAACTCCCTTATACAGTTTTCTGAGCGCTGCACAGCTGTAGCCATGATTTTCTCGAGCAAGAGAAGACAACGCAAAGAAGGTGCTGGTGACTCTGCCTGCAAGCTCTGCAACGTGCGTGCTGAAGTGTAGTCCCTCGTCGACTACCACGCCGAGATACGTGTGTCTATTAACTTTCTGCAATCGTGTGCCCCTGTAGAAGACTCTGGGCTGTCTGGCGTGGTCAAAGCGTCCCTTGAGCATCATAAGCTGAGACTTGGTCGCTGAGAATTCTAATTTTGAAGTGACGCTCCAATTATCCATGATTCCCATAACAACAGCGGCTTTTTCTTCCAAGTCCAGATGTGTCGTGCCGGGAACAACAATGACTGCATCGTCGGCATAGGCAATGATGCGTACATCTGCGCCAAAGTCGTGTCGAAGGAACGTCTCGAAGACAACATTCCACAGGACAGGGCCCAGAATTGAACCTTGGGGGCAACCCTTGGTCAAGTTTTTAGTGGCAGTCACACCATCCCAACTCAGCGTGGCAGTTCGGTTCATCAGATAACTGTGTATGAGGTTGTAGAGGTCTGCAGGGCATCCCGCATTGCGGAGCTGCCAGAGAATGAAGGGCCACCAGGCATTATCAAAGGCTCCAGAGATGTCTAAGAAGATACCCATGACATATGGGCGATCAGCAGTGGAGACTGTACGCTTGAGATCTAACATAGCGTCAACTGTGCCGCGACCAGCGCGAAAACCGTACTGATTATCTCCAAAATATTGAGTGGAGTCCAGGAACATGACGAGGCGCTGACAAATAAGTCGTTCCACGACTTTCCCAAGAACAGGGAGAAGCGTAATCGGCCGGTACGACTGAATAGCCGTACGATCTCTATTCGGGCTCTTGAGGAAGAGTTTCACCACGCCATGCTTCCACTGGTCAGGAAAGATCCCTTGTTGCCAAATCGTGCGTACAGCATCCAGAAGGAGTAGCTGAAGTCGTGTGTATCCACGTTTAAGTATCTCTGGGCGGATACCATCATCACCTGGAGCCTTGCCATTTTTCTGTCCGTGGACAGCATATTGAACATCTAGTTCATCAGGTAATTCAACTGGCCCCGCCATTCGAAGGGGGACGTCCCTTCTGAGTTGCTGATGCCAGTAGGTGTCGGAAGCGGGAGAGTCATCCGGGAGGATGCCCTGCAGCATCATCCTGACAATTTGGTGATCGTGACCTGTTGATCAACCCTCAGTGAGACTAGCGGGGGAAGGGCTTTATATCGACCAGCCAAGATTTTATATGCGGTACCCCACGGGTCTGAGTTACTACCGAGCTGGACACATCGTATCCACGATTCCCGTTTTGTGTGTCGAATTTTATTGACATAACGGGTCCGAGCTCTGGAAAAGAGTGCATGCGCTTCCATCGTGCGCGGATCGTCTGCACCGTGCCTCGTCCGTAGACGCTTCCAGCGTCGCTCGTGAGAGAGCTTTTCCGAGCGTGCCAAATCTAGGTCACGAGTCCACCATCTCGCGGTGGCACGAGGCCGGCCTTTCCTGACAGCTGATTCAGCGCAAGCCCGCTGGAGGAGCTGCGTAATCGTTTCAATCTTAGTAGGTAGGGGGGCCTCATCAAACGAGACTAGTGACTCTGTGTCTACTAGAAGGGTGGCATCAAAGCTGCGCCAATCTATGTCCTGCAGCCGGACATTAGGTTCAGATTGTGGAACATGCTGGGGGCGTGGACCAGATGAAAGATTGAACCTGATCAGACGATGATCTGAGAGGAGCGTATCCGGGTCGATGTGCCAGTCGTAAACATGGCGACGGAGATTAGGCGTTATCAGGGTAACGTCTATATTACTTGTACCTTGAGCTGATTCAAAAGTAGTGTACGGACTAGCAATGTTGGCAATGTGCAAATCATGGGCTAAGACAAAGTCATCCACCTGTTCTCCACGTAGGTCTGTGGTAGGATTAAACCATAGAGTTGACTTCGCATTGACGTCCGCACAGATGAAAATTGGTTCTCCCCTGAGTGCTAGTAAGACACGATCCAGATGGGCTAAGTGTTCGGCAATAGGATCAGCATACCTGGAGTAACAATTCACCAGGAAGATGCGCTGCTGGTCGCGCTCCACTCGCACCACCACACAGTAAGGTGAACTGAGGTGTGCCAATAGGACTCCAGGGGGAGAGTCCATCCTGATAACAGTCAGCACCCAGGAAGGAGTCTGGTCAGTCGACAAGTAATATGTGCGAAACCCTGGCCACTGGAGGTGGCCTCTGAGAAAAGGTTCTTGGATAAGCGCTACGGTCAGGCTCTGGGTGTCCATCAGGCGGCGCAATTCGTGCATGCCACAATTCGATCGTCCCATGTTAATCTGAGCGAACCTAATGTCCATAGTCCACTTTTTCATATGCAATCCGAACTGCACGTTCATATTCCGGACACTTCTTACTCATGAGATCGTGATGATAGTCACGATTGACAGCCCTACAGTTGGCGCAGCGAGGACTGTGGTCCTTGCGTTTACAATTCTTTATGTCGTGCTCACCCGTGCAATGCGGGCAGACCTGTTTATTACGGCAATATTTGCCTACACGGCCATAGGTTTGGCACTTATAACATCGCACAACCGGGTTATAGTCTTTGACTCGGCACGACTGCCACCCAATGAAGAGTCGATCTCGAACTCTGATGAGGTTCCGGACCCGTGGGGAGCATTCCACGACCCAGTTTTCCCTGGTGTCAGAGCCTCGATGCGTATATTTATGGACGCACTTAAATTCGTCGAGGAATTCCTCATACGGAATGGCCTCTGCAACATTTCTGTCAAAAATCTCTTGGATTGTGATAGCGGGATCGTCTGGCTCAACATCATAAATCATGATGCGTGGCTGTTTACGGCGGGGCTTTTCAACAACCAACCCCTTCGCCTTCAATTCAGCATTATTTTCAAGAGCCGTGATATGCGACTCTTTTTCTGTCTCGATAAGGAGACCACGGGCCGTCATCTTGACCTTCTGGATATTTATACCCAGCCGGCCAGGGTTCAGGGTCGCTTTGACACGTTCTTTAATGGTGTCTATGGTGTCATTTTTATCCTTTGATTTTATAAACACCACTCTGGGTGGTTTAATGGATTTTGTGGCTCCGGTAACTTTGGGCACTCTCGCCACTGACGCATAGCTGGTCTGTCCTGTAGAACCTTCAGCTACAGGAGACGTCTTTACGGAAGACTCAATTCTGAGTCGCTCGTCCAACCTACCTTCGAGGAAGGACACTTTCTTGGTGACTCGAGACAAGAGTTCTGACATTTCAGTCATGCGGGTGGTCAGAGCATCTACCTGTATCCGCGTCAATTTTTGACTTTTATATTGGCTGTTAGCCCATGTTGACATTCCCTGTATCAGTACTGACAGTTGATCCAGGTCCTCAGGTTGAGGTTGATCACTGACAGCTGGACGCTCCTCGGGTCGAGGTCTTGGCGGTCTCTGCGAGGCCGGCTGCGAGGCTGGCTGCTTGGAGGGCACTGATCGCCGTGGTCGCAAGGCCGCTGCCATTTCGGTGTCACTGACACTCGTCTCTGCCTCAGACTGTGACTCCGTCTGTGGAGTTGGTCGGGGGGTGCGCTTCACACATTTCCTCTTCGGACGCGAAGTGTTCTCCGAGGAAGACATCTTAAGATTACACAAAAATACAGTTAATGAAAAAGTGTCACTAGCACTAATGTGGTGAAACCACTGAGTCGAACAAAGTATACAATAAGCTAAAGCACTAAAATGTGTCTATTTCACACTACCGACAAAGTGTCCCTGCACTGCACAAAAAAGATTAACAAGGTCCTGTCCCAGTCCACAACACTACCGTTTACGCCGTTTAGCCGACCTAAGGACTTATGGCGTGATCCGGATCACGGCTGATCGCCCAGGCCGTGGATAGCCCCCACCTCGTAGAGGCGGCGAAGCCCTGCCTTTCACTCACTCACAAACCCTATTCGCACTATTTGTATTAATCACAGTCCAACACACACACACTTATATCGTTTATAATAACACTGTTTATAGCACGTGGAAAGAAAACTTGCAACGCAATCGAAAACAACACTCGCATACAGCTGGATAGACGACACTATACCAACCGGGCCCAGGGGCCTACAGGCTAGCAACAGAGATATAGACGCCCTGTACTGTAGGCCTGGCTGGAAGGGCCGCTATCAAGTTTACGGGCCCGGGCCACTGCAAGCAATGACCCGAGACCCGACCCCTAGAGACCGCTTTAGCCCCCAGTTCTCCCGTAAGGAATGCTGATGGAAGAACAGAAAGGGAGGCAGAACCGCCCCGCCTCCACCAGGGTTTGTGTCTCCCCCAAAGGGGAACGTTTCCACCCAGTCTCAGTTATGGGGTGCTCGGTCAGACCGCCCCGCCTCCACCAGGGTTGTGTCTCCCTCGAAAGGAACGTTTTCACCTGATCTCGGTTGTGGGGTGCTAGGTCTCTAGCCTTCGTCCACCGGTTTGACAGTCACCCAGTGCGGGTTCCCCTCTTTCGAGGTTAGGCCCGCCCAGGATCCCATCTCCCCAGCTTCAGGAGACTAGGTCCGCTTTTAGAGACCCGCGTGAAGCGCAAATGGGCTCAAGATGACGGAAAATTAGAAGGGAGGCTGGACCGCCACGCCTCCACCAGGGTTTGTGTCTCCCCCAAATGGAACGTTTCCACCCGGTCTCAGTTGTGGGGTGCTCGGTTACACCGCCCCGCCTCCACCAGTGTTGTGTCTCCCTCGAAAGGAACGTTTCCACCCGGTCTCGGTTGTGGGGTGCTAGGTCTCTAGCCTTCATCCACCGGTTTGATAGTCACCCAGTGCGGGTTCCCCTCTTTCGAGGTTAGGTCCGCCCAGGATCCCATTTCCCCAGCTTCAGAAGACTAGGTCCGCTTTAGAAACCCGCGTGAAGCGCAGGTGGGCTCTTAGGAGATAAGGGAGAGAGAGGCTGGGGTCCCCAGAGTGTAAGAAAGGAGGACGCTATATTCGCTTCATCTCGCATTTGCGGACAGAAGCCTCTGGTAATCGGCCGCCGCCTTGATGAGGCGACGTTGCCCGGCCCGACCCAAGATAACAAATAACTGACAAAATAAAATGTTTCCCCCTCGAGGGGTGTCAACCCTCGAGAGGTAGCCAGTGCGGGTGGTACAAATATAACCCTCAAGGGCCCACTGGCATGCCCCCCATTACCGCCCCAGGCTAGCAACAAAGGTGTAAATGTGCCGTACTGAAACCGGCAGGCCTGGCTGGAAAAGACCGTTATCAAGTAGACGGGCCCGGGCCACTGAAAACAGTGACCCGAGACCCGACCTCTAGAAACCACTACAGACCCCCTCAGTCCTTCCGTAAGGAATGGCTGATGGAAGAACAAAGGGGGGCTGGACCGCCCCGCCTCCACCGGGATTTGTGTCTCCCCCGAAGGGAACGTTTCCACCCGGTCTCGGTTGTGGGGTGCTCGGTCTCTAGCCTCCGTCCACCGGTTTGACAGTCACCCAGTGCAGGTTCCCCTCTCTCGAGGTTAGGCCCGCCCAGGATCCCATCTCCCCAGCTTCAGGAGACTAGGTCCGCTTTAGAGACCCGCGTGAAGCGCAGGTGGGCTCTAGGAGATAAGGGAGAGAGAGGCTGGGGTCCTCTAGAGTAAGAAAGGAGGACGCTATATTCGCTTCATCTCCCATTTGCGGACGGAAGCCTCTGGTAATCGGCCGCCGCCCATAAGGGGCGACGTTGCCCGGCCCGCCCCGAGATAATGTGGATGGTACCAGTAGGCACATCTTGCCCTTAACCATCCAAGTAACCGCCCGAAGACGGGTAGCCTGGTGGAAGGAACAAGTTTGCGAAGCCTGTTGATTGTTACTCCCTCCGTTTATAAAGGCTTTGTATAACTTGGTTATAATATGATAGTTCGCTGCGTAGCGGTACGGGAAAAAGCGCTGTCCTATTTACCGGCGAGGCGAGTGTCGTACAGGCCTATCTTGTTCTGTTTATACGGAAGTCGAATAGTCAAAGTTATACTCAGAAACAGTAAGATTGTTGATGTCATATTCCGACGCCTACGGATAGGTAAAGTGATAGTCCGCTGAATGCGAATAGTCAAAGTCATACTCCGACGCGAGGAGATATTAACGCTAGAAAAAAGAATAGGGACAGTTGGTTAGCCCCGAAGGGCACAGAACCCACCACCACCCCTCGAGCTCGTAAGTCGCGAAGACTTATTGCCCAAGGCTTCTGTCACCAGGTTATCCCTCAATGATGTCTACGGAGATTGTCGTCTGGTCTGTCTGAGGAAGTCTGGTCTCTACCAGGCCCGAGAAAAGTCGCGCCAACAGGGGAGCGATCGTGATCGGCCGCCAGTTCTCAGGGCGGCTCGTGTGCTTCCCACGCTTAGGGATCAGGGTGGTCCGGTGCATCTTCCACGGCGAGGGATACACCTCACCGAAGAGCGCGACGTTAAAAAGGGCAGTAAGTACTTCGGCAATGCCTCGGTATTTTAATACACCACCCTTCGTAACGCCATCCGGACCGGGCGCCCCGCCGGCCTTAAGGCGCCTGATTTTTGCCCTAACTTCCCCGAGCGTAATGAATGGCACATCACGATCGTCTTGTTCTGTTATTGGCAGGTCAAATCGGCAAGGCTGAGCGGTGCCCCAAAGATCATGATAATAGGGCACCGCTTCCACCGGCGGATCAGGTCTACCTCCCTCCTCGAGCAGGTCTCCGATATTATTATTTAAGACCAACTCAGCCAGTCGAGAAGGGTTCCGCCGGTAGAGCTCTTGTGTTCTGGCGTAGACTCTGATTCTACGCCGCGTACGCTCAGCCCGCCGGCCAGGCCTGCCTCCCCTATTAGGAGCAGTTCTTCGTTCTGGGCCTAGTTGCACAAGATCTGCGTGCAATTGATTAACAATATTATTCAGATCTCCCCCATTAATATTTTCGCCAATCAACGCAATGATGCGCTGGGCGAGCGGCAACCCGCCGACATCAAGGTCCCGTAGGTACGAAACCCACGGAGCCTCTTCAACCGGGCGGTCCGCTTCATCCTTCACTCTCTCAACAAAATCTATCGCCCCTTCGTCTGGTGCAGTAACCTCCCCAACCACATCAGCAAGCTGATCAGGCGGTTCGGCCTCTTCAACCGGACCCACGGCCGTACCTTGCTCCGGTGGTAGCGGAGCCTCCGGTATACCTTCTTCCACCATGACCGCCGGCCCCAAGTTTTCCACCAGGGGTTCCCCCACAGGCTGAGCTCCCTCGACGGCCCTATCCGGAATTACCGGGGGCCGAGGATCTCCCGGAAGAAGACCATGTCCCTTGAGAGTTCTGACTCGTTGTCTAATTTGTTTATTTGTTTTAAGGGGGAGGTAGGTGGCAATAAACAAGGAATAACCTTGTTTCCTCCCCCCAGAGGTAAACTCAACATACTTCTCTCTTAAGACACGATCTTCCCCTTCGGTCCATACCGAGGAAGCCCTGATCCCACGGACCCTGGCTGGCCGGTCAGCAGCCCGCTCCGCATTCCTCTCCACCGGATGTTGGTGATTCCTGTGCAGAGTGAGTCCCCGCTGTGAGGGGAACCTGCGTTCACAATTGGGACATTCAAATCCTCTGGGGGGCGAGACGACAGGCCCCCGACATTTAGCGTAGTGAACGCAGGCCCCATGCCATCTGGCAAACAGGGACCTGCACCGGTCACACCGAAACCGGAGAGAGGCTACGGGATGATCGTCCTCATAGTGGCGTACAAAATCTTTTGCTAAGGTATACCAGTTGCCGCAAAGACGGCACTGGGAGACATTCCAGGGGACATCAACCACTGAAAGGCCAGCATCACCCTGATCAACATCATTGTTAGAATTAGCAGTTTCCGGTAAATCATCCCGTTCCGTATCAATTCGACCCGGGGGAACGGGGATCCCCCCCGGAAGCCGAGGCTCTATTATCATTACTAGTGACTAGTAAAATTGTTCCCTATCGAGGGGAGTCAACCCTCGATAGGTAGCCAATGTGGGGTGTACAAGTACAACACTCAAGGGCCCACTGGCATGCCCCCTGTTACTGCCTACAGGCTAGCAGTTGGTTAGCCCCGAAGGGCACAGAACCCACCACCACCCCTCGAGCTCGCAAGTCACGAAGACTTATTGCCCAAGGCTTCTGTCACCAGGTTATCCCTCAATGATGTCTACGGAGATATTCGTCGTATAGTGCGCTAACCAACTTATTTGTCCCGCTTCACCCAATGTGGGATCAGCGATTTCCTATTCCTTGGCAACTTATTCCCTAATCCTAGCCCGTTCTTTTTTCTTTCCAATGGCTCGGGCTGTCGCATTAAGCAATGCAAAGTTCTCCAAACTCGAGACTGCGTGAATACGTCTGTTTTCTATTGGTACATTGGTCCAAATTTCACGTAGTTCTCGCCGCTCAATGTCATATTCTGGGCATTCTGCCAAGCAGTGCCATGAGGTTTCTTCAGTGCCTTCTCCACAATGCGGGCACCAGGGTTCAGGCTGCAATCGGAACCCATGTAATTTCGAGCGGAAGTTGCCATGACCAGAGAGATATTGAGTCGTATAGTGGCTCCAATTGACATTCAGGAGTCGGAGGCGATATTCGACTGTGGGGAAGTACGCAAAGGTTTCCCTTCCCTTTATGGACGTCCTCCATCTATCGTTCCATGCTGTCATCGTCTCTTGCCGTCTCGCCGGCTTACTCACATGTCTGGGAATACCATTAGTCACATCATTCGATATTGCTATTCTTTCAGCAATGAGCAGATCTATAGGCACAATGCCAGCGATGACTGTATTGGCGTCATGGGAAATAGTTTTGTAGGCCTTATTGACAAGGAGGAGAAGTCTCCTCTGCACACTTAGCAATTTCCGGGCATATTGTCGGCGAAGTGTAATCGCTGTCCCCCAGAATTCGCAGCCATATGTTAGGAGAGGCTGGGCAACTCCCTTATACAGTTTTCTGAGCGCTGCACAGCTGTAGCCATGATTTTCTCGAGCAAGAGAAGACAACGCAAAGAAGGTGCTGGTGACTCTGCCTGCAAGCTCTGCAACGTGCGTGCTGAAGTGTAGTCCCTCGTCGACTACCACGCCGAGATACGTGTGTCTATTAACTTTCTGCAATCGTGTGCCCCTGTAGAAGACTCTGGGCTGTCTGGCGTGGTCAAAGCGTCCCTTGAGCATCATAAGCTGAGACTTGGTCGCTGAGAATTCTAATTTTGAAGTGACGCTCCAATTATCCATGATTCCCATAACAACAGCGGCTTTTTCTTCCAAGTCCAGATGTGTCGTGCCGGGAACAACAATGACTGCATCGTCGGCATAGGCAATGATGCGTACATCTGCGCCAAATTCGTGTCGAAGGAACGTCTCGAAGACAACATTCCACAGGACAGGGCCCAGAATTGAACCTTGGGGGCAACCCTTGGTCAAGTTTTTAGTGGCAGTCACACCATCCCAACTCAGCGTGGCAGTTCGGTTCATCAGATAACTGTGTATGAGGTTGTAGAGGTCTGCAGGGCATCCCGCATTGCGGAGCTGCCAGAGAATGAAGGGCCACCAGGCATTATCAAAGGCTCCAGAGATGTCTAAGAAGATACCCATGACATATGGGCGATCAGCAGTGGAGACTGTACGCTTGAGATCTAACATAGCGTCAACTGTGCCGCGACCAGCGCGAAAACCGTACTGATTATCTCCAAAATATTGAGTGGAGTCCAGGAACATGACGAGGCGCTGACAAATAAGTCGTTCCACGACTTTCCCAAGAACAGGGAGAAGCGTAATCGGCCGGTACGACTGAATAGCCGTACGATCTCTATTCGGGCTCTTGAGGAAGAGTTTCACCACGCCATGCTTCCACTGGTCAGGAAAGATCCCTTGTTGCCAAATCGTGCGTACAGCATCCAGAAGGAGTAGCTGAAGTCGTGTGTATCCACGTTTAAGTATCTCTGGGCGGATACCATCATCACCTGGAGCCTTGCCATTTTTCTGTCCGTGGACAGCATATTGAACATCTAGTTCATCAGGTAATTCAACTGGCCCCGCCATTCGAAGGGGGACGTCCCTTCTGAGTTGCTGATGCCAGTAGGTGTCGGAAGCGGGAGAGTCATCCGGGAGGATGCCCTGCAGCATCATCCTGACAATTTGGTGATCGTGACCTGTTGATCAACCCTCAGTGAGACTAGCGGGGGAAGGGCTTTATATCGACCAGCCAAGATTTTATATGCGGTACCCCACGGGTCTGAGTTACTACCGAGCTGGACACATCGTATCCACGATTCCCGTTTTGTGTGTCGAATTTTATTGACATAACGGGTCCGAGCTCTGGAAAAGAGTGCATGCGCTTCCATCGTGCGCGGATCGTCTGCACCGTGCCTCGTCCGTAGACGCTTCCAGCGTCGCTCGTGAGAGAGCTTTTCCGAGCGTGCCAAATCTAGGTCACGAGTCCACCATCTCGCGGTGGCACGAGGCCGGCCTTTCCTGACAGCTGATTCAGCGCAAGCCCGCTGGAGGAGCTGCGTAATCGTTTCAATCTTAGTAGGTAGGGGGGCCTCATCAAACGAGACTAGTGACTCTGTGTCTACTAGAAGGGTGGCATCAAAGCTGCGCCAATCTATGTCCTGCAGCCGGACATTAGGTTCAGATTGTGGAACATGCTGGGGGCGTGGACCAGATGAAAGATTGAACCTGATCAGACGATGATCTGAGAGGAGCGTATCCGGGTCGATGTGCCAGTCGTAAACATGGCGACGGAGATTAGGCGTTATCAGGGTAACGTCTATATTACTTGTACCTTGAGCTGATTCAAAAGTAGTGTACGGACTAGCAATGTTGGCAATGTGCAAATCATGGGCTAAGACAAAGTCATCCACCTGTTCTCCACGTAGGTCTGTGGTAGGATTAAACCATAGAGTTGACTTCGCATTGACGTCCGCACAGATGAAAATTGGTTCTCCCCTGAGTGCTAGTAAGACACGATCCAGATGGGCTAAGTGTTCGGCAATAGGATCAGCATACCTGGAGTAACAATTCACCAGGAAGATGCGCTGCTGGTCGCGCTCCACTCGCACCACCACACAGTAAGGTGAACTGAGGTGTGCCAATAGGACTCCAGGGGGAGAGTCCATCCTGATAACAGTCAGCACCCAGGAAGGAGTCTGGTCAGTCGACAAGTAATATGTGCGAAACCCTGGCCACTGGAGGTGGCCTCTGAGAAAAGGTTCTTGGATAAGCGCTACGGTCAGGCTCTGGGTGTCCATCAGGCGGCGCAATTCGTGCATGCCACAATTCGATCGTCCCATGTTAATCTGAGCGAACCTAATGTCCATAGTCCACTTTTTCATATGCAATCCGAACTGCACGTTCATATTCCGGACACTTCTTACTCATGAGATCGTGATGATAGTCACGATTGACAGCCCTACAGTTGGCGCAGCGAGGACTGTGGTCCTTGCGTTTACAATTCTTTATGTCGTGCTCACCCGTGCAATGCGGGCAGACCTGTTTATTACGGCAATATTTGCCTACACGGCCATAGGTTTGGCACTTATAACATCGCACAACCGGGTTATAGTCTTTGACTCGGCACGACTGCCACCCAATGAAGAGTCGATCTCGAACTCTGATGAGGTTCCGGACCCGTGGGGAGCATTCCACGACCCAGTTTTCCCTGGTGTCAGAGCCTCGATGCGTATATTTATGGACGCACTTAAATTCGTCGAGGAATTCCTCATACGGAATGGCCTCTGCAACATTTCTGTCAAAAATCTCTTGGATTGTGATAGCGGGATCGTCTGGCTCAACATCATAAATCATGATGCGTGGCTGTTTACGGCGGGGCTTTTCAACAACCAACCCCTTCGCCTTCAATTCAGCATTATTTTCAAGAGCCGTGATATGCGACTCTTTTTCTGTCTCGATAAGGAGACCACGGGCCGTCATCTTGACCTTCTGGATATTTATACCCAGCCGGCCAGGGTTCAGGGTCGCTTTGACACGTTCTTTAATGGTGTCTATGGTGTCATTTTTATCCTTTGATTTTATAAACACCACTCTGGGTGGTTTAATGGATTTTGTGGCTCCGGTAACTTTGGGCACTCTCGCCACTGACGCATAGCTGGTCTGTCCTGTAGAACCTTCAGCTACAGGAGACGTCTTTACGGAAGACTCAATTCTGAGTCGCTCGTCCAACCTACCTTCGAGGAAGGACACTTTCTTGGTGACTCGAGACAAGAGTTCTGACATTTCAGTCATGCGGGTGGTCAGAGCATCTACCTGTATCCGCGTCAATTTTTGACTTTTATATTGGCTGTTAGCCCATGTTGACATTCCCTGTATCAGTACTGACAGTTGATCCAGGTCCTCAGGTTGAGGTTGATCACTGACAGCTGGACGCTCCTCGGGTCGAGGTCTTGGCGGTCTCTGCGAGGCCGGCTGCGAGGCTGGCTGCTTGGAGGGCACTGATCGCCGTGGTCGCAAGGCCGCTGCCATTTCGGTGTCACTGACACTCGTCTCTGCCTCAGACTGTGACTCCGTCTGTGGAGTTGGTCGGGGGGTGCGCTTCACACATTTCCTCTTCGGACGCGAAGTGTTCTCCGAGGAAGACATCTTAAGATTACACAAAAATACAGTTAATGAAAAAGTGTCACTAGCACTAATGTGGTGAAACCACTGAGTCTAACAAAGTATACAATAAGCTAAAGCACTAAAATGTGTCTATTTCACACTACCGACAAAGTGTCCCTGCACTGCACAAAAAAGATTAACAAGGTCCTGTCCCAGTCCACAACACTACCGTTTACGCCGTTTAGCCGACCTAAGGACTTATGGCGTGATCCGGATCACGGCTGATCGCCCAGGCCGTGGATAGCCCCCACCTCGTAGAGGCGGCGAAGCCCTGCCTTTCACTCACTCACAAACCCTATTCGCACTATTTGTATTAATCACAGTCCAACACACACACACTTATATCGTTTATAATAACACTGTTTATAGCACGTGGAAAGAAAACTTGCAACGCAATCGAAAACAACACTCGCATACAGCTGGATAGACGACACTATACCAACCGGGCCCAGGGGCCTACAGGCTAGCAACAGAGATATAGACGCCCTGTACTGTAGGCCTGGCTGGAAGGGCCGCTATCAAGTTTACGGGCCCGGGCCACTGCAAGCAATGACCCGAGACCCGACCCCTAGAGACCGCTTTAGCCCCCAGTTCTCCCGTAAGGAATGCTGATGGAAGAACAGAAAGGGAGGCAGAACCGCCCCGCCTCCACCAGGGTTTGTGTCTCCCCCAAAGGGGAACGTTTCCACCCAGTCTCAGTTATGGGGTGCTCGGTCAGACCGCCCCGCCTCCACCAGGGTTGTGTCTCCCTCGAAAGGAACGTTTTCACCTGATCTCGGTTGTGGGGTGCTAGGTCTCTAGCCTTCGTCCACCGGTTTGACAGTCACCCAGTGCGGGTTCCCCTCTTTCGAGGTTAGGCCCGCCCAGGATCCCATCTCCCCAGCTTCAGGAGACTAGGTCCGCTTTTAGAGACCCGCGTGAAGCGCAAATGGGCTCAAGATGACGGAAAATTAGAAGGGAGGCTGGACCGCCACGCCTCCACCAGGGTTTGTGTCTCCCCCAAATGGAACGTTTCCACCCGGTCTCAGTTGTGGGGTGCTCGGTTACACCGCCCCGCCTCCACCAGTGTTGTGTCTCCCTCGAAAGGAACGTTTCCACCCGGTCTCGGTTGTGGGGTGCTAGGTCTCTAGCCTTCATCCACCGGTTTGATAGTCACCCAGTGCGGGTTCCCCTCTTTCGAGGTTAGGTCCGCCCAGGATCCCATTTCCCCAGCTTCAGAAGACTAGGTCCGCTTTAGAAACCCGCGTGAAGCGCAGGTGGGCTCTTAGGAGATAAGGGAGAGAGAGGCTGGGGTCCCCAGAGTGTAAGAAAGGAGGACGCTATATTCGCTTCATCTCGCATTTGCGGACAGAAGCCTCTGGTAATCGGCCGCCGCCTTGATGAGGCGACGTTGCCCGGCCCGACCCAAGATAACAAATAACTGACAAAATAAAATGTTTCCCCCTCGAGGGGTGTCAACCCTCGAGAGGTAGCCAGTGCGGGTGGTACAAATATAACCCTCAAGGGCCCACTGGCATGCCCCCCATTACCGCCCCAGGCTAGCAACAAAGGTGTAAATGTGCCGTACTGAAACCGGCAGGCCTGGCTGGAAAAGACCGTTATCAAGTAGACGGGCCCGGGCCACTGAAAACAGTGACCCGAGACCCGACCTCTAGAAACCACTACAGACCCCCTCAGTCCTTCCGTAAGGAATGGCTGATGGAAGAACAAAGGGGGGCTGGACCGCCCCGCCTCCACCGGGATTTGTGTCTCCCCCGAAGGGAACGTTTCCACCCGGTCTCGGTTGTGGGGTGCTCGGTCTCTAGCCTCCGTCCACCGGTTTGACAGTCACCCAGTGCAGGTTCCCCTCTCTCGAGGTTAGGCCCGCCCAGGATCCCATCTCCCCAGCTTCAGGAGACTAGG
This sequence comes from Magicicada septendecula, assembly GCA_034769895.1. NCBI lineage: Eukaryota > Metazoa > Arthropoda > Insecta > Hemiptera > Cicadidae > Magicicada > Magicicada septendecula. Next base: position 332,137,114 of record CM068374.1, on the reverse strand, counting down.
TCCGCTTTAGAGACCCGCGTGAAGCGCAGGTGGGCTCTAGGAGATAAGGGAGAGAGAGGCTGGGGTCCTCTAGAGTAAGAAAGGAGGACGCTATATTCGCTTCATCTCCCATTTGCGGACGGAAGCCTCTGGTAATCGGCCGCCGCCCATAAGGGGCGACGTTGCCCGGCCCGCCCCGAGATAATGTGGATGGTACCAGTAGGCACATCTTGCCCTTAACCATCCAAGTAACCGCCCGAAGACGGGTAGCCTGGTGGAAGGAACAAGTTTGCGAAGCCTGTTGATTGTTACTCCCTCCGTTTATAAAGGCTTTGTATAACTTGGTTATAATATGATAGTTCGCTGCGTAGCGGTACGGGAAAAAGCGCTGTCCTATTTACCGGCGAGGCGAGTGTCGTACAGGCCTATCTTGTTCTGTTTATACGGAAGTCGAATAGTCAAAGTTATACTCAGAAACAGTAAGATTGTTGATGTCATATTCCGACGCCTACGGATAGGTAAAGTGATAGTCCGCTGAATGCGAATAGTCAAAGTCATACTCCGACGCGAGGAGATATTAACGCTAGAAAAAAGAATAGGGACAGTTGGTTAGCCCCGAAGGGCACAGAACCCACCACCACCCCTCGAGCTCGTAAGTCGCGAAGACTTATTGCCCAAGGCTTCTGTCACCAGGTTATCCCTCAATGATGTCTACGGAGATTGTCGTCTGGTCTGTCTGAGGAAGTCTGGTCTCTACCAGGCCCGAGAAAAGTCGCGCCAACAGGGGAGCGATCGTGATCGGCCGCCAGTTCTCAGGGCGGCTCGTGTGCTTCCCACGCTTAGGGATCAGGGTGGTCCGGTGCATCTTCCACGGCGAGGGATACACCTCACCGAAGAGCGCGACGTTAAAAAGGGCAGTAAGTACTTCGGCAATGCCTCGGTATTTTAATACACCACCCTTCGTAACGCCATCCGGACCGGGCGCCCCGCCGGCCTTAAGGCGCCTGATTTTTGCCCTAACTTCCCCGAGCGTAATGAATGGCACATCACGATCGTCTTGTTCTGTTATTGGCAGGTCAAATCGGCAAGGCTGAGCGGTGCCCCAAAGATCATGATAATAGGGCACCGCTTCCACCGGCGGATCAGGTCTACCTCCCTCCTCGAGCAGGTCTCCGATATTATTATTTAAGACCAACTCAGCCAGTCGAGAAGGGTTCCGCCGGTAGAGCTCTTGTGTTCTGGCGTAGACTCTGATTCTACGCCGCGTACGCTCAGCCCGCCGGCCAGGCCTGCCTCCCCTATTAGGAGCAGTTCTTCGTTCTGGGCCTAGTTGCACAAGATCTGCGTGCAATTGATTAACAATATTATTCAGATCTCCCCCATTAATATTTTCGCCAATCAACGCAATGATGCGCTGGGCGAGCGGCAACCCGCCGACATCAAGGTCCCGTAGGTACGAAACCCACGGAGCCTCTTCAACCGGGCGGTCCGCTTCATCCTTCACTCTCTCAACAAAATCTATCGCCCCTTCGTCTGGTGCAGTAACCTCCCCAACCACATCAGCAAGCTGATCAGGCGGTTCGGCCTCTTCAACCGGACCCACGGCCGTACCTTGCTCCGGTGGTAGCGGAGCCTCCGGTATACCTTCTTCCACCATGACCGCCGGCCCCAAGTTTTCCACCAGGGGTTCCCCCACAGGCTGAGCTCCCTCGACGGCCCTATCCGGAATTACCGGGGGCCGAGGATCTCCCGGAAGAAGACCATGTCCCTTGAGAGTTCTGACTCGTTGTCTAATTTGTTTATTTGTTTTAAGGGGGAGGTAGGTGGCAATAAACAAGGAATAACCTTGTTTCCTCCCCCCAGAGGTAAACTCAACATACTTCTCTCTTAAGACACGATCTTCCCCTTCGGTCCATACCGAGGAAGCCCTGATCCCACGGACCCTGGCTGGCCGGTCAGCAGCCCGCTCCGCATTCCTCTCCACCGGATGTTGGTGATTCCTGTGCAGAGTGAGTCCCCGCTGTGAGGGGAACCTGCGTTCACAATTGGGACATTCAAATCCTCTGGGGGGCGAGACGACAGGCCCCCGACATTTAGCGTAGTGAACGCAGGCCCCATGCCATCTGGCAAACAGGGACCTGCACCGGTCACACCGAAACCGGAGAGAGGCTACGGGATGAGCGTCCTCATAGTGGCGTACAAAATCTTTTGCTAAGGTATACCAGTTGCCGCAAAGACGGCACTGGGAGACATTCCAGGGGACATCAACCACTGAAAGGCCAGCATCACCCTGATCAACATCATTGTTAGAATTAGCAGTTTCCGGTAAATCATCCCGTTCCGTATCAATTCGACCCGGGGGAACGGGGATCCCCCCCGGAAGCCGAGGCTCTATTATCATTACTAGTGACTAGTAAAATTGTTCCCTATCGAGGGGAGTCAACCCTCGATAGGTAGCCAATGTGGGGTGTACAAGTACAACACTCAAGGGCCCACTGGCATGCCCCCTGTTACTGCCTACAGGCTAGCAGTTGGTTAGCCCCGAAGGGCACAGAACCCACCACCACCCCTCGAGCTCGCAAGTCACGAAGACTTATTGCCCAAGGCTTCTGTCACCAGGTTATCCCTCAATGATGTCTACGGAGATATTCGTCGTATAGTGCGCTAACCAACTTATTTGTCCCGCTTCACCCAATGTGGGATCAGCGATTTCCTATTCCTTGGCAACTTATTCCCTAATCCTAGCCCGTTCTTTTTTCTTTCCAATGGCTCGGGCTGTCGCATTAAGCAATGCAAAGTTCTCCAAACTCGAGACTGCGTGAATACGTCTGTTTTCTATTGGTACATTGGTCCAAATTTCACGTAGTTCTCGCCGCTCAATGTCATATTCTGGGCATTCTGCCAAGCAGTGCCATGAGGTTTCTTCAGTGCCTTCTCCACAATGCGGGCACCAGGGTTCAGGCTGCAATCGGAACCCATGTAATTTCGAGCGGAAGTTGCCATGACCAGAGAGATATTGAGTCGTATAGTGGCTCCAATTGACATTCAGGAGTCGGAGGCGATATTCGACTGTGGGGAAGTACGCAAAGGTTTCCCTTCCCTTTATGGACGTCCTCCATCTATCGTTCCATGCTGTCATCGTCTCTTGCCGTCTCGCCGGCTTACTCACATGTCTGGGAATACCATTAGTCACATCATTCGATATTGCTATTCTTTCAGCAATGAGCAGATCTATAGGCACAATGCCAGCGATGACTGTATTGGCGTCATGGGAAATAGTTTTGTAGGCCTTATTGACAAGGAGGAGAAGTCTCCTCTGCACACTTAGCAATTTCCGGGCATATTGTCGGCGAAGTGTAATCGCTGTCCCCCAGAATTCGCAGCCATATGTTAGGAGAGGCTGGGCAACTCCCTTATACAGTTTTCTGAGCGCTGCACAGCTGTAGCCATGATTTTCTCGAGCAAGAGAAGACAACGCAAAGAAGGTGCTGGTGACTCTGCCTGCAAGCTCTGCAACGTGCGTGCTGAAGTGTAGTCCCTCGTCGACTACCACGCCGAGATACGTGTGTCTATTAACTTTCTGCAATCGTGTGCCCCTGTAGAAGACTCTGGGCTGTCTGGCGTGGTCAAAGCGTCCCTTGAGCATCATAAGCTGAGACTTGGTCGCTGAGAATTCTAATTTTGAAGTGACGCTCCAATTATCCATGATTCCCATAACAACAGCGGCTTTTTCTTCCAAGTCCAGATGTGTCGTGCCGGGAACAACAATGACTGCATCGTCGGCATAGGCAATGATGCGTACATCTGCGCCAAATTCGTGTCGAAGGAACGTCTCGAAGACAACATTCCACAGGACAGGGCCCAGAATTGAACCTTGGGGGCAACCCTTGGTCAAGTTTTTAGTGGCAGTCACACCATCCCAACTCAGCGTGGCAGTTCGGTTCATCAGATAACTGTGTATGAGGTTGTAGAGGTCTGCAGGGCATCCCGCATTGCGGAGCTGCCAGAGAATGAAGGGCCACCAGGCATTATCAAAGGCTCCAGAGATGTCTAAGAAGATACCCATGACATATGGGCGATCAGCAGTGGAGACTGTACGCTTGAGATCTAACATAGCGTCAACTGTGCCGCGACCAGCGCGAAAACCGTACTGATTATCTCCAAAATATTGAGTGGAGTCCAGGAACATGACGAGGCGCTGACAAATAAGTCGTTCCACGACTTTCCCAAGAACAGGGAGAAGCGTAATCGGCCGGTACGACTGAATAGCCGTACGATCTCTATTCGGGCTCTTGAGGAAGAGTTTCACCACGCCATGCTTCCACTGGTCAGGAAAGATCCCTTGTTGCCAAATCGTGCGTACAGCATCCAGAAGGAGTAGCTGAAGTCGTGTGTATCCACGTTTAAGTATCTCTGGGCGGATACCATCATCACCTGGAGCCTTGCCATTTTTCTGTCCGTGGACAGCATATTGAACATCTAGTTCATCAGGTAATTCAACTGGCCCCGCCATTCGAAGGGGGACGTCCCTTCTGAGTTGCTGATGCCAGTAGGTGTCGGAAGCGGGAGAGTCATCCGGGAGGATGCCCTGCAGCATCATCCTGACAATTTGGTGATCGTGACCTGTTGATCAACCCTCAGTGAGACTAGCGGGGGAAGGGCTTTATATCGACCAGCCAAGATTTTATATGCGGTACCCCACGGGTCTGAGTTACTACCGAGCTGGACACATCGTATCCACGATTCCCGTTTTGTGTGTCGAATTTTATTGACATAACGGGTCCGAGCTCTGGAAAAGAGTGCATGCGCTTCCATCGTGCGCGGATCGTCTGCACCGTGCCTCGTCCGTAGACGCTTCCAGCGTCGCTCGTGAGAGAGCTTTTCCGAGCGTGCCAAATCTAGGTCACGAGTCCACCATCTCGCGGTGGCACGAGGCCGGCCTTTCCTGACAGCTGATTCAGCGCAAGCCCGCTGGAGGAGCTGCGTAATCGTTTCAATCTTAGTAGGTAGGGGGGCCTCATCAAACGAGACTAGTGACTCTGTGTCTACTAGAAGGGTGGCATCAAAGCTGCGCCAATCTATGTCCTGCAGCCGGACATTAGGTTCAGATTGTGGAACATGCTGGGGGCGTGGACCAGATGAAAGATTGAACCTGATCAGACGATGATCTGAGAGGAGCGTATCCGGGTCGATGTGCCAGTCGTAAACATGGCGACGGAGATTAGGCGTTATCAGGGTAACGTCTATATTACTTGTACCTTGAGCTGATTCAAAAGTAGTGTACGGACTAGCAATGTTGGCAATGTGCAAATCATGGGCTAAGACAAAGTCATCCACCTGTTCTCCACGTAGGTCTGTGGTAGGATTAAACCATAGAGTTGACTTCGCATTGACGTCCGCACAGATGAAAATTGGTTCTCCCCTGAGTGCTAGTAAGACACGATCCAGATGGGCTAAGTGTTCGGCAATAGGATCAGCATACCTGGAGTAACAATTCACCAGGAAGATGCGCTGCTGGTCGCGCTCCACTCGCACCACCACACAGTAAGGTGAACTGAGGTGTGCCAATAGGACTCCAGGGGGAGAGTCCATCCTGATAACAGTCAGCACCCAGGAAGGAGTCTGGTCAGTCGACAAGTAATATGTGCGAAACCCTGGCCACTGGAGGTGGCCTCTGAGAAAAGGTTCTTGGATAAGCGCTACGGTCAGGCTCTGGGTGTCCATCAGGCGGCGCAATTCGTGCATGCCACAATTCGATCGTCCCATGTTAATCTGAGCGAACCTAATGTCCATAGTCCACTTTTTCATATGCAATCCGAACTGCACGTTCATATTCCGGACACTTCTTACTCATGAGATCGTGATGATAGTCACGATTGACAGCCCTACAGTTGGCGCAGCGAGGACTGTGGTCCTTGCGTTTACAATTCTTTATGTCGTGCTCACCCGTGCAATGCGGGCAGACCTGTTTATTACGGCAATATTTGCCTACACGGCCATAGGTTTGGCACTTATAACATCGCACAACCGGGTTATAGTCTTTGACTCGGCACGACTGCCACCCAATGAAGAGTCGATCTCGAACTCTGATGAGGTTCCGGACCCGTGGGGAGCATTCCACGACCCAGTTTTCCCTGGTGTCAGAGCCTCGATGCGTATATTTATGGACGCACTTAAATTCGTCGAGGAATTCCTCATACGGAATGGCCTCTGCAACATTTCTGTCAAAAATCTCTTGGATTGTGATAGCGGGATCGTCTGGCTCAACATCATAAATCATGATGCGTGGCTGTTTACGGCGGGGCTTTTCAACAACCAACCCCTTCGCCTTCAATTCAGCATTATTTTCAAGAGCCGTGATATGCGACTCTTTTTCTGTCTCGATAAGGAGACCACGGGCCGTCATCTTGACCTTCTGGATATTTATACCCAGCCGGCCAGGGTTCAGGGTCGCTTTGACACGTTCTTTAATGGTGTCTATGGTGTCATTTTTATCCTTTGATTTTATAAACACCACTCTGGGTGGTTTAATGGATTTTGTGGCTCCGGTAACTTTGGGCACTCTCGCCACTGACGCATAGCTGGTCTGTCCTGTAGAACCTTCAGCTACAGGAGACGTCTTTACGGAAGACTCAATTCTGAGTCGCTCGTCCAACCTACCTTCGAGGAAGGACACTTTCTTGGTGACTCGAGACAAGAGTTCTGACATTTCAGTCATGCGGGTGGTCAGAGCATCTACCTGTATCCGCGTCAATTTTTGACTTTTATATTGGCTGTTAGCCCATGTTGACATTCCCTGTATCAGTACTGACAGTTGATCCAGGTCCTCAGGTTGAGGTTGATCACTGACAGCTGGACGCTCCTCGGGTCGAGGTCTTGGCGGTCTCTGCGAGGCCGGCTGCGAGGCTGGCTGCTTGGAGGGCACTGATCGCCGTGGTCGCAAGGCCGCTGCCATTTCGGTGTCACTGACACTCGTCTCTGCCTCAGACTGTGACTCCGTCTGTGGAGTTGGTCGGGGGGTGCGCTTCACACATTTCCTCTTCGGACGCGAAGTGTTCTCCGAGGAAGACATCTTAAGATTACACAAAAATACAGTTAATGAAAAAGTGTCACTAGCACTAATGTGGTGAAACCACTGAGTCTAACAAAGTATACAATAAGCTAAAGCACTAAAATGTGTCTATTTCACACTACCGACAAAGTGTCCCTGCACTGCACAAAAAAGATTAACAAGGTCCTGTCCCAGTCCACAACACTACCGTTTACGCCGTTTAGCCGACCTAAGGACTTATGGCGTGATCCGGATCACGGCTGATCGCCCAGGCCGTGGATAGCCCCCACCTCGTAGAGGCGGCGAAGCCCTGCCTTTCACTCACTCACAAACCCTATTCGCACTATTTGTATTAATCACAGTCCAACACACACACACTTATATCGTTTATAATAACACTGTTTATAGCACGTGGAAAGAAAACTTGCAACGCAATCGAAAACAACACTCGCATACAGCTGGATAGACGACACTATACCAACCGGGCCCAGGGGCCTACAGGCTAGCAACAGAGATATAGACGCCCTGTACTGTAGGCCTGGCTGGAAGGGCCGCTATCAAGTTTACGGGCCCGGGCCACTGCAAGCAATGACCCGAGACCCGACCCCTAGAGACCGCTTTAGCCCCCAGTTCTCCCGTAAGGAATGCTGATGGAAGAACAGAAAGGGAGGCAGAACCGCCCCGCCTCCACCAGGGTTTGTGTCTCCCCCAAAGGGGAACGTTTCCACCCAGTCTCAGTTATGGGGTGCTCGGTCAGACCGCCCCGCCTCCACCAGGGTTGTGTCTCCCTCGAAAGGAACGTTTTCACCTGATCTCGGTTGTGGGGTGCTAGGTCTCTAGCCTTCGTCCACCGGTTTGACAGTCACCCAGTGCGGGTTCCCCTCTTTCGAGGTTAGGCCCGCCCAGGATCCCATCTCCCCAGCTTCAGGAGACTAGGTCCGCTTTTAGAGACCCGCGTGAAGCGCAAATGGGCTCAAGATGACGGAAAATTAGAAGGGAGGCTGGACCGCCACGCCTCCACCAGGGTTTGTGTCTCCCCCAAATGGAACGTTTCCACCCGGTCTCAGTTGTGGGGTGCTCGGTTACACCGCCCCGCCTCCACCAGTGTTGTGTCTCCCTCGAAAGGAACGTTTCCACCCGGTCTCGGTTGTGGGGTGCTAGGTCTCTAGCCTTCATCCACCGGTTTGATAGTCACCCAGTGCGGGTTCCCCTCTTTCGAGGTTAGGTCCGCCCAGGATCCCATTTCCCCAGCTTCAGAAGACTAGGTCCGCTTTAGAAACCCGCGTGAAGCGCAGGTGGGCTCTTAGGAGATAAGGGAGAGAGAGGCTGGGGTCCCCAGAGTGTAAGAAAGGAGGACGCTATATTCGCTTCATCTCGCATTTGCGGACAGAAGCCTCTGGTAATCGGCCGCCGCCTTGATGAGGCGACGTTGCCCGGCCCGACCCAAGATAACAAATAACTGACAAAATAAAATGTTTCCCCCTCGAGGGGTGTCAACCCTCGAGAGGTAGCCAGTGCGGGTGGTACAAATATAACCCTCAAGGGCCCACTGGCATGCCCCCCATTACCGCCCCAGGCTAGCAACAAAGGTGTAAATGTGCCGTACTGAAACCGGCAGGCCTGGCTGGAAAAGACCGTTATCAAGTAGACGGGCCCGGGCCACTGAAAACAGTGACCCGAGACCCGACCTCTAGAAACCACTACAGACCCCCTCAGTCCTTCCGTAAGGAATGGCTGATGGAAGAACAAAGGGGGGCTGGACCGCCCCGCCTCCACCGGGATTTGTGTCTCCCCCGAAGGGAACGTTTCCACCCGGTCTCGGTTGTGGGGTGCTCGGTCTCTAGCCTCCGTCCACCGGTTTGACAGTCACCCAGTGCAGGTTCCCCTCTCTCGAGGTTAGGCCCGCCCAGGATCCCATCTCCCCAGCTTCAGGAGACTAGGTCCGCTTTAGAGACCCGCGTGAAGCGCAGGTGGGCTCTAGGAGATAAGGGAGAGAGAGGCTGGGGTCCTCTAGAGTAAGAAAGGAGGACGCTATATTCGCTTCATCTCCCATTTGCGGACGGAAGCCTCTGGTAATCGGCCGCCGCCCATAAGGGGCGACGTTGCCCGGCCCGCCCCGAGATAATGTGGATGGTACCAGTAGGCACATCTTGCCCTTAACCATCCAAGTAACCGCCCGAAGACGGGTAGCCTGGTGGAAGGAACAAGTTTGCGAAGCCTGTTGATTGTTACTCCCTCCGTTTATAAAGGCTTTGTATAACTTGGTTATAATATGATAGTTCGCTGCGTAGCGGTACGGGAAAAAGCGCTGTCCTATTTACCGGCGAGGCGAGTGTCGTACAGGCCTATCTTGTTCTGTTTATACGGAAGTCGAATAGTCAAAGTTATACTCAGAAACAGTAAGATTGTTGATGTCATATTCCGACGCCTACGGATAGGTAAAGTGATAGTCCGCTGAATGCGAATAGTCAAAGTCATACTCCGACGCGAGGAGATATTAACGCTAGAAAAAAGAATAGGGACAGTTGGTTAGCCCCGAAGGGCACAGAACCCACCACCACCCCTCGAGCTCGTAAGTCGCGAAGACTTATTGCCCAAGGCTTCTGTCACCAGGTTATCCCTCAATGATGTCTACGGAGATTGTCGTCTGGTCTGTCTGAGGAAGTCTGGTCTCTACCAGGCCCGAGAAAAGTCGCGCCAACAGGGGAGCGATCGTGATCGGCCGCCAGTTCTCAGGGCGGCTCGTGTGCTTCCCACGCTTAGGGATCAGGGTGGTCCGGTGCATCTTCCACGGCGAGGGATACACCTCACCGAAGAGCGCGACGTTAAAAAGGGCAGTAAGTACTTCGGCAATGCCTCGGTATTTTAATACACCACCCTTCGTAACGCCATCCGGACCGGGCGCCCCGCCGGCCTTAAGGCGCCTGATTTTTGCCCTAACTTCCCCGAGCGTAATGAATGGCACATCACGATCGTCTTGTTCTGTTATTGGCAGGTCAAATCGGCAAGGCTGAGCGGTGCCCCAAAGATCATGATAATAGGGCACCGCTTCCACCGGCGGATCAGGTCTACCTCCCTCCTCGAGCAGGTCTCCGATATTATTATTTAAGACCAACTCAGCCAGTCGAGAAGGGTTCCGCCGGTAGAGCTCTTGTGTTCTGGCGTAGACTCTGATTCTACGCCGCGTACGCTCAGCCCGCCGGCCAGGCCTGCCTCCCCTATTAGGAGCAGTTCTTCGTTCTGGGCCTAGTTGCACAAGATCTGCGTGCAATTGATTAACAATATTATTCAGATCTCCCCCATTAATATTTTCGCCAATCAACGCAATGATGCGCTGGGCGAGCGGCAACCCGCCGACATCAAGGTCCCGTAGGTACGAAACCCACGGAGCCTCTTCAACCGGGCGGTCCGCTTCATCCTTCACTCTCTCAACAAAATCTATCGCCCCTTCGTCTGGTGCAGTAACCTCCCCAACCACATCAGCAAGCTGATCAGGCGGTTCGGCCTCTTCAACCGGACCCACGGCCGTACCTTGCTCCGGTGGTAGCGGAGCCTCCGGTATACCTTCTTCCACCATGACCGCCGGCCCCAAGTTTTCCACCAGGGGTTCCCCCACAGGCTGAGCTCCCTCGACGGCCCTATCCGGAATTACCGGGGGCCGAGGATCTCCCGGAAGAAGACCATGTCCCTTGAGAGTTCTGACTCGTTGTCTAATTTGTTTATTTGTTTTAAGGGGGAGGTAGGTGGCAATAAACAAGGAATAACCTTGTTTCCTCCCCCCAGAGGTAAACTCAACATACTTCTCTCTTAAGACACGATCTTCCCCTTCGGTCCATACCGAGGAAGCCCTGATCCCACGGACCCTGGCTGGCCGGTCAGCAGCCCGCTCCGCATTCCTCTCCACCGGATGTTGGTGATTCCTGTGCAGAGTGAGTCCCCGCTGTGAGGGGAACCTGCGTTCACAATTGGGACATTCAAATCCTCTGGGGGGCGAGACGACAGGCCCCCGACATTTAGCGTAGTGAACGCAGGCCCCATGCCATCTGGCAAACAGGGACCTGCACCGGTCACACCGAAACCGGAGAGAGGCTACGGGATGATCGTCCTCATAGTGGCGTACAAAATCTTTTGCTAAGGTATACCAGTTGCCGCAAAGACGGCACTGGGAGACATTCCAGGGGACATCAACCACTGAAAGGCCAGCATCACCCTGATCAACATCATTGTTAGAATTAGCAGTTTCCGGTAAATCATCCCGTTCCGTATCAATTCGACCCGGGGGAACGGGGATCCCCCCCGGAAGCCGAGGCTCTATTATCATTACTAGTGACTAGTAAAATTGTTCCCTATCGAGGGGAGTCAACCCTCGATAGGTAGCCAATGTGGGGTGTACAAGTACAACACTCAAGGGCCCACTGGCATGCCCCCTGTTACTGCCTACAGGCTAGCAGTTGGTTAGCCCCGAAGGGCACAGAACCCACCACCACCCCTCGAGCTCGCAAGTCACGAAGACTTATTGCCCAAGGCTTCTGTCACCAGGTTATCCCTCAATGATGTCTACGGAGATATTCGTCGTATAGTGCGCTAACCAACTTATTTGTCCCGCTTCACCCAATGTGGGATCAGCGATTTCCTATTCCTTGGCAACTTATTCCCTAATCCTAGCCCGTTCTTTTTTCTTTCCAATGGCTCGGGCTGTCGCATTAAGCAATGCAAAGTTCTCCAAACTCGAGACTGCGTGAATACGTCTGTTTTCTATTGGTACATTGGTCCAAATTTCACGTAGTTCTCGCCGCTCAATGTCATATTCTGGGCATTCTGCCAAGCAGTGCCATGAGGTTTCTTCAGTGCCTTCTCCACAATGCGGGCACCAGGGTTCAGGCTGCAATCGGAACCCATGTAATTTCGAGCGGAAGTTGCCATGACCAGAGAGATATTGAGTCGTATAGTGGCTCCAATTGACATTCAGGAGTCGGAGGCGATATTCGACTGTGGGGAAGTACGCAAAGGTTTCCCTTCCCTTTATGGACGTCCTCCATCTATCGTTCCATGCTGTCATCGTCTCTTGCCGTCTCGCCGGCTTACTCACATGTCTGGGAATACCATTAGTCACATCATTCGATATTGCTATTCTTTCAGCAATGAGCAGATCTATAGGCACAATGCCAGCGATGACTGTATTGGCGTCATGGGAAATAGTTTTGTAGGCCTTATTGACAAGGAGGAGAAGTCTCCTCTGCACACTTAGCAATTTCCGGGCATATTGTCGGCGAAGTGTAATCGCTGTCCCCCAGAATTCGCAGCCATATGTTAGGAGAGGCTGGGCAACTCCCTTATACAGTTTTCTGAGCGCTGCACAGCTGTAGCCATGATTTTCTCGAGCAAGAGAAGACAACGCAAAGAAGGTGCTGGTGACTCTGCCTGCAAGCTCTGCAACGTGCGTGCTGAAGTGTAGTCCCTCGTCGACTACCACGCCGAGATACGTGTGTCTATTAACTTTCTGCAATCGTGTGCCCCTGTAGAAGACTCTGGGCTGTCTGGCGTGGTCAAAGCGTCCCTTGAGCATCATAAGCTGAGACTTGGTCGCTGAGAATTCTAATTTTGAAGTGACGCTCCAATTATCCATGATTCCCATAACAACAGCGGCTTTTTCTTCCAAGTCCAGATGTGTCGTGCCGGGAACAACAATGACTGCATCGTCGGCATAGGCAATGATGCGTACATCTGCGCCAAATTCGTGTCGAAGGAACGTCTCGAAGACAACATTCCACAGGACAGGGCCCAGAATTGAACCTTGGGGGCAACCCTTGGTCAAGTTTTTAGTGGCAGTCACACCATCCCAACTCAGCGTGGCAGTTCGGTTCATCAGATAACTGTGTATGAGGTTGTAGAGGTCTGCAGGGCATCCCGCATTGCGGAGCTGCCAGAGAATGAAGGGCCACCAGGCATTATCAAAGGCTCCAGAGATGTCTAAGAAGATACCCATGACATATGGGCGATCAGCAGTGGAGACTGTACGCTTGAGATCTAACATAGCGTCAACTGTGCCGCGACCAGCGCGAAAACCGTACTGATTATCTCCAAAATATTGAGTGGAGTCCAGGAACATGACGAGGCGCTGACAAATAAGTCGTTCCACGACTTTCCCAAGAACAGGGAGAAGCGTAATCGGCCGGTACGACTGAATAGCCGTACGATCTCTATTCGGGCTCTTGAGGAAGAGTTTCACCACGCCATGCTTCCACTGGTCAGGAAAGATCCCTTGTTGCCAAATCGTGCGTACAGCATCCAGAAGGAGTAGCTGAAGTCGTGTGTATCCACGTTTAAGTATCTCTGGGCGGATACCATCATCACCTGGAGCCTTGCCATTTTTCTGTCCGTGGACAGCATATTGAACATCTAGTTCATCAGGTAATTCAACTGGCCCCGCCATTCGAAGGGGGACGTCCCTTCTGAGTTGCTGATGCCAGTAGGTGTCGGAAGCGGGAGAGTCATCCGGGAGGATGCCCTGCAGCATCATCCTGACAATTTGGTGATCGTGACCTGTTGATCAACCCTCAGTGAGACTAGCGGGGGAAGGGCTTTATATCGACCAGCCAAGATTTTATATGCGGTACCCCACGGGTCTGAGTTACTACCGAGCTGGACACATCGTATCCACGATTCCCGTTTTGTGTGTCGAATTTTATTGACATAACGGGTCCGAGCTCTGGAAAAGAGTGCATGCGCTTCCATCGTGCGCGGATCGTCTGCACCGTGCCTCGTCCGTAGACGCTTCCAGCGTCGCTCGTGAGAGAGCTTTTCCGAGCGTGCCAAATCTAGGTCACGAGTCCACCATCTCGCGGTGGCACGAGGCCGGCCTTTCCTGACAGCTGATTCAGCGCAAGCCCGCTGGAGGAGCTGCGTAATCGTTTCAATCTTAGTAGGTAGGGGGGCCTCATCAAACGAGACTAGTGACTCTGTGTCTACTAGAAGGGTGGCATCAAAGCTGCGCCAATCTATGTCCTGCAGCCGGACATTAGGTTCAGATTGTGGAACATGCTGGGGGCGTGGACCAGATGAAAGATTGAACCTGATCAGACGATGATCTGAGAGGAGCGTATCCGGGTCGATGTGCCAGTCGTAAACATGGCGACGGAGATTAGGCGTTATCAGGGTAACGTCTATATTACTTGTACCTTGAGCTGATTCAAAAGTAGTGTACGGACTAGCAATGTTGGCAATGTGCAAATCATGGGCTAAGACAAAGTCATCCACCTGTTCTCCACGTAGGTCTGTGGTAGGATTAAACCATAGAGTTGACTTCGCATTGACGTCCGCACAGATGAAAATTGGTTCTCCCCTGAGTGCTAGTAAGACACGATCCAGATGGGCTAAGTGTTCGGCAATAGGATCAGCATACCTGGAGTAACAATTCACCAGGAAGATGCGCTGCTGGTCGCGCTCCACTCGCACCACCACACAGTAAGGTGAACTGAGGTGTGCCAATAGGACTCCAGGGGGAGAGTCCATCCTGATAACAGTCAGCACCCAGGAAGGAGTCTGGTCAGTCGACAAGTAATATGTGCGAAACCCTGGCCACTGGAGGTGGCCTCTGAGAAAAGGTTCTTGGATAAGCGCTACGGTCAGGCTCTGGGTGTCCATCAGGCGGCGCAATTCGTGCATGCCACAATTCGATCGTCCCATGTTAATCTGAGCGAACCTAATGTCCATAGTCCACTTTTTCATATGCAATCCGAACTGCACGTTCATATTCCGGACACTTCTTACTCATGAGATCGTGATGATAGTCACGATTGACAGCCCTACAGTTGGCGCAGCGAGGACTGTGGTCCTTGCGTTTACAATTCTTTATGTCGTGCTCACCCGTGCAATGCGGGCAGACCTGTTTATTACGGCAATATTTGCCTACACGGCCATAGGTTTGGCACTTATAACATCGCACAACCGGGTTATAGTCTTTGACTCGGCACGACTGCCACCCAATGAAGAGTCGATCTCGAACTCTGATGAGGTTCCGGACCCGTGGGGAGCATTCCACGACCCAGTTTTCCCTGGTGTCAGAGCCTCGATGCGTATATTTATGGACGCACTTAAATTCGTCGAGGAATTCCTCATACGGAATGGCCTCTGCAACATTTCTGTCAAAAATCTCTTGGATTGTGATAGCGGGATCGTCTGGCTCAACATCATAAATCATGATACGTGGCTGTTTACGGCGGGGCTTTTCAACAACCAACCCCTTCGCCTTCAATTCAGCATTATTTTCAAGAGCCGTGATATGCGACTCTTTTTCTGTCTCGATAAGGAGACCACGGGCCGTCATCTTGACCTTCTGGATATTTATACCCAGCCGGCCAGGGTTCAGGGTCGCTTTGACACGTTCTTTAATGGTGTCTATGGTGTCATTTTTATCCTTTGATTTTATAAACACCACTCTGGGTGGTTTAATGGATTTTGTGGCTCCGGTAACTTTGGGCACTCTCGCCACTGACGCATAGCTGGTCTGTCCTGTAGAACCTTCAGCTACAGGA
The DNA here is from genome assembly GCA_034769895.1 of Magicicada septendecula. Lineage (NCBI taxonomy): Eukaryota > Metazoa > Arthropoda > Insecta > Hemiptera > Cicadidae > Magicicada > Magicicada septendecula. Next base: position 332,121,550 of record CM068374.1, on the reverse strand, counting down.
GACGTCTTTACGGAAGACTCAATTCTGAGTCGCTCGTCCAACCTACCTTCGAGGAAGGACACTTTCTTGGTGACTCGAGACAAGAGTTCTGACATTTCAGTCATGCGGGTGGTCAGAGCATCTACCTGTATCCGCGTCAATTTTTGACTTTTATATTGGCTGTTAGCCCATGTTGACATTCCCTGTATCAGTACTGACAGTTGATCCAGGTCCTCAGGTTGAGGTTGATCACTGACAGCTGGACGCTCCTCGGGTCGAGGTCTTGGCGGTCTCTGCGAGGCCGGCTGCGAGGCTGGCTGCTTGGAGGGCACTGATCGCCGTGGTCGCAAGGCCGCTGCCATTTCGGTGTCACTGACACTCGTCTCTGCCTCAGACTGTGACTCCGTCTGTGGAGTTGGTCGGGGGGTGCGCTTCACACATTTCCTCTTCGGACGCGAAGTGTTCTCCGAGGAAGACATCTTAAGATTACACAAAAATACAGTTAATGAAAAAGTGTCACTAGCACTAATGTGGTGAAACCACTGAGTCTAACAAAGTATACAATAAGCTAAAGCACTAAAATGTGTCTATTTCACACTACCGACAAAGTGTCCCTGCACTGCACAAAAAAGATTAACAAGGTCCTGTCCCAGTCCACAACACTACCGTTTACGCCGTTTAGCCGACCTAAGGACTTATGGCGTGATCCGGATCACGGCTGATCGCCCAGGCCGTGGATAGCCCCCACCTCGTAGAGGCGGCGAAGCCCTGCCTTTCACTCACTCACAAACCCTATTCGCACTATTTGTATTAATCACAGTCCAACACACACACACTTATATCGTTTATAATAACACTGTTTATAGCACGTGGAAAGAAAACTTGCAACGCAATCGAAAACAACACTCGCATACAGCTGGATAGACGACACTATACCAACCGGGCCCAGGGGCCTACAGGCTAGCAACAGAGATATAGACGCCCTGTACTGTAGGCCTGGCTGGAAGGGCCGCTATCAAGTTTACGGGCCCGGGCCACTGCAAGCAATGACCCGAGACCCGACCCCTAGAGACCGCTTTAGCCCCCAGTTCTCCCGTAAGGAATGCTGATGGAAGAACAGAAAGGGAGGCAGAACCGCCCCGCCTCCACCAGGGTTTGTGTCTCCCCCAAAGGGGAACGTTTCCACCCAGTCTCAGTTATGGGGTGCTCGGTCAGACCGCCCCGCCTCCACCAGGGTTGTGTCTCCCTCGAAAGGAACGTTTTCACCTGATCTCGGTTGTGGGGTGCTAGGTCTCTAGCCTTCGTCCACCGGTTTGACAGTCACCCAGTGCGGGTTCCCCTCTTTCGAGGTTAGGCCCGCCCAGGATCCCATCTCCCCAGCTTCAGGAGACTAGGTCCGCTTTTAGAGACCCGCGTGAAGCGCAAATGGGCTCAAGATGACGGAAAATTAGAAGGGAGGCTGGACCGCCACGCCTCCACCAGGGTTTGTGTCTCCCCCAAATGGAACGTTTCCACCCGGTCTCAGTTGTGGGGTGCTCGGTTACACCGCCCCGCCTCCACCAGTGTTGTGTCTCCCTCGAAAGGAACGTTTCCACCCGGTCTCGGTTGTGGGGTGCTAGGTCTCTAGCCTTCATCCACCGGTTTGATAGTCACCCAGTGCGGGTTCCCCTCTTTCGAGGTTAGGTCCGCCCAGGATCCCATTTCCCCAGCTTCAGAAGACTAGGTCCGCTTTAGAAACCCGCGTGAAGCGCAGGTGGGCTCTTAGGAGATAAGGGAGAGAGAGGCTGGGGTCCCCAGAGTGTAAGAAAGGAGGACGCTATATTCGCTTCATCTCGCATTTGCGGACAGAAGCCTCTGGTAATCGGCCGCCGCCTTGATGAGGCGACGTTGCCCGGCCCGACCCAAGATAACAAATAACTGACAAAATAAAATGTTTCCCCCTCGAGGGGTGTCAACCCTCGAGAGGTAGCCAGTGCGGGTGGTACAAATATAACCCTCAAGGGCCCACTGGCATGCCCCCCATTACCGCCCCAGGCTAGCAACAAAGGTGTAAATGTGCCGTACTGAAACCGGCAGGCCTGGCTGGAAAAGACCGTTATCAAGTAGACGGGCCCGGGCCACTGAAAACAGTGACCCGAGACCCGACCTCTAGAAACCACTACAGACCCCCTCAGTCCTTCCGTAAGGAATGGCTGATGGAAGAACAAAGGGGGGCTGGACCGCCCCGCCTCCACCGGGATTTGTGTCTCCCCCGAAGGGAACGTTTCCACCCGGTCTCGGTTGTGGGGTGCTCGGTCTCTAGCCTCCGTCCACCGGTTTGACAGTCACCCAGTGCAGGTTCCCCTCTCTCGAGGTTAGGCCCGCCCAGGATCCCATCTCCCCAGCTTCAGGAGACTAGGTCCGCTTTAGAGACCCGCGTGAAGCGCAGGTGGGCTCTAGGAGATAAGGGAGAGAGAGGCTGGGGTCCTCTAGAGTAAGAAAGGAGGACGCTATATTCGCTTCATCTCCCATTTGCGGACGGAAGCCTCTGGTAATCGGCCGCCGCCCATAAGGGGCGACGTTGCCCGGCCCGCCCCGAGATAATGTGGATGGTACCAGTAGGCACATCTTGCCCTTAACCATCCAAGTAACCGCCCGAAGACGGGTAGCCTGGTGGAAGGAACAAGTTTGCGAAGCCTGTTGATTGTTACTCCCTCCGTTTATAAAGGCTTTGTATAACTTGGTTATAATATGATAGTTCGCTGCGTAGCGGTACGGGAAAAAGCGCTGTCCTATTTACCGGCGAGGCGAGTGTCGTACAGGCCTATCTTGTTCTGTTTATACGGAAGTCGAATAGTCAAAGTTATACTCAGAAACAGTAAGATTGTTGATGTCATATTCCGACGCCTACGGATAGGTAAAGTGATAGTCCGCTGAATGCGAATAGTCAAAGTCATACTCCGACGCGAGGAGATATTAACGCTAGAAAAAAGAATAGGGACAGTTGGTTAGCCCCGAAGGGCACAGAACCCACCACCACCCCTCGAGCTCGTAAGTCGCGAAGACTTATTGCCCAAGGCTTCTGTCACCAGGTTATCCCTCAATGATGTCTACGGAGATTGTCGTCTGGTCTGTCTGAGGAAGTCTGGTCTCTACCAGGCCCGAGAAAAGTCGCGCCAACAGGGGAGCGATCGTGATCGGCCGCCAGTTCTCAGGGCGGCTCGTGTGCTTCCCACGCTTAGGGATCAGGGTGGTCCGGTGCATCTTCCACGGCGAGGGATACACCTCACCGAAGAGCGCGACGTTAAAAAGGGCAGTAAGTACTTCGGCAATGCCTCGGTATTTTAATACACCACCCTTCGTAACGCCATCCGGACCGGGCGCCCCGCCGGCCTTAAGGCGCCTGATTTTTGCCCTAACTTCCCCGAGCGTAATGAATGGCACATCACGATCGTCTTGTTCTGTTATTGGCAGGTCAAATCGGCAAGGCTGAGCGGTGCCCCAAAGATCATGATAATAGGGCACCGCTTCCACCGGCGGATCAGGTCTACCTCCCTCCTCGAGCAGGTCTCCGATATTATTATTTAAGACCAACTCAGCCAGTCGAGAAGGGTTCCGCCGGTAGAGCTCTTGTGTTCTGGCGTAGACTCTGATTCTACGCCGCGTACGCTCAGCCCGCCGGCCAGGCCTGCCTCCCCTGTTAGGAGCAGTTCTTCGTTCTGGGCCTAGTTGCACAAGATCTGCGTGCAATTGATTAACAATATTATTCAGATCTCCCCCATTAATATTTTCGCCAATCAACGCAATGATGCGCTGGGCGAGCGGCAACCCGCCGACATCAAGGTCCCGTAGGTACGAAACCCACGGAGCCTCTTCAACCGGGCGGTCCGCTTCATCCTTCACTCTCTCAACAAAATCTATCGCCCCTTCGTCTGGTGCAGTAACCTCCCCAACCACATCAGCAAGCTGATCAGGCGGTTCGGCCTCTTCAACCGGACCCACGGCCGTACCTTGCTCCGGTGGTAGCGGAGCCTCCGGTATACCTTCTTCCACCATGACCGCCGGCCCCAAGTTTTCCACCAGGGGTTCACCCACAGGCTGAGCTCCCTCGACGGCCCTATCCGGAATTACCGGGGGCCGAGGATCTCCCGGAAGAAGACCATGTCCCTTGAGAGTTCTGACTCGTTGTCTAATTTGTTTATTTGTTTTAAGGGGGAGGTAGGTGGCAATAAACAAGGAATAACCTTGTTTCCTCCCCCCAGAGGTAAACTCAACATACTTCTCTCTTAAGACACGATCTTCCCCTTCGGTCCATACCGAGGAAGCCCTGATCCCACGGACCCTGGCTGGCCGGTCAGCAGCCCGCTCCGCATTCCTCTCCACCGGATGTTGGTGATTCCTGTGCAGAGTGAGTCCCCGCTGTGAGGGAAACCTGCGTTCACAATTGGGACATTCAAATCCTCTGGGGGGCGAGACGACAGGCCCCCGACATTTAGCGTAGTGAACGCAGGCCCCATGCCATCTGGCAAACAGGGACCTGCACCGGTCACACCGAAACCGGAGAGAGGCTACGGGATGAGCGTCCTCATAGTGGCGTACAAAATCTTTTGCTAAGGTATACCAGTTGCCGCAAAGACGGCACTGGGAGACATTCCAGGGGACATCAACCACTGAAAGGCCAGCATCACCCTGATCAACATCATTGTTAGAATTAGCAGTTTCCGGTAAATCATCCCGTTCCGTATCAATTCGACCCGGGGGAACGGGGATCCCCCCCGGAAGCCGAGGCTCTATTATCATTACTAGTGACTAGTAAAATTGTTCCCTATCGAGGGGAGTCAACCCTCGATAGGTAGCCAATGTGGGGTGTACAAGTACAACACTCAAGGGCCCACTGGCATGCCCCCTGTTACTGCCTACAGGCTAGCAGTTGGTTAGCCCCGAAGGGCACAGAACCCACCACCACCCCTCGAGCTCGAAAGTCACGAAGACTTATTGCCCAAGGCTTCTGTCACCAGGTTATCCCTCAATGATGTCTACGGAGATATTCGTCGTATAGTGCGCTAACCAACTTATTTGTCCCGCTTCACCCAATGTGGGATCAGCGATTTCCTATTCCTTGGCAACTTATTCCCTAATCCTAGCCCGTTCTTTTTTCTTTCCAATGGCTCGGGCTGTCGCATTAAGCAATGCAAAGTTCTCCAAACTCGAGACTGCGTGAATACGTCTGTTTTCTATTGGTACATTGGTCCAAATTTCACGTAGTTCTCGCCGCTCAATGTCATATTCTGGGCATTCTGCCAAGCAGTGCCATGAGGTTTCTTCAGTGCCTTCTCCACAATGCGGGCACCAGGGTTCAGGCTGCAATCGGAACCCATGTAATTTCGAGCGGAAGTTGCCATGACCAGAGAGATATTGAGTCGTATAGTGGCTCCAATTGACATTCAGGAGTCGGAGGCGATATTCGACTGTGGGGAAGTACGCAAAGGTTTCCCTTCCCTTTATGGACGTCCTCCATCTATCGTTCCATGCTGTCATCGTCTCTTGCCGTCTCGCCGGCTTACTCACATGTCTGGGAATACCATTAGTCACATCATTCGATATTGCTATTCTTTCAGCAATGAGCAGATCTATAGGCACAATGCCAGCGATGACTGTATTGGCGTCATGGGAAATAGTTTTGTAGGCCTTATTGACAAGGAGGAGAAGTCTCCTCTGCACACTTAGCAATTTCCGGGCATATTGTCGGCGAAGTGTAATCGCTGTCCCCCAGAATTCGCAGCCATATGTTAGGAGAGGCTGGGCAACTCCCTTATACAGTTTTCTGAGCGCTGCACAGCTGTAGCCATGATTTTCTCGAGCAAGAGAAGACAACGCAAAGAAGGTGCTGGTGACTCTGCCTGCAAGCTCTGCAACGTGCGTGCTGAAGTGTAGTCCCTCGTCGACTACCACGCCGAGATACGTGTGTCTATTAACTTTCTGCAATCGTGTGCCCCTGTAGAAGACTCTGGGCTGTCTGGCGTGGTCAAAGCGTCCCTTGAGCATCATAAGCTGAGACTTGGTCGCTGAGAATTCTAATTTTGAAGTGACGCTCCAATTATCCATGATTCCCATAACAACAGCGGCTTTTTCTTCCAAGTCCAGATGTGTCGTGCCGGGAACAACAATGACTGCATCGTCGGCATAGGCAATGATGCGTACATCTGCGCCAAAGTCGTGTCGAAGGAACGTCTCGAAGACAACATTCCACAGGACAGGGCCCAGAATTGAACCTTGGGGGCAACCCTTGGTCAAGTTTTTAGTGGCAGTCACACCATCCCAACTCAGCGTGGCAGTTCGGTTCATCAGATAACTGTGTATGAGGTTGTAGAGGTCTGCAGGGCATCCCGCATTGCGGAGCTGCCAGAGAATGAAGGGCCACCAGGCATTATCAAAGGCTCCAGAGATGTCTAAGAAGATACCCATGACATATGGGCGATCAGCAGTGGAGACTGTACGCTTGAGATCTAACATAGCGTCAACTGTGCCGCGACCAGCGCGAAAACCGTACTGATTATCTCCAAAATATTGAGTGGAGTCCAGGAACATGACGAGGCGCTGACAAATAAGTCGTTCCACGACTTTCCCAAGAACAGGGAGAAGCGTAATCGGCCGGTACGACTGAATAGCCGTACGATCTCTATTCGGGCTCTTGAGGAAGAGTTTCACCACGCCATGCTTCCACTGGTCAGGAAAGATCCCTTGTTGCCAAATCGTGCGTACAGCATCCAGAAGGAGTAGCTGAAGTCGTGTGTATCCACGTTTAAGTATCTCTGGGCGGATACCATCATCACCTGGAGCCTTGCCATTTTTCTGTCCGTGGACAGCATATTGAACATCTAGTTCATCAGGTAATTCAACTGGCCCCGCCATTCGAAGGGGGACGTCCCTTCTGAGTTGCTGATGCCAGTAGGTGTCGGAAGCGGGAGAGTCATCCGGGAGGATGCCCTGCAGCATCATCCTGACAATTTGGTGATCGTGACCTGTTGATCAACCCTCAGTGAGACTAGCGGGGGAAGGGCTTTATATCGACCAGCCAAGATTTTATATGCGGTACCCCACGGGTCTGAGTTACTACCGAGCTGGACACATCGTATCCACGATTCCCGTTTTGTGTGTCGAATTTTATTGACATAACGGGTCCGAGCTCTGGAAAAGAGTGCATGCGCTTCCATCGTGCGCGGATCGTCTGCACCGTGCCTCGTCCATAGACGCTTCCAGCGTCGCTCGTGAGAGAGCTTTTCCGAGCGTGCCAAATCTAGGTCACGAGTCCACCATCTCGCGGTGGCACGAGGCCGGCCTTTCCTGACAGCTGATTCAGCGCAAGCCCGCTGGAGGAGCTGCGTAATCGTTTCAATCTTAGTAGGTAGGGGGGCCTCATCAAACGAGACTAGTGACTCTGTGTCTACTAGAAGGGTGGCATCAAAGCTGCGCCAATCTATGTCCTGCAGCCGGACATTAGGTTCAGATTGTGGAACATGCTGGGGGCGTGGACCAGATGAAAGATTGAACCTGATCAGACGATGATCTGAGAGGAGCGTATCCGGGTCGATGTGCCAGTCGTAAACATGGCGACGGAGATTAGGCGTTATCAGGGTAACGTCTATATTACTTGTACCTTGAGCTGATTCAAAAGTAGTGTACGGACTAGCAATGTTGGCAATGTGCAAATCATGGGCTAAGACAAAGTCATCCACCTGTTCTCCACGTAGGTCTGTGGTAGGATTAAACCATAGAGTTGACTTCGCATTGACGTCCGCACAGATGAAAACTGGTTCTCCCCTGAGTGCTAGTAAGACACGATCCAGATGGGCTAAGTGTTCGGCAATAGGATCAGCATACCTGAAGTAACAATTCACCAGGAAGATGCGCTGCTGGTCGCGCTCCACTCGCACCACCACACAGTAAGGTGAACTGAGGTGTGCCAATAGGACTCCAGGGGGAGAGTCCATCCTGATAACAGTCAGCACCCAGGAAGGAGTCTGGTCAGTCGACAAGTAATATGTGCGAAACCCTGGCCACTGGAGGTGGCCTCTGAGAAAAGGTTCTTGGATAAGCGCTACGGTCAGGCTCTGGGTGTCCATCAGGCGGCGCAATTCGTGCATGCCACAATTCGATCGTCCCATGTTAATCTGAGCGAACCTAATGTCCATAGTCCACTTTTTCATATGCAATCCGAACTGCACGTTCATATTCCGGACACTTCTTACTCATGAGATCGTGATGATAGTCACGATTGACAGCCCTACAGTTGGCGCAGCGAGGACTGTGGTCCTTGCGTTTACAATTCTTTATGTCGTGCTCACCCGTGCAATGCGGGCAGACCTGTTTATTACGGCAATATTTGCCTACACGGCCATAGGTTTGGCACTTATAACATCGCACAACCGGGTTATAGTCTTTGACTCGGCACGACTGCCACCCAATGAAGAGTCGATCTCGAACTCTGATGAGGTTCCGGACCCGTGGGGAGCATTCCACGACCCAGTTTTCCCTGGTGTCAGAGCCTCGATGCGTATATTTATGGACGCACTTAAATTCGTCGAGGAATTCCTCATACGGAATGGCCTCTGCAACATTTCTGTCAAAAATCTCTTGGATTGTGATAGCGGGATCGTCTGGCTCAACATCATAAATCATGATGCGTGGCTGTTTACGGCGGGGCTTTTCAACAACCAACCCCTTCGCCTTCAATTCAGCATTATTTTCAAGAGCCGTGATATGCGACTCTTTTTCTGTCTCGATAAGGAGACCACGGGCCGTCATCTTGACCTTCTGGATATTTATACCCAGCCGGCCAGGGTTCAGGGTCGCTTTGACACGTTCTTTAATGGTGTCTATGGTGTCATTTTTATCCTTTGATTTTATAAACACCACTCTGGGTGGTTTAATGGATTTTGTGGCTCCGGTAACTTTGGGCACTCTCGCCACTGACGCATAGCTGGTCTGTCCTGTAGAACCTTCAGCTACAGGAGACGTCTTTACGGAAGACTCAATTCTGAGTCGCTCGTCCAACCTACCTTCGAGGAAGGACACTTTCTTGGTGACTCGAGACAAGAGTTCTGACATTTCAGTCATGCGGGTGGTCAGAGCATCTACCTGTATCCGCGTCAATTTTTGACTTTTATATTGGCTGTTAGCCCATGTTGACATTCCCTGTATCAGTACTGACAGTTGATCCAGGTCCTCAGGTTGAGGTTGATCACTGACAGCTGGACGCTCCTCGGGTCGAGGTCTTGGCGGTCTCTGCGAGGCCGGCTGCGAGGCTGGCTGCTTGGAGGGCACTGATCGCCGTGGTCGCAAGGCCGCTGCCATTTCGGTGTCACTGACACTCGTCTCTGCCTCAGACTGTGACTCCGTCTGTGGAGTTGGTCGGGGGGTGCGCTTCACACATTTCCTCTTCGGACGCGAAGTGTTCTCCGAGGAAGACATCTTAAGATTACACAAAAATACAGTTAATGAAAAAGTGTCACTAGCACTAATGTGGTGAAACCACTGAGTCGAACAAAGTATACAATAAGCTAAAGCACTAAAATGTGTCTATTTCACACTACCGACAAAGTGTCCCTGCACTGCACAAAAAAGATTAACAAGGTCCTGTCCCAGTCCACAACACTACCGTTTACGCCGTTTAGCCGACCTAAGGACTTATGGCGTGATCCGGATCACGGCTGATCGCCCAGGCCGTGGATAGCCCCCACCTCGTAGAGGCGGCGAAGCCCTGCCTTTCACTCACTCACAAACCCTATTCGCACTATTTGTATTAATCACAGTCCAACACACACACACTTATATCGTTTATAATAACACTGTTTATAGCACGTGGAAAGAAAACTTGCAACGCAATCGAAAACAACACTCGCATACAGCTGGATAGACGACACTATACCAACCGGGCCCAGGGGCCTACAGGCTAGCAACAGAGATATAGACGCCCTGTACTGTAGGCCTGGCTGGAAGGGCCGCTATCAAGTTTACGGGCCCGGGCCACTGCAAGCAATGACCCGAGACCCGACCCCTAGAGACCGCTTTAGCCCCCAGTTCTCCCGTAAGGAATGCTGATGGAAGAACAGAAAGGGAGGCAGAACCGCCCCGCCTCCACCAGGGTTTGTGTCTCCCCCAAAGGGGAACGTTTCCACCCAGTCTCAGTTATGGGGTGCTCGGTCAGACCGCCCCGCCTCCACCAGGGTTGTGTCTCCCTCGAAAGGAACGTTTTCACCTGATCTCGGTTGTGGGGTGCTAGGTCTCTAGCCTTCGTCCACCGGTTTGACAGTCACCCAGTGCGGGTTCCCCTCTTTCGAGGTTAGGCCCGCCCAGGATCCCATCTCCCCAGCTTCAGGAGACTAGGTCCGCTTTTAGAGACCCGCGTGAAGCGCAAATGGGCTCAAGATGACGGAAAATTAGAAGGGAGGCTGGACCGCCACGCCTCCACCAGGGTTTGTGTCTCCCCCAAAGGGAACGTTTCCACCCGGTCTCAGTTGTGGGGTGCTCGGTTACACCGCCCCGCCTCCACCAGTGTTGTGTCTCCCTCGAAAGGAACGTTTCCACCCGGTCTCGGTTGTGGGGTGCTAGGTCTCTAGCCTTCATCCACCGGTTTGATAGTCACCCAGTGCGGGTTCCCCTCTTTCGAGGTTAGGTCCGCCCAGGATCCCATTTCCCCAGCTTCAGAAGACTAGGTCCGCTTTAGAAACCCGCGTGAAGCGCAGGTGGGCTCTTAGGAGATAAGGGAGAGAGAGGCTGGGGTCCCCAGAGTGTAAGAAAGGAGGACGCTATATTCGCTTCATCTCGCATTTGCGGACAGAAGCCTCTGGTAATCGGCCGCCGCCTTGATGAGGCGACGTTGCCCGGCCCGACCCAAGATAACAAATAACTGACAAAATAAAATGTTTCCCCCTCGAGGGGTGTCAACCCTCGAGAGGTAGCCAGTGCGGGTGGTACAAATATAACCCTCAAGGGCCCACTGGCATGCCCCCCATTACCGCCCCAGGCTAGCAACAAAGGTGTAAATGTGCCGTACTGAAACCGGCAGGCCTGGCTGGAAAAGACCGTTATCAAGTAGACGGGCCCGGGCCACTGAAAACAGTGACCCGAGACCCGACCTCTAGAAACCACTACAGACCCCCTCAGTCCTTCCGTAAGGAATGGCTGATGGAAGAACAAAGGGGGGCTGGACCGCCCCGCCTCCACCGGGATTTGTGTCTCCCCCGAAGGGAACGTTTCCACCCGGTCTCGGTTGTGGGGTGCTCGGTCTCTAGCCTCCGTCCACCGGTTTGACAGTCACCCAGTGCAGGTTCCCCTCTCTCGAGGTTAGGCCCGCCCAGGATCCCATCTCCCCAGCTTCAGGAGACTAGGTCCGCTTTAGAGACCCGCGTGAAGCGCAGGTGGGCTCTAGGAGATAAGGGAGAGAGAGGCTGGGGTCCTCTAGAGTAAGAAAGGAGGACGCTATATTCGCTTCATCTCCCATTTGCGGACGGAAGCCTCTGGTAATCGGCCGCCGCCCATAAGGGGCGACGTTGCCCGGCCCGCCCCGAGATAATGTGGATGGTACCAGTAGGCACATCTTGCCCTTAACCATCCAAGTAACCGCCCGAAGACGGGTAGCCTGGTGGAAGGAACAAGTTTGCGAAGCCTGTTGATTGTTACTCCCTCCGTTTATAAAGGCTTTGTATAACTTGGTTATAATATGATAGTTCGCTGCGTAGCGGTACGGGAAAAAGCGCTGTCCTATTTACCGGCGAGGCGAGTGTCGTACAGGCCTATCTTGTTCTGTTTATACGGAAGTCGAATAGTCAAAGTTATACTCAGAAACAGTAAGATTGTTGATGTCATATTCCGACGCCTACGGATAGGTAAAGTGATAGTCCGCTGAATGCGAATAGTCAAAGTCATACTCCGACGCGAGGAGATATTAACGCTAGAAAAAAGAATAGGGACAGTTGGTTAGCCCCGAAGGGCACAGAACCCACCACCACCCCTCGAGCTCGTAAGTCGCGAAGACTTATTGCCCAAGGCTTCTGTCACCAGGTTATCCCTCAATGATGTCTACGGAGATTGTCGTCTGGTCTGTCTGAGGAAGTCTGGTCTCTACCAGGCCCGAGAAAAGTCGCGCCAACAGGGGAGCGATCGTGATCGGCCGCCAGTTCTCAGGGCGGCTCGTGTGCTTCCCACGCTTAGGGATCAGGGTGGTCCGGTGCATCTTCCACGGCGAGGGATACACCTCACCGAAGAGCGCGACGTTAAAAAGGGCAGTAAGTACTTCGGCAATGCCTCGGTATTTTAATACACCACCCTTCGTAACGCCATCCGGACCGGGCGCCCCGCCGGCCTTAAGGCGCCTGATTTTTGCCCTAACTTCCCCGAGCGTAATGAATGGCACATCACGATCGTCTTGTTCTGTTATTGGCAGGTCAAATCGGCAAGGCTGAGCGGTGCCCCAAAGATCATGATAATAGGGCACCGCTTCCACCGGCGGATCAGGTCTACCTCCCTCCTCGAGCAGGTCTCCGATATTATTATTTAAGACCAACTCAGCCAGTCGAGAAGGGTTCCGCCGGTAGAGCTCTTGTGTTCTGGCGTAGACTCTGATTCTACGCCGCGTACGCTCAGCCCGCCGGCCAGGCCTGCCTCCCCTGTTAGGAGCAGTTCTTCGTTCTGGGCCTAGTTGCACAAGATCTGCGTGCAATTGATTAACAATATTATTCAGATCTCCCCCATTAATATTTTCGCCAATCAACGCAATGATGCGCTGGGCGAGCGGCAACCCGCCGACATCAAGGTCCCGTAGGTACGAAACCCACGGAGCCTCTTCAACCGGGCGGTCCGCTTCATCCTTCACTCTCTCAACAAAATCTATCGCCCCTTCGTCTGGTGCAGTAACCTCCCCAACCACATCAGCAAGCTGATCAGGCGGTTCGGCCTCTTCAACCGGACCCACGGCCGTACCTTGCTCCGGTGGTAGCGGAGCCTCCGGTATACCTTCTTCCACCATGACCGCCGGCCCCAAGTTTTCCACCAGGGGTTCACCCACAGGCTGAGCTCCCTCGACGGCCCTATCCGGAATTACCGGGGGCCGAGGATCTCCCGGAAGAAGACCATGTCCCTTGAGAGTTCTGACTCGTTGTCTAATTTGTTTATTTGTTTTAAGGGGGAGGTAGGTGGCAATAAACAAGGAATAACCTTGTTTCCTCCCCCCAGAGGTAAACTCAACATACTTCTCTCTTAAGACACGATCTTCCCCTTCGGTCCATACCGAGGAAGCCCTGATCCCACGGACCCTGGCTGGCCGGTCAGCAGCCCGCTCCGCATTCCTCTCCACCGGATGTTGGTGATTCCTGTGCAGAGTGAGTCCCCGCTGTGAGGGAAACCTGCGTTCACAATTGGGACATTCAAATCCTCTGGGGGGCGAGACGACAGGCCCCCGACATTTAGCGTAGTGAACGCAGGCCCCATGCCATCTGGCAAACAGGGACCTGCACCGGTCACACCGAAACCGGAGAGAGGCTACGGGATGAGCGTCCTCATAGTGGCGTACAAAATCTTTTGCTAAGGTATACCAGTTGCCGCAAAGACGGCACTGGGAGACATTCCAGGGGACATCAACCACTGAAAGGCCAGCATCACCCTGATCAACATCATTGTTAGAATTAGCAGTTTCCGGTAAATCATCCCGTTCCGTATCAATTCGACCCGGGGGAACGGGGATCCCCCCCGGAAGCCGAGGCTCTATTATCATTACTAGTGACTAGTAAAATTGTTCCCTATCGAGGGGAGTCAACCCTCGATAGGTAGCCAATGTGGGGTGTACAAGTACAACACTCAAGGGCCCACTGGCATGCCCCCTGTTACTGCCTACAGGCTAGCAGTTGGTTAGCCCCGAAGGGCACAGAACCCACCACCACCCCTCGAGCTCGAAAGTCACGAAGACTTATTGCCCAAGGCTTCTGTCACCAGGTTATCCCTCAATGATGTCTACGGAGATATTCGTCGTATAGTGCGCTAACCAACTTATTTGTCCCGCTTCACCCAATGTGGGATCAGCGATTTCCTATTCCTTGGCAACTTATTCCCTAATCCTAGCCCGTTCTTTTTTCTTTCCAATGGCTCGGGCTGTCGCATTAAGCAATGCAAAGTTCTCCAAACTCGAGACTGCGTGAATACGTCTGTTTTCTATTGGTACATTGGTCCAAATTTCACGTAGTTCTCGCCGCTCAATGTCATATTCTGGGCATTCTGCCAAGCAGTGCCATGAGGTTTCTTCAGTGCCTTCTCCACAATGCGGGCACCAGGGTTCAGGCTGCAATCGGAACCCATGTAATTTCGAGCGGAAGTTGCCATGACCAGAGAGATATTGAGTCGTATAGTGGCTCCAATTGACATTCAGGAGTCGGAGGCGATATTCGACTGTGGGGAAGTACGCAAAGGTTTCCCTTCCCTTTATGGACGTCCTCCATCTATCGTTCCATGCTGTCATCGTCTCTTGCCGTCTCGCCGGCTTACTCACATGTCTGGGAATACCATTAGTCACATCATTCGATATTGCTATTCTTTCAGCAATGAGCAGATCTATAGGCACAATGCCAGCGATGACTGTATTGGCGTCATGGGAAATAGTTTTGTAGGCCTTATTGACAAGGAGGAGAAGTCTCCTCTGCACACTTAGCAATTTCCGGGCATATTGTCGGCGAAGTGTAATCGCTGTCCCCCAGAATTCGCAGCCATATGTTAGGAGAGGCTGGGCAACTCCCTTATACAGTTTTCTGAGCGCTGCACAGCTGTAGCCATGATTTTCTCGAGCAAGAGAAGACAACGCAAAGAAGGTGCTGGTGACTCTGCCTGCAAGCTCTGCAACGTGCGTGCTGAAGTGTAGTCCCTCGTCGACTACCACGCCGAGATACGTGTGTCTATTAACTTTCTGCAATCGTGTGCCCCTGTAGAAGACTCTGGGCTGTCTGGCGTGGTCAAAGCGTCCCTTGAGCATCATAAGCTGAGACTTGGTCGCTGAGAATTCTAATTTTGAAGTGACGCTCCAATTATCCATGATTCCCATAACAACAGCGGCTTTTTCTTCCAAGTCCAGATGTGTCGTGCCGGGAACAACAATGACTGCATCGTCGGCATAGGCAATGATGCGTACATCTGCGCCAAAGTCGTGTCGAAGGAACGTCTCGAAGACAACATTCCACAGGACAGGGCCCAGAATTGAACCTTGGGGGCAACCCTTGGTCAAGTTTTTAGTGGCAGTCACACCATCCCAACTCAGCGTGGCAGTTCGGTTCATCAGATAACTGTGTATGAGGTTGTAGAGGTCTGCAGGGCATCCCGCATTGCGGAGCTGCCAGAGAATGAAGGGCCACCAGGCATTATCAAAGGCTCCAGAGATGTCTAAGAAGATACCCATGACATATGGGCGATCAGCAGTGGAGACTGTACGCTTGAGATCTAACATAGCGTCAACTGTGCCGCGACCAGCGCGAAAACCGTACTGATTATCTCCAAAATATTGAGTGGAGTCCAGGAACATGACGAGGCGCTGACAAATAAGTCGTTCCACGACTTTCCCAAGAACAGGGAGAAGCGTAATCGGCCGGTACGACTGAATAGCCGTACGATCTCTATTCGGGCTCTTGAGGAAGAGTTTCACCACGCCATGCTTCCACTGGTCAGGAAAGATCCCTTGTTGCCAAATCGTGCGTACAGCATCCAGAAGGAGTAGCTGAAGTCGTGTGTATCCACGTTTAAGTATCTCTGGGCGGATACCATCATCACCTGGAGCCTTGCCATTTTTCTGTCCGTGGACAGCATATTGAACATCTAGTTCATCAGGTAATTCAACTGGCCCCGCCATTCGAAGGGGGACGTCCCTTCTGAGTTGCTGATGCCAGTAGGTGTCGGAAGCGGGAGAGTCATCCGGGAGGATGCCCTGCAGCATCATCCTGACAATTTGGTGATCGTGACCTGTTGATCAACCCTCAGTGAGACTAGCGGGGGAAGGGCTTTATATCGACCAGCCAAGATTTTATATGCGGTACCCCACGGGTCTGAGTTACTACCGAGCTGGACACATCGTATCCACGATTCCCGTTTTGTGTGTCGAATTTTATTGACATAACGGGTCCGAGCTCTGGAAAAGAGTGCATGCGCTTCCATCGTGCGCGGATCGTCTGCACCGTGCCTCGTCCGTAGACGCTTCCAGCGTCGCTCGTGAGAGAGCTTTTCCGAGCGTGCCAAATCTAGGTCACGAGTCCACCATCTCGCGGTGGCACGAGGCCGGCCTTTCCTGACAGCTGATTCAGCGCAAGCCCGCTGGAGGAGCTGCGTAATCGTTTCAATCTTAGTAGGTAGGGGGGCCTCATCAAACGAGACTAGTGACTCTGTGTCTACTAGAAGGGTGGCATCAAAGCTGCGCCAATCTATGTCCTGCAGCCGGACATTAGGTTCAGATTGTGGAACATGCTGGGGGCGTGGACCAGATGAAAGATTGAACCTGATCAGACGATGATCTGAGAGGAGCGTATCCGGGTCGATGTGCCAGTCGTAAACATGGCGACGGAGATTAGGCGTTATCAGGGTAACGTCTATATTACTTGTACCTTGAGCTGATTCAAAAGTAGTGTACGGACTAGCAATGTTGGCAATGTGCAAATCATGGGCTAAGACAAAGTCATCCACCTGTTCTCCACGTAGGTCTGTGGTAGGATTAAACCATAGAGTTGACTTCGCATTGACGTCCGCACAGATGAAAACTGGTTCTCCCCTGAGTGCTAGTAAGACACGATCCAGATGGGCTAAGTGTTCGGCAATAGGATCAGCATACCTGAAGTAACAATTCACCAGGAAGATGCGCTGCTGGTCGCGCTCCACTCGCACCACCACACAGTAAGGTGAACTGAGGTGTGCCAATAGGACTCCAGGGGGAGAGTCCATCCTGATAACAGTCAGCACCCAGGAAGGAGTCTGGTCAGTCGACAAGTAATATGTGCGAAACCCTGGCCACTGGAGGTGGCCTCTGAGAAAAGGTTCTTGGATAAGCGCTACGGTCAGGCTCTGGGTGTCCATCAGGCGGCGCAATTCGTGCATGCCACAATTCGATCGTCCCATGTTAATCTGAGCGAACCTAATGTCCATAGTCCACTTTTTCATATGCAATCCGAACTGCACGTTCATATTCCGGACACTTCTTACTCATGAGATCGTGATGATAGTCACGATTGACAGCCCTACAGTTGGCGCAGCGAGGACTGTGGTCCTTGCGTTTACAATTCTTTATGTCGTGCTCACCCGTGCAATGCGGGCAGACCTGTTTATTACGGCAATATTTGCCTACACGGCCATAGGTTTGGCACTTATAACATCGCACAACCGGGTTATAGTCTTTGACTCGGCACGACTGCCACCCAATGAAGAGTCGATCTCGAACTCTGATGAGGTTCCGGACCCGTGGGGAGCATTCCACGACCCAGTTTTCCCTGGTGTCAGAGCCTCGATGCGTATATTTATGGACGCACTTAAATTCGTCGAGGAATTCCTCATACGGAATGGCCTCTGCAACATTTCTGTCAAAAATCTCTTGGATTGTGATAGCGGGATCGTCTGGCTCAACATCATAAATCATGATGCGTGGCTGTTTACGGCGGGGCTTTTCAACAACCAACCCCTTCGCCTTCAATTCAGCATTATTTTCAAGAGCCGTGATATGCGACTCTTTTTCTGTCTCGATAAGGAGACCACGGGCCGTCATCTTGACCTTCTGGATATTTATACCCAGCCGGCCAGGGTTCAGGGTCGCTTTGACACGTTCTTTAATGGTGTCTATGGTGTCATTTTTATCCTTTGATTTTATAAACACCACTCTGGGTGGTTTAATGGATTTTGTGGCTCCGGTAACTTTGGGCACTCTCGCCACTGACGCATAGCTGGTCTGTCCTGTAGAACCTTCAGCTACAGGAGACGTCTTTACGGAAGACTCAATTCTGAGTCGCTCGTCCAACCTACCTTCGAGGAAGGACACTTTCTTGGTGACTCGAGACAAGAGTTCTGACATTTCAGTCATGCGGGTGGTCAGAGCATCTACCTGTATCCGCGTCAATTTTTGACTTTTATATTGGCTGTTAGCCCATGTTGACATTCCCTGTATCAGTACTGACAGTTGATCCAGGTCCTCAGGTTGAGGTTGATCACTGACAGCTGGACGCTCCTCGGGTCGAGGTCTTGGCGGTCTCTGCGAGGCCGGCTGCGAGGCTGGCTGCTTGGAGGGCACTGATCGCCGTGGTCGCAAGGCCGCTGCCATTTCGGTGTCACTGACACTCGTCTCTGCCTCAGACTGTGACTCCGTCTGTGGAGTTGGTCGGGGGGTGCGCTTCACACATTTCCTCTTCGGACGCGAAGTGTTCTCCGAGGAAGACATCTTAAGATTACACAAAAATACAGTTAATGAAAAAGTGTCACTAGCACTAATGTGGTGAAACCACTGAGTCGAACAAAGTATACAATAAGCTAAAGCACTAAAATGTGTCTATTTCACACTACCGACAAAGTGTCCCTGCACTGCACAAAAAAGATTAACAAGGTCCTGTCCCAGTCCACAACACTACCGTTTACGCCGTTTAGCCGACCTAAGGACTTATGGCGTGATCCGGATCACGGCTGATCGCCCAGGCCGTGGATAGCCCCCACCTCGTAGAGGCGGCGAAGCCCTGCCTTTCACTCACTCACAAACCCTATTCGCACTATTTGTATTAATCACAGTCCAACACACACACACTTATATCGTTTATAATAACACTGTTTATAGCACGTGGAAAGAAAACTTGCAACGCAATCGAAAACAACACTCGCATACAGCTGGATAGACGACACTATACCAACCGGGCCCAGGGGCCTACAGGCTAGCAACAGAGATATAGACGCCCTGTACTGTAGGCCTGGCTGGAAGGGCCGCTATCAAGTTTACGGGCCCGGGCCACTGCAAGCAATGACCCGAGACCCGACCCCTAGAGACCGCTTTAGCCCCCAGTTCTCCCGTAAGGAATGCTGATGGAAGAACAGAAAGGGAGGCAGAACCGCCCCGCCTCCACCAGGGTTTGTGTCTCCCCCAAAGGGGAACGTTTCCACCCAGTCTCAGTTATGGGGTGCTCGGTCAGACCGCCCCGCCTCCACCAGGGTTGTGTCTCCCTCGAAAGGAACGTTTTCACCTGATCTCGGTTGTGGGGTGCTAGGTCTCTAGCCTTCGTCCACCGGTTTGACAGTCACCCAGTGCGGGTTCCCCTCTTTCGAGGTTAGGCCCGCCCAGGATCCCATCTCCCCAGCTTCAGGAGACTAGGTCCGCTTTTAGAGACCCGCGTGAAGCGCAAATGGGCTCAAGATGACGGAAAATTAGAAGGGAGGCTGGACCGCCACGCCTCCACCAGGGTTTGTGTCTCCCCCAAAGGGAACGTTTCCACCCGGTCTCAGTTGTGGGGTGCTCGGTTAGACCGCCCCGCCTCCACCAGTGTTGTGTCTCCCTCGAAAGGAACGTTTCCACCCGGTCTCGGTTGTGGGGTGCTAGGTCTCTAGCCTTCATCCACCGGTTTGATAGTCACCCAGTGCGGGTTCCCCTCTTTCGAGGTTAGGTCCGCCCAGGATCCCATTTCCCCAGCTTCAGAAGACTAGGTCCGCTTTAGAAACCCGCGTGAAGCGCAGGTGGGCTCTTAGGAGATAAGGGAGAGAGAGGCTGGGGTCCCCAGAGTGTAAGAAAGGAGGACGCTATATTCGCTTCATCTCGCATTTGCGGACAGAAGCCTCTGGTAATCGGCCGCCGCCTTGATGAGGCGACGTTGCCCGGCCCGACCCAAGATAACAAATAACTGACAAAATAAAATGTTTCCCCCTCGAGGGGTGTCAACCCTCGAGAGGTAGCCAGTGCGGGTGGTACAAATATAACCCTCAAGGGCCCACTGGCATGCCCCCCATTACCGCCCCAGGCTAGCAACAAAGGTGTAAATGTGCCGTACTGAAACCGGCAGGCCTGGCTGGAAAAGACCGTTATCAAGTAGACGGGCCCGGGCCACTGAAAACAGTGACCCGAGACCCGACCTCTAGAAACCACTACAGACCCCCTCAGTCCTTCCGTAAGGAATGGCTGATGGAAGAACAAAGGGGGGCTGGACCGCCCCGCCTCCACCGGGATTTGTGTCTCCCCCGAAGGGAACGTTTCCACCCGGTCTCGGTTGTGGGGTGCTCGGTCTCTAGCCTCCGTCCACCGGTTTGACAGTCACCCAGTGCAGGTTCCCCTCTCTCGAGGTTAGGCCCGCCCAGGATCCCATCTCCCCAGCTTCAGGAGACTAGGTCCGCTTTAGAGACCCGCGTGAAGCGCAGGTGGGCTCTAGGAGATAAGGGAGAGAGAGGCTGGGGTCCTCTAGAGTAAGAAAGGAGGACGCTATATTCGCTTCATCTCCCATTTGCGGACGGAAGCCTCTGGTAATCGGCCGCCGCCCATAAGGGGCGACGTTGCCCGGCCCGCCCCGAGATAATGTGGATGGTACCAGTAGGCACATCTTGCCCTTAACCATCCAAGTAACCGCCCGAAGACGGGTAGCCTGGTGGAAGGAACAAGTTTGCGAAGCCTGTTGATTGTTACTCCCTCCGTTTATAAAGGCTTTGTATAACTTGGTTATAATATGATAGTTCGCTGCGTAGCGGTACGGGAAAAAGCGCTGTCCTATTTACCGGCGAGGCGAGTGTCGTACAGGCCTATCTTGTTCTGTTTATACGGAAGTCGAATAGTCAAAGTTATACTCAGAAACAGTAAGATTGTTGATGTCATATTCCGACGCCTACGGATAGGTAAAGTGATAGTCCGCTGAATGCGAATAGTCAAAGTCATACTCCGACGCGAGGAGATATTAACGCTAGAAAAAAGAATAGGGACAGTTGGTTAGCCCCGAAGGGCACAGAACCCACCACCACCCCTCGAGCTCGTAAGTCGCGAAGACTTATTGCCCAAGGCTTCTGTCACCAGGTTATCCCTCAATGATGTCTACGGAGATTGTCGTCTGGTCTGTCTGAGGAAGTCTGGTCTCTACCAGGCCCGAGAAAAGTCGCGCCAACAGGGGAGCGATCGTGATCGGCCGCCAGTTCTCAGGGCGGCTCGTGTGCTTCCCACGCTTAGGGATCAGGGTGGTCCGGTGCATCTTCCACGGCGAGGGATACACCTCACCGAAGAGCGCGACGTTAAAAAGGGCAGTAAGTACTTCGGCAATGCCTCGGTATTTTAATACACCACCCTTCGTAACGCCATCCGGACCGGGCGCCCCGCCGGCCTTAAGGCGCCTGATTTTGCCCTAACTTCCCCGAGCGTAATGAATGGCACATCACGATCGTCTTGTTCTGTTATTGGCAGGTCAAATCGGCAAGGCTGAGCGGTGCCCCAAAGATCATGATAATAGGGCACCGCTTCCACCGGCGGATCAGGTCTACCTCCCTCCTCGAGCAGGTCTCCGATATTATTATTTAAGACCAACTCAGCCAGTCGAGAAGGGTTCCGCCGGTAGAGCTCTTGTGTTCTGGCGTAGACTCTGATTCTACGCCGCGTACGCTCAGCCCGCCGGCCAGGCCTGCCTCCCCTGTTAGGAGCAGTTCTTCGTTCTGGGCCTAGTTGCACAAGATCTGCGTGCAATTGATTAACAATATTATTCAGATCTCCCCCATTAATATTTTCGCCAATCAACGCAATGATGCGCTGGGCGAGCGGCAACCCGCCGACATCAAGGTCCCGTAGGTACGAAACCCACGGAGCCTCTTCAACCGGGCGGTCCGCTTCATCCTTCACTCTCTCAACAAAATCTATCGCCCCTTCGTCTGGTGCAGTAACCTCCCCAACCACATCAGCAAGCTGATCAGGCGGTTCGGCCTCTTCAACCGGACCCACGGCCGTACCTTGCTCCGGTGGTAGCGGAGCCTCCGGTATACCTTCTTCCACCATGACCGCCGGCCCCAAGTTTTCCACCAGGGGTTCCCCCACAGGCTGAGCTCCCTCGACGGCCCTATCCGGAATTACCGGGGGCCGAGGATCTCCCGGAAGAAGACCATGTCCCTTGAGAGTTCTGACTCGTTGTCTAATTTGTTTATTTGTTTTAAGGGGGAGGTAGGTGGCAATAAACAAGGAATAACCTTGTTTCCTCCCCCCAGAGGTAAACTCAACATACTTCTCTCTTAAGACACGATCTTCCCCTTCGGTCCATACCGAGGAAGCCCTGATCCCACGGACCCTGGCTGGCCGGTCAGCAGCCCGCTCCGCATTCCTCTCCACCGGATGTTGGTGATTCCTGTGCAGAGTGAGTCCCCGCTGTGAGGGGAACCTGCGTTCACAATTGGGACATTCAAATCCTCTGGGGGGCGAGACGACAGGCCCCCGACATTTAGCGTAGTGAACGCAGGCCCCATGCCATCTGGCAAACAGGGACCTGCACCGGTCACACCGAAACCGGAGAGAGGCTACGGGATGAGCGTCCTCATAGTGGCGTACAAAATCTTTTGCTAAGGTATACCAGTTGCCGCAAAGACGGCACTGGGAGACATTCCAGGGGACATCAACCACTGAAAGGCCAGCATCACCCTGATCAACATCATTGTTAGAATTAGCAGTTTCCGGTAAATCATCCCGTTCCGTATCAATTCGACCCGGGGGAACGGGGATCCCCCCCGGAAGCCGAGGCTCTATTATCATTACTAGTGACTAGTAAAATTGTTCCCTATCGAGGGGAGTCAACCCTCGATAGGTAGCCAATGTGGGGTGTACAAGTACAACACTCAAGGGCCCACTGGCATGCCCCCTGTTACTGCCTACAGGCTAGCAGTTGGTTAGCCCCGAAGGGCACAGAACCCACCACCACCCCTCGAGCTCGCAAGTCACGAAGACTTATTGCCCAAGGCTTCTGTCACCAGGTTATCCCTCAATGATGTCTACGGAGATATTCGTCGTATAGTGCGCTAACCAACTTATTTGTCCCGCTTCACCCAATGTGGGATCAGCGATTTCCTATTCCTTGGCAACTTATTCCCTAATCCTAGCCCGTTCTTTTTTCTTTCCAATGGCTCGGGCTGTCGCATTAAGCAATGCAAAGTTCTCCAAACTCGAGACTGCGTGAATACGTCTGTTTTCTATTGGTACATTGGTCCAAATTTCACGTAGTTCTCGCCGCTCAATGTCATATTCTGGGCATTCTGCCAAGCAGTGCCATGAGGTTTCTTCAGTGCCTTCTCCACAATGCGGGCACCAGGGTTCAGGCTGCAATCGGAACCCATGTAATTTCGAGCGGAAGTTGCCATGACCAGAGAGATATTGAGTCGTATAGTGGCTCCAATTGACATTCAGGAGTCGGAGGCGATATTCGACTGTGGGGAAGTACGCAAAGGTTTCCCTTCCCTTTATGGACGTCCTCCATCTATCGTTCCATGCTGTCATCGTCTCTTGCCGTCTCGCCGGCTTACTCACATGTCTGGGAATACCATTAGTCACATCATTCGATATTGCTATTCTTTCAGCAATGAGCAGATCTATAGGCACAATGCCAGCGATGACTGTATTGGCGTCATGGGAAATAGTTTTGTAGGCCTTATTGACAAGGAGGAGAAGTCTCCTCTGCACACTTAGCAATTTCCGGGCATATTGTCGGCGAAGTGTAATCGCTGTCCCCCAGAATTCGCAGCCATATGTTAGGAGAGGCTGGGCAACTCCCTTATACAGTTTTCTGAGCGCTGCACAGCTGTAGCCATGATTTTCTCGAGCAAGAGAAGACAACGCAAAGAAGGTGCTGGTGACTCTGCCTGCAAGCTCTGCAACGTGCGTGCTGAAGTGTAGTCCCTCGTCGACTACCACGCCGAGATACGTGTGTCTATTAACTTTCTGCAATCGTGTGCCCCTGTAGAAGACTCTGGGCTGTCTGGCGTGGTCAAAGCGTCCCTTGAGCATCATAAGCTGAGACTTGGTCGCTGAGAATTCTAATTTTGAAGTGACGCTCCAATTATCCATGATTCCCATAACAACAGCGGCTTTTTCTTCCAAGTCCAGATGTGTCGTGCCGGGAACAACAATGACTGCATCGTCGGCATAGGCAATGATGCGTACATCTGCGCCAAAGTCGTGTCGAAGGAACGTCTCGAAGACAACATTCCACAGGACAGGGCCCAGAATTGAACCTTGGGGGCAACCCTTGGTCAAGTTTTTAGTGGCAGTCACACCATCCCAACTCAGCGTGGCAGTTCGGTTCATCAGATAACTGTGTATGAGGTTGTAGAGGTCTGCAGGGCATCCCGCATTGCGGAGCTGCCAGAGAATGAAGGGCCACCAGGCATTATCAAAGGCTCCAGAGATGTCTAAGAAGATACCCATGACATATGGGCGATCAGCAGTGGAGACTGTACGCTTGAGATCTAACATAGCGTCAACTGTGCCGCGACCAGCGCGAAAACCGTACTGATTATCTCCAAAATATTGAGTGGAGTCCAGGAACATGACGAGGCGCTGACAAATAAGTCGTTCCACGACTTTCCCAAGAACAGGGAGAAGCGTAATCGGCCGGTACGACTGAATAGCCGTACGATCTCTATTCGGGCTCTTGAGGAAGAGTTTCACCACGCCATGCTTCCACTGGTCAGGAAAGATCCCTTGTTGCCAAATCGTGCGTACAGCATCCAGAAGGAGTAGCTGAAGTCGTGTGTATCCACGTTTAAGTATCTCTGGGCGGATACCATCATCACCTGGAGCCTTGCCATTTTTCTGTCCGTGGACAGCATATTGAACATCTAGTTCATCAGGTAATTCAACTGGCCCCGCCATTCGAAGGGGGACGTCCCTTCTGAGTTGCTGATGCCAGTAGGTGTCGGAAGCGGGAGAGTCATCCGGGAGGATGCCCTGCAGCATCATCCTGACAATTTGGTGATCGTGACCTGTTGATCAACCCTCAGTGAGACTAGCGGGGGAAGGGCTTTATATCGACCAGCCAAGATTTTATATGCGGTACCCCACGGGTCTGAGTTACTACCGAGCTGGACACATCGTATCCACGATTCCCGTTTTGTGTGTCGAATTTTATTGACATAACGGGTCCGAGCTCTGGAAAAGAGTGCATGCGCTTCCATCGTGCGCGGATCGTCTGCACCGTGCCTCGTCCGTAGACGCTTCCAGCGTCGCTCGTGAGAGAGCTTTTCCGAGCGTGCCAAATCTAGGTCACGAGTCCACCATCTCGCGGTGGCACGAGGCCGGCCTTTCCTGACAGCTGATTCAGCGCAAGCCCGCTGGAGGAGCTGCGTAATCGTTTCAATCTTAGTAGGTAGGGGGGCCTCATCAAACGAGACTAGTGACTCTGTGTCTACTAGAAGGGTGGCATCAAAGCTGCGCCAATCTATGTCCTGCAGCCGGACATTAGGTTCAGATTGTGGAACATGCTGGGGGCGTGGACCAGATGAAAGATTGAACCTGATCAGACGATGATCTGAGAGGAGCGTATCCGGGTCGATGTGCCAGTCGTAAACATGGCGATGGAGATTAGGCGTTATCAGGGTAACGTCTATATTACTTGTACCTTGAGCTGATTCAAAAGTAGTGTACGGACTAGCAATGTTGGCAATGTGCAAATCATGGGCTAAGACAAAGTCATCCACCTGTTCTCCACGTAGGTCTGTGGTAGGATTAAACCATAGAGTTGACTTCGCATTGACGTCCGCACAGATGAAAACTGGTTCTCCCCTGAGTGCTAGTAAGACACGATCCAGATGGGCTAAGTGTTCGGCAATAGGATCAGCATACCTGAAGTAACAATTCACCAGGAAGATGCGCTGCTGGTCGCGCTCCACTCGCACCACCACACAGTAAGGTGAACTGAGGTGTGCCAATAGGACTCCAGGGGGAGAGTCCATCCTGATAACAGTCAGCACCCAGGAAGGAGTCTGGTCAGTCGACAAGTAATATGTGCGAAACCCTGGCCACTGGAGGTGGCCTCTGAGAAAAGGTTCTTGGATAAGCGCTACGGTCAGGCTCTGGGTGTCCATCAGGCGGCGCAATTCGTGCATGCCACAATTCGATCGTCCCATGTTAATCTGAGCGAACCTAATGTCCATAGTCCACTTTTTCATATGCAATCCGAACTGCACGTTCATATTCCGGACACTTCTTACTCATGAGATCGTGATGATAGTCACGATTGACAGCCCTACAGTTGGCGCAGCGAGGACTGTGGTCCTTGCGTTTACAATTCTTTATGTCGTGCTCACCCGTGCAATGCGGGCAGACCTGTTTATTACGGCAATATTTGCCTACACGGCCATAGGTTTGGCACTTATAACATCGCACAACCGGGTTATAGTCTTTGACTCGGCACGACTGCCACCCAATGAAGAGTCGATCTCGAACTCTGATGAGGTTCCGGACCCGTGGGGAGCATTCCACGACCCAGTTTTCCCTGGTGTCAGAGCCTCGATGCGTATATTTATGGACGCACTTAAATTCGTCGAGGAATTCCTCATACGGAATGGCCTCTGCAACATTTCTGTCAAAAATCTCTTGGATTGTGATAGCGGGATCGTCTGGCTCAACATCATAAATCATGATGCGTGGCTGTTTACGGCGGGGCTTTTCAACAACCAACCCCTTCGCCTTCAATTCAGCATTATTTTCAAGAGCCGTGATATGCGACTCTTTTTCTGTCTCGATAAGGAGACCACGGGCCGTCATCTTGACCTTCTGGATATTTATACCCAGCCGGCCAGGGTTCAGGGTCGCTTTGACACGTTCTTTAATGGTGTCTATGGTGTCATTTTTATCCTTTGATTTTATAAACACCACTCTGGGTGGTTTAATGGATTTTGTGGCTCCGGTAACTTTGGGCACTCTCGCCACTGACGCATAGCTGGTCTGTCCTGTAGAACCTTCAGCTACAGGAGACGTCTTTACGGAAGACTCAATTCTGAGTCGCTCGTCCAACCTACCTTCGAGGAAGGACACTTTCTTGGTGACTCGAGACAAGAGTTCTGACATTTCAGTCATGCGGGTGGTCAGAGCATCTACCTGTATCCGCGTCAATTTTTGACTTTTATATTGGCTGTTAGCCCATGTTGACATTCCCTGTATCAGTACTGAGAGTTGATCCAGGTCCTCAGGTTGAGGTTGATCACTGACAGCTGGACGCTCCTCGGATCGAGGTCTTGGCGGTCTCTGCGAGGCCGGCTGCGAGGCTGGCTGCTTGGAGGGCACTGATCGCCGTGGTCGCAAGGCCGCTGCCATTTCGGTGTCACTGACACTCGTCTCTGCCTCAGACTGTGACTCCGTCTGTGGAGTTGGTCGGGGGGTGCGCTTCACACATTTCCTCTTCGGACGCGAAGTGTTCTCCGAGGAAGACATCTTAAGATTACACAAAAATACAGTTAATGAAAAAGTGTCACTAGCACTAATGTGGTGAAACCACTGAGTCTAACAAAGTATACAATAAGCTAAAGCACTAAAATGTGTCTATTTCACACTACCGACAAAGTGTCCCTGCACTGCACAAAAAAGATTAACAAGGTCCTGTCCCAGTCCACAACACTACCGTTTACGCCGTTTAGCCGACCTAAGGACTTATGGCGTGATCCGGATCACGGCTGATCGCCCAGGCCGTGGATAGCCCCCACCTCGTAGAGGCGGCGAAGCCCTGCCTTTCACTCACTCACAAACCCTATTCGCACTATTTGTATTAATCACAGTCCAACACACACACACTTATATCGTTTATAATAACACTGTTTATAGCACGTGGAAAGAAAACTTGCAACGCAATCGAAAACAACACTCGCATACAGCTGGATAGACGACACTATACCAACCGGGCCCAGGGGCCTACAGGCTAGCAACAGAGATATAGACGCCCTGTACTGTAGGCCTGGCTGGAAAGGCCGCTATCAAGTTTACGGGCCCGGGCCACTGCAAGCGATGACCCGAGACCCGACCCCTAGAGACCGCTTTAGCCCCCAGTTCTTCCGTAAGGAATGCTGATGGAAGAACAGAAAGGGAGGCAGAACCGCCCCGCCTCCACCAGGGTTTGTGTCTCCCCCAAAGGGGAACGTTTCCACCCAGTCTCAGTTATGGGGTGCTCGGTCAGACCGCCCCGCCTCCACCAGGGTTGTGTCTCCCTCGAAAGGAACGTTTTCACCTGATCTCGGTTGTGGGGTGTTAGGTCTCTAGCCTTCGTCCACCGGTTTGACAGTCACCCAGTGCGGGTTCCCCTCTTTCGAGGTTAGGCCCGCCCAGGATCCCATCTCCCCAGCTTCAGGAGACTAGGTCCGCTTTTAGAGACCCGCGTGAAGCGCAAATGGGCTCAAGATGACGGAAAATTAGAAGGGAGGCTGGACCGCCACGCCTCCACCAGGGTTTGTGTCTCCCCCAAATGGAACGTTTCCACCCGGTCTCAGTTGTGGGGTGCTCGGTTACACCGCCCCGCCTCCACCAGTGTTGTGTCTCCCTCGAAAGGAACGTTTCCACCCGGTCTCGGTTGTGGGGTGCTAGGTCTCTAGCCTTCATCCACCGGTTTGATAGTCACCCAGTGCGGGTTCCCCTCTTTCGAGGTTAGGTCCGCCCAGGATCCCATTTCCCCAGCTTCAGAAGACTAGGTCCGCTTTAGAAACCCGCGTGAAGCGCAGGTGGGCTCTTAGGAGATAAGGGAGAAAGAGGCTGGGGTCCTCAGAGTGCAAGAAAGGAGGACGCTATATTCGCTTCATCTCCCATTTGCGGACAGAAGCCTCTGGTAATCGGCCGCCGCCTTGATGAGGCGACGTTGCCCGGCCCGACCCAAGATAACAAATAGCTGACAAAATAAAATGGTTCCCCCTCGAGGGGTGTCAACCCTCGAGAGGTAGCCAGTGCGGGTGGTACAAATATAACCCTCAAGGGCCCACTGGCATGCCCCCCATTACCGCCCCAGGCTAGCAACAAAGGTGTAAATGTGCCGTACTGAAATATGCCGTAGAGGGGGGAATTGTCATCCAAAATGAGGACAAGCTGTCCGACATTCAAATTCCTTAACGGGGTGCGCCATTTATTTCGCTGCTGCAGCTGGTGCAGATAATCCCTAGACCACCGTTTCCAGATGGCCTGCGTAAATCTTTGGAGCAGAAGCCATCTGCCCAAATGACTATTATTGCTTTGGGTATAGTCGGGTTCCGGAAGTGCCGTCAGTGGAGCACCGACCAAAAAATGAGCAGGTGTTAAGGGTTCAGGGTCTCTAGCATCGTCGGACACCGCGCATAACGGGCGTGAATTAAGGCAAGCCTCAATTTGAGAAAGAAGAGTAGAATATTCCTCAAAATTCAAGATCGTACCGCCTATTACGCGACATAAATGAAATTTAACACTCCTTACACCACTTTCCCACAAACCACCGAAATGAGGGGCTGAAGGGGGGGTTAAAGGACCATTTGATACCGTGGAGACCGCAAAACTCCAGAGAAGATTGCTCAACTTCCTTGCAGGTTAAAAATTTGTACCAATCATGCAAAGTGTGGTTGGCACGACGAAAATTCGTACCATTATCCGAAAATATCTGCGCGGGAATACCTCTGCGCGATATGAACCTTTTTAGAGCCGCTATAAAGGCGTTGGAAGTGAGATCCGACACCAATTCTAAATGGATGGCCCTAGTACACATGCATATGAATAGCGCGATGTATGCCTTGGTCGTGGACTTAGAGCGCTGCCCGCCATGGCGCAAAAGTACAGGACCGGCGTAGTCCACGGCCGACTGTGAAAATGGCCTAGAAGGCGTGACCCTAGAAGGGGGTAACTGACCTAGTAGTTGATTCGCGCCTTTAGCCCGGAAACGAAAACAAGTGACACACTTATGTATCACTGAGCGGATATAGGATTTGTCGTGTATGATCCAATACTTTCGCCTAAGCGAAGCTTGAGTTGATTGCACTCCAGCGTGCAACAAACGGATGTGTTCGTATTCAATTATTAATCTCGTGAGATGAGAGTGCGGGTGCAAAATTATTTGGTGTTTACTCTCGTAGCTAAGTGGGGAGAATTGCAAGAGTCCACCCACTCTTAAAATGCCCGATTCATCCAGGAATGGGTTGAGAGCAAGGAATTTTACTACTGCGAGGAAGGCACCGGTGTGCCTCAAGTTCCATAACTTCTACGCCGAAATGTAACTGCTGAGATTGCCGGACAAAAATCAAGAGCGTGTCTGACAATTCTTGAGCCGACAAAAAGGACGTGTCTCTATCAACAACCGCGAGCCTAAAATTGCGAGAAAATCGACGGCAATATGCGAAGACGCGAATAAGCCTCGTAAGTGATGAATAATTTTCAACATAACTATGTGTTGAGGACGCGACAATTAGTGTGGTTTGGACCTGCTTGAGACGTTCCTCCTCAAGTTCGGGAAAAGTACAGGGAGTATTAATGCCGAACGCGCTGACCGGCCATGAAGCCGACTCATGCGCTAACCAGGAGGGACCATGCCACCATTGAGTATGACAGTGCAAACTACGAGGGAGGCAACCGCGCGATAAAATGTCGGCAGGGTTGTCATTTGATACTACATGACGCCAAGTTCCCCTGCTGCTAACAAGACGCTGTATTTCCGCGACACGGTTGGCCACAAATACCTTCCAGCGGGAAGTTGTTGATGTATCCAATGCAAAGCTATCATCGAGTCCGAATAGAAATATAGGCCGTCAAAATTGTAATTGATGGCGTTTAAAACCTTGGACGTTAATTGCGCCAGCAATAAACAAGCACAAAGCTCAAGTCGTGGTAGCGTTATCTGTTTCAGCGGAGCGACCCTAGATTTAGCACACAAGTTTGATGATATGGCGCCGTTCGAATAGACCGCCCGCACATAAATGCAACACGCGTAACCTTTAGCCGAAGCGTCGGCGAATCCGTGCAGCTGTAATGAACTAATTGGGTAATTGTTCGAACTCTTAACCGACCTCGTAATCTCAAAATGAGTGTCGGAGACTAATTGAGCGTATAATTCCAACCATTGATTGGCTAATGACCCAGATAGGGGTTCGTCCTAATCTGTGCCCGCCAACCACAACTGTTGCACGAAATGCTTGCAGTAAAATGTGATGGGAGCGATCAAACCTAATGGATCATAGATCCCGGCGATGACCGACAACACGCTTCTCTTGTTGAACACGGTTAAATTATTATCACCCCTAACGGTGTATAAAAAGTTATCCCTTTCAACGTTCCATTGGATTCCCAATGTACGCACGTTTTGACCTTTGCTGAAGTCACGGGTTGCTTGGGCGCGAAGGGTCATAATCTCATGGTGGTTAGAGAACCACGTATGTAACGTAAAACCGTACCTACACCACAACTTCACGATCTGGCATTTCATTTCAGCTAAGCCGTTCGGATCATCCGAACCCGTTATGAGATCGTCTACGTAAAAGTCATTTGCTATGGCCCTAGAAGCTGTAGGGTAGTCGGATTTATTTTCATAGGCTATCTGAGCCAGACAACGTGTAGCAAGGAAGGAGGCACTAGCAGTGCCATATGTAACCGTCCTTAAAGCGTAATGTCGCAATTCCTTATGCGGCACATCACGCCAAACGATGCGTTGCAGGTTTGAATCCTTAGGATTAACAATGATCTGGCGATACATCTTTTCTATGTCCGCAATAAGTACG
This sequence comes from Magicicada septendecula, assembly GCA_034769895.1. Taxonomy (NCBI): domain Eukaryota; kingdom Metazoa; phylum Arthropoda; class Insecta; order Hemiptera; family Cicadidae; genus Magicicada; species Magicicada septendecula. Next base: position 332,089,903 of record CM068374.1, on the reverse strand, counting down.
TATCGGTGGGTACGGAACCGAACCATTATCGAAAACAGATCCCGCTAGATCGTAGGACCTACCATTAAAGTATCGTTGAGGGACAAATTATTTGTGGTTTTAGCGGAAGCGTCAAATACCACGCGCAATTTAGTGGTTAAGCTCGAGTCCTTGAAAACTGCGTGATGGGGCAGATAAAAAATCTCTGACCTGTCAAGCGACAGATCGTAGTCATTAAGCGGCGACATGTGGCCAAGTTTCAAGTAGTCACTCATGAACTCACTATAATCCTTATAAAGGATAGGGTTCTGCTTGAACTTGAACTCTAACGATTGGAATCTGCGGATGGCTCCGCGGAGAGAATCTCCCAAATAAAATTTATCAGATCTGCGGGGTAGGGATACCACGAATCTCCCATCGCGATTGCGGCTAGTGTTTTCCACGAAATATTTTTCACACGGCGAGTCCTCAGGTCGGGCTTCGCGACTAGAGATCTCCTCCAACTTCCAAAATTCTTTTAGTTGAGAGGAAATCTGATTGTCATCCTTGCAGACCATAAAGGAAGAAACTGTTTTAGTTATATCGACGTTGAAGGGTAAGTCACCGGCCAACATAAATCCTAGTTTGGTTTCCTGAATTATAGGGAAGTGTGGTCCGCGCGTAAATTTCATAGGTTCAATGAGTTGGAGAAAATATTGAGCGCCGATTAATATATCGACTTGCGCCGAGCAATGTAGGTGAGGATCCGCCAAGAATATGCGCTTGGGTAAATTCAAAGAGGCAAGATTGAACGACTCCGCCGGTAGATTATTAGTTATACTGGGTAATACGGCACAATGCACGTTTAACGTGAAGGGTTTATAGCGTGAATGTAGCCTTACATTAGTACTGAAGTCAGCCTGGGAAAGCGAGTTGTTTATACCCGTGATGGGTAGTTGCGATTTAACCAATTGGAGGCCCATTCTGCGGGCGAAATCCATTGTGCAAAAGTTCGCTTGAGAACCGGAATCCAGTAATATCCTAACGGGAAATTTTTTACCGACCTTATTGGCGGTCATACAGACGGCTGTAGATAACAATACCGATTTATTGGTCTGTGATTTCAGTGAACATTGGTTGTTAACAGAAGTTACGTCCCTGTTGGGGACATGAATCGTGGTGTGGTGACGCCTAAAACATTTTTTGTATGAGAATTTTGAGGGACATTTTGAGCTTTCATGTCCCGAACGGAGGCAGTTTAGGCAAAGTTTGTTTTTTATTAACACGTTTTTTCTGTCAGGGATAGACAGCGATGTAAATTGTAGGCAGTCGATAAGCCTATGTTCACCGTTACACAGCCTACATAAATTGTTTCTGATATGAGAATGGAATGCGCCCTTTGGAGCGCTTATCTGTTTAACTGCCTTGCGATAAGGAGACTTATCGCTTTTGTTCAACCTGCTCGTTGGGGTAGTCGCGTTATCGAGATTTTGCAGTAATTTTCTTCGTGAACTTAGAAAATTCATAAAATTATTAAAATCGGGGAACTTATGCTCCGACAAACTCTCTTTCCACAAACGGAAAGTGTAATTATCAAGTTTTTTGGCTAAATAATTTACGACAATAATTTCGAACGTGTTGACTGGCAGTTTGAGATTATTTAAAGCGTTTATATTGGCATAGATTTCATCAATAAATTTCGATATGCTAACTTGGGATTCTTGTTGAACTAATGGTACGTCCAGGACACTCCCTATATGATGGGCGGAAACAATTAGCTTACTGTCATATCTATTCCTCAACAGATCGATAGCCACCGCGTAATTCTCATGAGTGATTGGCAACGATTTTATTACGTTAAGCGCCTCGCCATGTAATGACGAGTGCAAATAGTGAAGTTTCTCTATATCCGTCAGATCTGCTCTGACGTGAATTAATTCAAGAAAAATATGGTAATAATGTTGCCACTCAACAACACTACCCGCAAAACGTGGTAATTTTATTGGTTCCAATTGAATGGGGGGTGTTTTAGGCTGTTTACTTTCAGCATTAATTGCTGGTTTTTGGTTCATATGCTCAGCTTGCTCCAGCAGGTGTTGCAATTTACATTCTATATTACAAAGATCGTCCTCCGATTGTACTCTATCACTCGTTAAAGCAACGTCCGCTTCCTCAGCTTCGATTTGAGACTGAATCTCATCATATTTGGTGGATAATTCCATCAAATGACGCAGTTTTATTTTCAGCGCATGAGGATCGCTGGTTAACAAATCGAAGTTATCCGCGAAAGTATTTACTCGGGATATTGAGGCTTTAATTGTGCCTCGTTTTTTTATTAGAGCCCTTACATCGGCCATTATTACAATTTAAGAGAAAAAAGGAAAAATATTTAGAAAGAAATTGAGCATAGAGCATGTGAACCACAAACTTAAGTTTGAATGAATTTGAATACGTTTCGGTAGCTAGCGATCGTTGTTTAGAACATAAACTTACTCTCTCTTACTAATCATGCTTTGCTGGCAATTTAATTATTAAAATTATGAATCTAAATGGTAACAAAGTATATCTTTATCTTTAAAGTTTTAACTGACAATGAGCTGCCAACCATTTATTAAGTTGTATTGTGTAATGACGGTGTTTGTTTATACAAATGTGTTAAGAAATAACCACTAAAGTGAAATATTATTAAACATCAAATACAATTAAAAAGTTTATAGTCACGTGGCCGTTGATCCATTCGTGGCTTCGATCCTGTTAGGAGCTGTTACACCTCCTGTCTCTGCTGGTCAGATGACGCCTCATGTTGTACCCTCCATGAATTAAAGCTGTGGAATCTTTTTTGATGACCTCGCAAATGCTGTCCTGCCGTGTCCCGTCGTCTCTGGTCTACTGCTTGGCCGAATCTGGTCAAGATGACTGCGATGTGATTCACAACAATGGTGTCGCTCAGGACGAGAATGATGCCCGTAGGGCGTGATTAAATTCAGATCGGTTGTTCCAGAAATGATGTGTATAAAGAAATGCTGTCGCTTGTGGACCCAAACATGAGAAATCCGTCCCGTGGTGACCAAAAACGTTTTCGTTTTTGGGCCAAAAATAAGAAATCCTGCCCGTGAGGACCAAAAATGTTGCGGTTTGGAAGCTCTTGATGAATCGCGAGTTATTCCAAAGACGCTAAGCAGGAAGGGCTGGATTGTATTAGAAAGAAGTGGACTGTATTGCGAATATTTGACATGCGTTTATTGAAAGTTTTAATTATTAGTTACGATCGGCACGTGCGGATGCATTTGAGGCAATAACGCCCGTAAATTAATTTTGAACGAAATCGTGGTCCATTGTAGATGGACGCAGGTAATTGAATCTGAATTAAATTGAATCTTATGAATGCATATTAAAAAATGTCCAGAAGCCGCGGCTGGAAGAGAAGTGTTTTACGAGAGATCCGCTCGGAGCCTTGTTAGAAACTAAACTAAACTTGCCTGCAGCCGGCCGTGATGACCGGCGGCAGCGTTTGATAAGCGGGTGACGTCATCCGCTCGTGCCGCATTGCGGCGGTACACCGCGTACAGCTGATAAACAAGTACAAAGTTTAAACATGTTGTTTCTCTGCTTCTTGACCTTATAAATTTCCCTTATTAACATTGTTTTCACCTTTTTATCTCCTTTTTCTTTTCTTTCCTTTTTACTGCTTCCCCAATCTACTGGGTATACTGCTGGTTTATTGGGTCTTTACATAGTAAGTTATTTTGACCAATGGTTTTCTTTGTTATTTTTTATTCTTATTAACATTTTATTGACTTAATGTACAGTTTCTTTAGTTTAATCTTTAACCAATTCATTCTTCTCACTCACTATGGACCTTTTCTTCTTTATCTATGTTGCCTTAAGTTAAAATTTTAATGTGATAATTTTGTTATGCTACATATGCTCTCCTGTAAAAGTGATTAGTTCAGATCATACTCTTAGTATGGATGAAATAATTACTACTAATTCTTTTTATTTACCATATTTTCTTCGTGATTACATGTTTTCACTTTATATACCTTCTTTTTCCACCGTTGCTTCCTCTTAGATGATGTGTATCTCCTTCATTAGTTTCCTTCTTCATTAATAAGTAATCCTCAATCTTGTGTATAACATTATCATTTTATATCCTTTCTTATTTGGTGCTTCCTCACTAGTATGTTTACTCCCTAACATTCCCTAACATAATGAATTGGCACAGTTCAGAGTGGCACTTTTGGCTTCAATCCCTGCTGTCCAATACTTCAATTAATTGAGTCCAGAGGTATTATCATCTCTGCTCAAAATATAAGACTGATGGCATTTTCTACATCCAGTCATAAAAATAAATAATCAGTAAAAGTAGTCTCTTTTGACTAAAATAAACATTCTTTAGATTCTTCACTTCATAATATTTTATATCAATTAATACTTTTATACACTTGACTCTTCTTCTCTATTAAAGCTTATTCCATATTATGTGGTTTAGGTATGTGGTATAATATATTTTTCATCATTTCATCATTTCATCTTGTTTACATAGTAATTAGCATATATTTATATTTTTTCTACCATCTGGTATCCAATGAGTTATTTTATTGCTCCTGGCATAACATTAATTAATTTTTTATCCCTTATCACTATAACAGTGGTTATTACAACAATATTATCATTAATAGTACCAGGGTTTTTGGTTTCTGGTCTTAATATTTGGTCTTTACTTAGTTGGTCTTTCTTCATTGTTCCATCTTTATCAAATTATTTTCTTTGTGAGTTTGGTTAAGTTGTTTTGATTAAATCATATGATATTCTGGTTTCTTTTCTCTTTTTCATTTGAAATTCTGTATCATTTTTGTCTTACTTACATAATTTATAATAGTGGTCATTGTTAGCATAGTCACTATTATCATACAAACTATAGTATGGTTTTTTATAGTTGTGATAGTTTATTGAGGGGTTTTTTTTTTCTTTATTAACACTGGTTTTTATGAGGATTTGTTACATTCCTTCTTCTAACATTTTTAACATTTATTAATATATTGTTTTGGTAACATTAAATTATCCATTGGTTGTTCCTTTTGTTTACTGGAACCTGTTCTTTTTGTTTTGGGTCTCTGGTGAGTTTGAGAGAGAGTTTTTACATTTGTACTCCATTTACCTTCAAATTCTTTTATGTAAGAGTTCACTCAAATTATGAGTGTGATTTGTTCTTACTCTTTTAGAATTTTGTATCTCTTTCTTACAAAATCTCTTTTCATATTTAAGAGTTATTTCTCATCATTCGTATGAGTTGTACTTACTATTTTTTAACTTTAGATATTTTTATTCAACTAAATTCCTTCTTATTCATAGTAGTTTTTCAAATATTTTGGTGTAAGTTCTACTTACTATTGTTTTGAATTTTGAAGTTTTTTATTCATCAAAATTCTTTTTTTATTCTATAATAATTATTTCGAATGTTTGGTGTAAGTGGTACTTACAAATTTTTTGAATTTTGAAATTTTTTATTCATCAAAATTCTTTTCGTTTATTCATAATTCTTCGAATGTTTGGTGTAAGTTGTACTTACAAATTTTTTGAATTTTGAAATTTTTTATCTCTCTATATATTTTTTAATTGATAATTGATTATAAGTTCCTTTTACTTTATTTGAAATGATATCCTTTAATACATACGTATTGTTATTATTGTTTTTAATAATCAGGTATGGGCCGGTATACAGCAGTAACAACTTTTTGGTAATGCCTTCCAAAGTACTGGGTAATTCCCTGTTTTTTAGTAGTACCTTTTCTCCGACTTCATAGCTTATTATTTTCTTAATCGCCTTTTGATACTTGTTCTTGCGCCTTTCCTGGTCTTCTGCCAATTTATTGTAGAATCTGATTCGATTGAATTTGTATTCTTGACTCATGGGGAATTCTATTAGGTCTTGTATTTCTCTTGGAGGCGGTTTTTCATACATTGCCGTGTATGGCGTGGTACCTATAGCGGGGTGATATGACAAATTAAGGAATTCTTCAGTAGCTAATAAATATTTTTGCCACATCCTTTGTTGATTATAGCAATAAGTCCGTAATATTCTTCCGACTTCTCGCAGTACCCTCTCTGCTGGATTGCTGCTGGGGTGGTAGACAGATGTCTTGTATGTCTTAATGCCCAACGTATTTAGAGTGTTTCTCCACCTCCAACCCTTAAATTGCGTTCCATGGTCTGTGATTATGGATGCCGGGCTCCCTATCTCTGGAATGTAATGATTTGTTATTACTCCTAGAGTCTTCAAAGTGGTGGCTCTGTTCACAGGGTACAGTTTTGTGAATTTTGTGAAGTGATCCATCATGATAATAATGTATTTGTATCGATGGCGTCCGCCACTGCGGGGAAATGGACCACAGATGTCCAGAAAGACCTTTTCCAGTTTGGCTTGTGAGGTAATGGGTATCATCATACCCTCTTTTCTCTCATTGTTGGTTTTCACCAATTGACACATCAGACAGGTTTTGAGGTAGTTTCTCGTCTTTCTATTTATATTTTTTATATGGCAATTCTCTTCTATCGCCTTGATCACCTTCATGGCTCCCATGTGACCGTATCGTAGATGATAGTCCAGGATGATATCCTTTTCGATTGTAGTAGGGATCATGATCTTCCATATCTTTTCATCAAGGGATGTTTTGATGAATAATATTTCGTTATGTACACAATAAAACTTGGTTATTGTGTCATCTTGGTTGGAGAGACGAAGTTTAATGTGGTTTAACTTCGGGTCGGACTGCTGGTGTTTGCTGATGTCCTGCACTATCTTTTCTAAATCGGATCTGTCCTTAATAATATTATAGATTTTCAAGATGCTCTCCTTTTCGCCTTCGAACGTTTGTTCTTCCAGATTTACTCTCGACAACACGTCGGCTACTACATTTTTACTTCCAGGAACATACTCCCACTGTATATCGTATTCCTGCAGGACAAGTACCCATCTGGTCAATCTACCATGGCTTAACTTGCATCTTCTCAGAAATGATATAGATTTGTGATCTGTTCGAACGGTCACTGGATATCCGAGGATATACGTCCGAAACTTCCCACAGGCAAAGACTACACTTAGCAGTTCCTTTTCCGTCACGTTATAGTTTTTTTCACACTGGTTAAGGGTTCTACTAGCAAAGCTCACTACTAGATGCTTTCCACCTTCGTCTTCTTGGTACAGTGTTGATCCCAAGCTAATGTTACTAGCGTCACAGTTTAGAAAGAAGGGTCGGTTAAAATCCGGATGGTTGAGCATTACTGCTTCTAAGAACTTCTCCTTAATTGATTTGAAGGTTTCGTCTTGTTCTTGACCCCATCGCCATTTATTCTTGGACGATAACTGGTACTGAAACCGGGCCGTCAGTTCGGAATAATTATTTTGGAACTTCCTATAGTAGTTACACAGGCCTAAAAATTATTGTAGTTGCCTTCTGTTTTTTGGTATAGGGAATCGTTGTATGGCGTCTACTTTTTCTGTTGATGGTGTTATTCCTTGACTGTTTAACTGGAAACCCAAGAATTGTACTTCTTTAGCTATAAGCTTGGACTTGTCTAGTTTAAGGGTAACATTATTTTCAGCCAGCTTCTTCAAGACATGCTCCACACGGTAACAGTGTTCTTCCCAATTGGTTGATGTTATTAGGAGATCATCAACATAGACAGTCGTGAATTGGAGCGCTTCTGGTCCGAGTATATGATCCATACAGGCGACAAAAACAGCTACTGAGTTCACTAACCCGAAGGGCAACCTCTTAAACTGATAGTTGCGCCCTTCGAAGATGAACGCCATGTATTGCCGGCTTGCTGGGTGCAACTCCACCTGCCAATATCCGCAAACGGTATCCCACGTAGTAATGAACTTCGTTCCGTGAAATCTCTTCAGTATCTCATCAATTTCGCCAGGTGAGGTACGATCGTTAATAATCGTTTTGTTTATCTCACGTGCGTCAAGGCAAAGCCTTACCTTCCCATTTTTCTTTTGTATAGCCACAATTGGGCTAGTGTATGGCGATTGACTGCTTTCGATAATATCTTTATTGATCATATTCTGGATCTCTGTGCGTACGGCTTCCTTCAAAGATTGTGCTATGGGATATGACTTTCGATTAAATTCTACCGGTTCTCTGAATCGTATGGAACATTGGTAGTTCCGGATCTTTCCAGGTTCGTCCGAAAATACAGCTCGATATTTTTCATATATGTTGACTAATTGATTCAGCTGGTTTTCCTCTAATTGCTCGGTAGTATTGTGGCACTGGAAGTTACGTATCTCCTGAATCTTTTGTGGCCATAGGTCATCCTCCAAATTCTGATGTACTGGCTTTTGTTTGTCGAGTAGTTTGACAAGTAATTCACCTTATTTTTGTGGTCGAGAAGTTGTCTGGAGTCTAGCATTTTGTTGTTAGTTAAATTGGCTACCCAGGTCGAACCTTCAGAAGAGAGTGATACCTTTCCTCTGCACAAGTCGATAACTGCTGAGTTTCTGCGCAATATGTCACATCCTATCATGATGTTGAAAGGTAATCCGGCTGCAACAAGAAATATCATATCCACACTAATGCCCTGACTGTTGACACTTAGGGATACCTGTTTTCTTAAGGTCTTGTTCTGTCGGCCGGTAGCTCCTACAAGTACAATATTATTAATAGGTAGTACCGGTAAGTTTTTGTGGCATTCCTGCTGTATCCGGTCCAACTCATTACGATTTATTATAGAGACATTTGCTCCAGTGTCTATCATTATAGGAACAGAAATACCCTCAATTTCTGCAATTACATATATTATTTCATTGTCATTATTACTAATGTTAATTTCGTTTTCTTCTAGCAAGTCCTGACGGATATCTTTCAAATAGTTATTGTATATTATTGTAAACTTTTTTCTTTCTTCCTTCAAGTTTATTTCTTGGTCAAACCCAGCAGATTGGAGCAGTAAAGGGTTATTGGAGTTTATTACTGCCTCCGTTCGTTTAAATTTTCCGCATCATTACGGATTAGGCCGTTGGAAGCATCAACTTGGAGTCCTGAAACTGCTTCGTTTGGTTCAGCACGATCGTCCTGTTGGGCTTCCGTTACAGGTAGTCTTCGTTGATTGTCCAGGCTGGAACTGCGTCTGGGTTCGTACTCTCTGTAACGATTACTTCCCTGACTTCCTTGAAAGGTCTCATACTCATAATATCGGCTCCTTCGTTGAGGCTGGTACCTCCTCTGTCCACCGCCTTCCGCTCTGATGTAGTTAATATGGGGTCGATATGTCCTGTAATTATTGTTATTACCTCCATTCGGGTAATTCCTGTTATAATTACTATGATAATTGTTATTAGAGGGGTTGGGGTTTCTCTGACCATTTTGAACATAATTACGGTTATTATTATAATAACCGTTGTTGTTTTGTGGACGGTTATTATTATTATTATTCTTATTATTATTATTATTATTGTTGTTGTTGTTGTTGCCCTCATTATTATTAATTCGAGGAACATGATTATTATTATTATTGTTATTAAATCTAGGTACATTATTGTTATTACGGGTGTTATGATTGTATTCGGCATTATTCCGATTTGCGGAATTATAATTATTGTTGTTGCCCACATTCTGCCGATTATTATTATTCGAATTATTGGTGTTACTTCTTGGTTCCGGCCTTTCATATCTCCTGCGACTTTGGCGGTAGTAATCCTCATGCTCATACATTTCTAAGAGCTCGGTCATTGCTTGTACAGTCTTTATTTGACTGTTTCTTCTAGCTCTTATTATATCTTCCTCATAATGGTATGAGAGCTTGCTGACCAGGCATTCTTCAGGTATTCTAGGCTCTAGATGTTTGGCCACGCACACCTTTCCCAAGAAGTACGCCGTTAGAGTCTGTTTTCCATACGGGTTGTATTTTCCATGACAGATCCCGTCTCTAGCGATATTTTGTGTCGATTCAGACCAATATTTGGCTTTGAATAGCCTTTTGAATTGTTGGTAGTCGGTCACTTCGTCTCTTATCGCCATCCACCAATTATCTGCTATCTCCTTGAACGATTCGTCAAGTACTTCTTTATTCTCCCTCCAGCGATTGCCTCTGTGTTTGGTGAAGTACTCTTCGATTCTGGCTAGGAACTCCATCGGTTTGTTTTTATAAAACCTGAAGTTAATTCCTTCACGATTCTCGTTGTTAGGACAACTGGTAATGCTTGGCGGTCGACTATGGAACAGGTCTATATCTGTTTGATTCTGTCGCACCTGACTGTTGATACTGGTCACAGTAGCTTCAATGCCGTCACATTTTTCTGTGAATCGGTCCTGCACTCGCTCCCAGTCTTCACGTGTTTCTTTTAGTTTTTCCTCTAAAGTCTTCCTATTCGTTTCTTCAATGTTGTTAACCTTAGTGTTTATTTCTGTTTTGATACTCTGTACTTCACGTTCGGTCTGATTCCATCTTTCGTCAGCTCTTGTAATCTTTTGTTCGATTACCGTTATTTCCTCTTCTACCTTCTTGCTGATTGTTTCATTATTTTCAGCTATCCTTTGCCCCAATTCTTCCTTCAATGCTTCCATCTTTCCATCTAATCGGTTCATATTCTCTTGGTTCGTCTCTTTCAATTCTTCTCTTAATTGTTGATTATTGCTTTCCATTTTCTGACTTGTTTCTTCCATCCTCTTGTTGGTTTCTTCCAGTTTTTGGCTTATCTGGGTTAATTCCTCCTTCGACTGTTTATTGTCAGTCTTTATTTCCTCAATTTTCTCCTAAATTTTCTGAATATTTTCTTCCATCTTCTCTTCTATCTTCTTACTGTTTGCTTCCATCTTCTCCTCCATTTTCTTACTGGTATCTCCAAATTTATTACCCAATTCTTCCTTCAATCGTTGGTTATCTCTTTTCATTTCATTGCATAATATGCATAATAGTGCATTGCATAATTGGTTGAGAACTACGAGTACGAATACATATTGCTACGACAGCACAGAACAATCTACGCGTTTATCGAATATGCCAGAAGGATCTCGATGTAAGCGTGTGGTGTACGTGCTACTAGACGCATTTTGCGAGAATTTTCTCGACTGTGCCGGGCTTCGCTCGGGCGCTCGGACTGTGTCAAGGCCGTAGTAATTACGTAGTTCACGAGAGATAAGACGCAGTTTGGAAGCTTCTGGTGTGTGAGCGTGACTATAAATACATCGGGTAGCGGCCTTAGTTTTCAGTTCAATGCGAGATATTTGATAGTGCGGTTCGAGAGTATTAATGCGATATATTTCCAGAGCGGTTCGAGTTATTACTGTGTACGTTCAAGTAGTTATTACTGAAGTGTTGCGTTTTATAATCAGACGGTATAATTGTAATACAATTGAGTTTTAATATTTGTGGACATTTTATTGCCTGTGTACAATTTTCATTTGATTTGTTGTAGAGACTGTGTTGTTAATTACTAACTGTTTTACTGTAACAATTAAAGGTGTGATTAGTGACTTAATTGGTGTCTTGTACTTATTTTGTTTCCACTGTACCTACGACGATCGAATAGACCGTCGTAACAGTGGTGTCAGAACTGGGATAGAACGGTTAACAGTGGAAACAGTGGACGCTTTGTACAAGACGAGTGTGATTCGTAATTAATCAGTAAACATGGATCCCAGTCAGATGATGGAAGCTTTACAAACACTGCTGCGGCAGACACAGGAAGAAGCAGAAAGACGACAAAAAGAAGAACGAATACAAGAAAGAGAAGAAGCAGAAAGACGACAAAAAGAAGAACGAATACAAGAAAGAGAAGAAGCAGAAAGACGACAAAAAGAAGAACGAATACAAGAAAGAGAAGAAGCAGAAAGACGACAAAAAGAAGAACGAATACAAGAAAGAGAAGAAGCTGAGGAACGTCAGAAAGCATTAATGCTAGAAACAGAAGAAAGACAAAAAGAGGAACGTAAGCAGGAGGCAGAGGAACATAAACGTGAAGCAGGTGACATCAAAGCATTAATTCATGAACAAAAGCAGATGCAAGAACATACTACCGCAGAATTGGGTCTCCTACGTGGTGACGTAGGTGAATTACGAGGTGAGCTCAACAATCAGATTACCAGAATATCTGACGTAGAAGAATCCATGTCAAATAAAATAGCTAAAGTAGAAAAATCTGTCTTGACTGTGGAAGAAGTTATGTCAACACAAATATCTGCAGTAGAAAACTCAATGGCAAACATAAGAGAACAAATTAAAATTGAAGTTGAACAGTGCATGAAGATTCAACCAAAACAAATTTCTGAACAGACTGTACCAGTGATCAAGACAGAAAAAGACACAGAAAATAAGTTAACAGAGAAAGTCACTTTGCCTGCAGTAGGGACAGTTCATGTCAAAGCTCCAACCTTTGACGGAAGCAGTCACTGGGCAACGTACCTCCGCCAATTTGAAGCTGCTGCATGCGCAAATAATTGGACAGAAAAGACAAGGCTGTTTCACTTATTCTTGCATTAAAAGGACCCGCGGCAGAACTACTACAGAAAGTGCCACCTGACAGCCAGAACACCTATGCCGAGTTGATAAAAGCTTTGGAATTACGGTATGGTGATAAACATTTGCGAGATGTGTACTGCACCCAGTTGAGAGCAAGGCGACAGCATTCCGGGGAAAGTCTTCAAGAGTTTGAAGCAAGTATCGACAGACTAATTAGACTGGCCTATCCTGAAGCGCCAGAAGATTTTCGAACGCGTTTTGCGATGCAGACATTTACTGCCGGTGTCCGAGATAACGAACTACAGCAAGTGTTACGAATGGCAAGACACCAGAACAGTGCGGACGCCCTGGTACATGCTTTGCAATTTGAGGCCGCCAAATCAGCGTCTGGTTGGACAAGTCATAAAGTGCGCGCGCTAAAAGATCGCGACGGCACAGACAATGAGGAAGAAGAACAAGGAACAGAGACTCGACGGTCCGCGCCACAGAATAAAATAAGAAAGGATGGAAGACCGAAGTGTTATCGATGTGGGAAACCTGGACATCTACAACGAGATTGTCGGGTTAGAATTCAGCAGCAGGGAAACGAGCAATAGTCGGTGCAACGGGGCGTGTGCTGACTAACTGGAGGAACGAAGCCCCTAGACAATACGCAATTTCTACGCTTCAGAAAAACAGCGGGAGCTTGGTAGTTACCGGATTTGTTCAAGAAAGGCCAACCTCGATTACAGTTGACACAGGCGCAACAGTTTCTATTGTGCGCCCCGACGTGGTGAAAGATCTCAAGCCAATCTGGTGCTCTTGCAGCTTGCGAACAGCTACTGGACGGCCTGTAAAAGTGTATGGAAAAGTGGAGATACACCTACGCCTCGGTCGACTTGAGTTTAATCATCAAGTCCTTGTTGCAGACATTGTGGATGAAGCAATTCTTGGTGTGGACGTTATGAACGCATACGGATTTATAGTCGACTTCAAAAACAATGTCTTGAGAATCGGAGGCGAAGAAGTAATGCTATCAACAATGACGACAGCAGAAAAATCGATGGACGACATAAACCAAGTGGCCGTAACTGTTCCGCCAAACTCCGAAAAGATCATCATGGTTAGAACTGCGGTAGATAATAGGGGCAATCAGTGCTCTATATTCGAACCCCAGGTAGTCAGCACACCGGGCATACTAATTGCCAGAAGTTTAGTAAAACCTGACGAAACCGGAAATGTACCTATTAGAGTGGCGAATATTTTGGATCAAGCTATCATTTTACAAAGCAATACGCTCATAGGCAAATTGACTCCTGTGGCCTGGGTAGCCGGAATAACGCAACGAAGACCCAGTTCTTCGGATACTTCTAAATTACCAGAGGAACTGCAAGAATTATTGAGCAGATCTTCTAACGACCTCTCAAGTGGTGAGGTAAAAGAACTCGGACAGTTTTTACACGAATTCAAAGATTGTTTTGCAGTTCGGGGACAGTCACTGGGAAGAACCTCTCTTGTGCAACATCGCATCAATACCGGGGACACAACACCGATACGCCAACCTCCTCGAAGGCCTCCATTATCTAAACAAGAGGAGATGTCTCGGTTAGTACAGGACATGCTGACAGAGGGAGTAATCGAACCTTCGTCAAGTGCTTGGTCTTCCCCTGTAGTGCTGGTAGCGAAGAAGGATGGTGGATTGCGTTTCTGCGTAGACTACCGGAGGTTAAATGACGTTACAAAGAAAGACTGCTATCCATTACCTTGCGTTGACGATACACTCGACACGTCCGGAGCACAGTGGTTTTCCACATTGGACCTGAAGAGTGGATATTGGCAAGTGGGTCTTCATCAAGAAGACAAGGAAAAGACCGCTTTCTCGACCCCAAGTGGCTTATTCCAATTTAACGTCATGCCATTTGGACTCTGTAATGCGCCGGCAACATTTGAGAGATTGATGGACCTGATACTCCGAGGCCTGACGTGGAAAACTTGCCTTGTTTACTTAGACGATGTCATAGTGATCGGGAAGACTTTCGAAGATCATTTGGAAAACCGTAAGGAAGTTCTAACTAGAATTCACGGTGCACAACTGAAGCTGAGCCCGAAGAAGTGTTCTCTATTCCAGAAGGAAGTACAGTATTTGGGCCATCTGGTTTCGGCAGCGGGCGTTACCATGGATCCTAATAAAGTAGACACCGTAAGAGACTGGCCAGTTCCGAAGAATAAACACGAAGTTCGGAGTTTCCTGGGGTTATGCTCATATTACCGACGTTTTGTGAAAGGCTTCGCTACTATTGCTAAACCACTACATGAGCTAACGGAAAATAAACGAAACTTCCAATGGTCGAGAGAGTGTGAACAAGCATTTAGAACGTTGAAGATTGCATTATGTTCGCAGCCAATTCTAGCTTTTCCAGCTTCCGAAGGGAAGTACATCGTAGACACAGACGCAAGCAATACTGGTCTAGGAGCAGTTTTGTCTCAAGTGCAGAACGGTGAAGAACGAGTAATAGCGTATTACAGCAAGACGCTTTCGAAACCAGAGAGAAATTATTGTGTTACATGAAGAGAGTTGTTGGCAATTGTCAGAGCTTTGGAGCACTTCCATAAATACCTCTATGGGAGAGAGTTTTCACTACGTACCGACCATGCTGCACTTGCATGGCTCTTGAGATTTAAAAATCCGGAAGGACAGTTGGCAAGGTGGCTCGAACGTCTGCAAGAGTACAACTTCAAGGTACAACATCGGCGGGGGCGCCTGCACGGTAATGCAGATGGCTTATCACGAAGACTATGCCCAGAAGACTGCCGACATTGCCACAGAAAGGAAGAAAAGAACTCAAGCGAACATGTTCAAGCCATCACTGTAGATTTCCTGGCTGATGGCTGGACAACACAAGACTGTTGACAAGAACAGATGACTGATGAAGAGATTGGACCGATCTTGACAGCAAAAGAGGAAGGTCGCCGCCCGGATTGGCAAGATATCTGCCATGGTTCCGAAGTGCTGAAGGGCTACTGGGCACAATGGGAATATCTCACCTTAGAAAACGGATTGCTGAAAAGGGCTTGGGAAAGTGCAGATGGACGAGACGTGGTCATGCAGTTGATAGTTCCCCGAAGTAAAGTGCAGTCTGTTTTGAAGGAGATGCATGATGGAACATCTGGAGGCCATCTTGGCGTTAACAAAACCCTTGACAAAATACGGAAGCGATTCTATTGGCTTCATCTTCGCCACGACGTAGAGGAATGGGTTCGGACGTGTGAAATATGTGCTGCAAGCAAGGGCCCACAAACCAGAAGCAGGGGAAAAATGAGACAGTATAACGTTGGACAACCTTTCGAGAGAATTGCCATAGACATTGCTGGACCATTCCCAGTTACTGACGATGGAAACCGGTACATCATGGTTGTAGGTGACTACTTTACTAAGTGGGTGGAAGCCTACGCAATTCCAAATTAGGAGGTTACCACTGTGGCAAAGCAGTTAGTTCACAACTTCTGTTGCCGTTATGGAGCCCCTATGGAAATCCATACGGATCAAGGGAGAAATTTCGAATCAGGAGTGTTTAAAGAATTATGCCGTCTACTTGGAATTCGAAAGACCAGGACAACGCCTCTGCATCCTCAGTCGGACGGGATGGTTGAGAGATTCAACAGGACACTTGAGCAGCATCTTTCGAAAGTTGTTGACGAGAACCAAACAGACTGGGACCAACGTATACCACTATTCGTTATGGCGTATAGGTCATCAGTACATGACACAACCGGCATGACTCCAGCAAAATTGGTGTTTGGGCGGAAGATTCGTCTTCCTGGGGACTTGATGTTTGGATCACCTGAGACTCAGTCCCAAGAGCCAAAGAACTATTCCTCGCAATTAGAAAACCAACTGCGAGAAATGAATCGCTTGGTGAGAGGACGGGTGAATATTGCCAGTGATAAAATGAAAACTCGGTATGACATTCGCAGCAATAGTGTGGGTTTCCAAGAAGGAGATCAGGTCTGGTTGTTCAATCCAAAGCGCCGTCGTGGTCGCTCACCTAAGCTTCAGTCTAACTGGGAAGGACCCTACACTGTGAAAAAAAGAATTAACGATGTTGTTTATCGGATTCAACAGGAAGGACTGCGAAAGTTCAAAGTCGTCCACCTAGATCGCCTGGCTAAGTACAAACTTAGAGACGCTTTGCCAGTTCGGGACGAACAGGCTTAAGGAGGGGGCAGTGCTACGACAGCACAGAACAATCTACGCGTTTATCGAATATGCCAGAAGGATCTCGATGTAAGCGTGTGGTGTACGTGCTACTAGACGCATTTTGCGAGAATTTTCTCGACTGTGCCGGGCTTCGCTCGGGCGCTCGGACTGTGTCAAGGCCGTAGTAATTACGTAGTTCACGAGAGATAAGACGCAGTTTGGAAGCTTCTGGTGTGTGAGCGTGACTATAAATACATCGGGTAGCGGCCTTAGTTTTCAGTTCAATGCGAGATATTTGATAGTGCGGTTCGAGAGTATTAGTGCGATATATTTCCAGAGCGGTTCGAGTTATTACTGTGTACGTTCAAGTAGTTATTACTGAAGTGTTGCGTTTTATAATCAGACGGTATAATTGTAATACAATTGAGTTTTAATATTTGTGGACATTTTATTGCCTGTGTACAATTTTCATTTGATTTGTTGTAGAGACTGTGTTGTTAATTACTAACTGTTTTACTGTAACAATTAAAGGTGTGATTAGTGACTTAATTGGTGTCTTGTACTTATTTTGTTTCCACTGTACCTACGACGATCGAATAGACCGTCGTAACAATATCTTCCACAAGGCAGCTTAGACATTGAAGATGTGGATGCAGGTGTTATAATTCTTGGATCATGGAGACAAGAAGTTAATAACCAATTGCCAAGTAGTAATCGTAATAATGTGGCAAATCATACATCAAGACAAGCAAGAGAACTTAGAGACAGGTATGTCGGCTATTTTATTAACTCTGGAGCAGTGCCATGGCAAAGCAGAATGGTTCATTGACCATGAAGTGTAAATATTGGAAATTTATAAAATTATGTATTAAACTATTTGACATAATATTGTATGTAATAAATAATATAACTTACATTATCATATGTTTTCCTCTTCTCCCCAGTGTTCATGGTAGGTTCCAGTTCCTTGAGCCATTTTACATTAGATTCATAAACTGAATTTAATCCGCTACCCGATTTTTTAGAATCTTCGACTTTTTTCTTTTCTTGGATGTATGTCGATCGCAAATTTTTAATTTTATTTTTTACTTCTGGCACACCAAAGTCGGGTAAATTAATTGCTTCTACCAACTTGAGATAAGCAGCATCCCGCACGTTTTTGTCTTTGTACGCAGCCGATTTGAAATCCCACAAACACTCGTGTGTTTTGTATTCCTGGACAAATTTTAACGTTGTTTCACTGGACCACTTGGACATATTTAAAAAATGTAGAAGCACAAAATGTACAATGAAATAACAAAAAAAGAGCGCCCGCAACAGGACTCACTTAACACTTCACTGACTCGACTGATCTCACTGACCGAGTGATAGACGAGTAGAGTGCGTGGGTGGAGGGGGAACTCATTCGACCGAGAAAATAGAACACGTTCTATCCACTGTCCTCGGTCAAATCACTCGTCCGTTACTAGGCCGAGTACAGACTGTACTGATCACATTAGTAGAGTACTCGGCCGAACGCACTGTCTCGGCCGAGCACTCGGCAGGTGTAATTGAGGCTATAGTGTTATGGTAAAGACAAGGTAATTATTTTCATAATTGTGTTTATTCGAAAAACATACAAGGTGAGATAAGTGAATAGAAAAGTGATAAATAATAATAATGAAACAGTGCAAATGACACAGTGAAAACAATGATAAAAATATAAAGTGTTATGAACCTAGTATGGCCAAAATGTGAGAATGGCATGTATTTTATATAAAGTGACCATATAACAATAAAATCAACTTAATTAGTGTGAGTGACAATATAAAATTAAGTGAAATAAAAACATAAACGGGATTATGTAAAAATAATCAAGAAAAGTAAGGTTATATTAAAAACTTATATTTACTAGAGGCGGATAAAACAGCCCTGAGACCGAAAAATACACCAAACAAACCAAGACCTCTTATAAATGAATCTAAAGCTGGTTTTACAAGGAATAAAGGTTTTTTTCTAGCGTGGGGGTTCAATGCAAAAGAACAAACTAAATCAGTTGCCAATCTAAACAATATTAGAGAAGAAAATTATAGTAAAAAGACAAGTAAAGTTATAGGAGATATCAGTAAACTAACGAACAATATATATTCGACCAACCTGAAGAAGGAAAGCTGAAAATAATATCATAAAATGGAGTACTACATCTTTGAATTTGGTGAGACCGTTTTAATACTAAAGCCATCTTGACAACTATCAACGTTTTACACAACACTACAATACAAATTAAATAACGAACACATTTAGTGCGACTATATTTATAAACATAATCTATGATATACAAAGTGAATGACACAAACTTATTTTGAACAAACAAAAGTGTGAAAGCATATAATTTTTATTAAACATACAGTAGTGTGTATACAACTCAAGGAACATGGGGTCCCTTGGTTTATTTAACTGTTATTGAAAGGGGACAGCAGCACGCCATGTTGAGAATTCATGAACTATGAGCTATATAATAGACAATTATTTTTTAATTTTTTTCTCTTGTCAATTGTATTACTAATGTCTAATTATTAATTATTTTAATTGTTTTATTAGTTTTATATTTGTAATGTGTAATATTAAGTTTGTAAAATTATCTGAATTGATTTCTTTTTGTATAATCACAAGAACTCACATCAAAAAAACACAAACAACAATTAATTACTACACATTAGATTTTTTTCTCCATATAATATGTTATTAACGTAAAACTTGTTGTATGAATTTATAATTTTGCTGATTGGTTATAACCCTGCGATAAAAATTGTTTTCAGCATCCGAGAGCTGGATGGAACAGGAACCTTAAAAAAGGAAAATTTTTTATTAATTAATAGAAGAAAAGAAAATTATGATAATAAGAGAATTAAGGAGTAAAAATTGAATGATTCAGAGCAGCAAAAGAAGTGTGTTCTCATTTATAAATAAATATTATTAAGCATACAACTCAGAATATTGCAGAGACTAATTGAGCATTTATACTCATTTGCAATAAGTACAAATTTAACAATATATATTGTAACGATCCTTTTTTTTGTCGTCTATCAATCCCCACGTTTAAGTGTCAATATGTAACTACCCGTTATTTGTTGTGATAATTTTTGTTTCAAATTGAATAATTATTATTAATTATTTTCAGGTGTTGAGCGCCAACTTATTTTAAATATAAACAATTAAAAAATCATTAAATAGTATCTATCTTCCTTTTCTTGTATTTAAATAAACTTACCTAGTTAATTTCATTCAAATTAATTTTCGTGCCCACAAAATAGGGTTTGCCAACCTTCTTCTCTGATTATAAAAAAACTAATATTATTATATACATACCACCAAAATCAGTAAAATTTCAATTTTGTCAAATTACCGAATAAGGCCTTTTCGAAATTATTATAATTTCATCATCAGTTCACACTAAAATGTTCTTGTTGTGATGTCTTCTTTTATATGTATAAATGTTGTTATCTGTGTATATTACGTCTAACTGGACTTCATATTGAACCTTCCACTGCCATCATTATTTGGTGAAACCAAGCAAGTCATGTATTGAAATAATTGATCATTTTCAAATATTGTCTGCTGATTCATCAATTTTTTATATTTTTTATGAAGGTATATATATAATTTTTCTAACTGTATAATGTCATTTTTATTATTATTTACTTCCACTATTTCCATATTGTTGGTTATATCTGTTATACTATGATTCATACCAATAAGGTGATCTGCTATATTGGAGATTCCCGTTTTTTTATTATTAAAAGCTCTGATATGTTCCATAAATCTCTGTTTGAAATTTCTATATGTTCTACCGATGTATATGTAGTCACAATCATTTTCCATTGGTTATTTCAATTTGTTACTGATGACATCATTTTCTCAATTAAAATTTACAAAATTTTTTTATAATTGATCTAGCTTTCTTGTACTAAGTACTAGCTTGCAATTATTAGTACCATTGAACAGATTTTTTCTTAATGGTTATTTAGATATTTTACATGACCAGTTCAGAGACGGCTCACTCATAAGGGCACATGGTCACGTGCCCCACCAGAAAATCACGAAATAAATAAATATTGTAGAAACGTCCTCGTTTTAAATGATAGCAATAGGTTGTAACAGTGAGAAGTCTGGAGAAATGTGGCAACACGAAAACAAATGTGGCAACATAGCGACGGTCACAGAGACGTTGTGACCCAGATAGTACTACTGCCTTCCACTTC
Organism: Magicicada septendecula; assembly: GCA_034769895.1. Classification (NCBI taxonomy): domain Eukaryota; kingdom Metazoa; phylum Arthropoda; class Insecta; order Hemiptera; family Cicadidae; genus Magicicada; species Magicicada septendecula. Next base: position 332,069,059 of record CM068374.1, on the reverse strand, counting down.
TCAACTCACTTGTGGTGGGAAAGCATAACGCTAAATTCCCATAGCGTTCGGTCACACTAGACTATGTGACCATTGACCAAAAATTAACAGTCTTCAAGTAGTAAACTCTGAATCCTGTAGGTGCGCCACATTACTGCAACTAACGGGGATATGAATCGGAGCTATTTAGTAGACTATTACATTTTACCGCCATCTGAGCTGTGCTATAATTCTAATAATTACTGTTACTTTCTTAGTATATAGTGTTACGAAATAATGTTATTATAATGTTTCTATCGTGAATATGATTATAATAATTTTTGCGAATTTGTATGATTTTAAATTATATTCTCACTGAAGGAAATATTAAAATAGAATGTGTACCTAGAGCGGTTATGTTATGTGCTACACGATAATTGTGGTGGCAGTGCTTATAGTAATTGTATAAATTGTAGTGTTACAAGTGGTTTTCAGTAATCAGTGTTACTCATGCGTGTAAATAACGGTGTTGAAAATATTCAAGTGTCGGTATTTTGTGTGCTTGTGTAAATCTCTGAGACAAAATGAATGATGTCAAGTATTTACAGAGTAAAACTTTGTGCTATGAAGATAGGTTAATAGCAAAACAATTGGGTCCACCAAGACCGCAGTTGTCTATCAACCAAGTGTTTAAGGACAAAAACAGAACCTATAATAGAAGTTTCAATACCACAGTGTACGAAAAATGGGAATGGATGTGCGGATGCCCCACAATCAATGGTTTATTTTGCTTTGCTTGTCTTCTGTTTGGCGGTGAAGACACGTGGACTAAGTAGGGCGTTAAAGATCTGAAACATTTACCAGAAAAGAGTAAGAAGTATTCGCTGTCTAAATGTCATTTAGACAATGAAATGAGTTTAGCCGTGCTAGGTATTGTAAATATTAGGTTGCAACTCGATGATGGTTACAGAATTTCTGTTCGTAAACATAACAAACTTGTAGACAAGAACAGATACATCTTGTCTCGAATAATTGATGAGATTAAATTTTGTGGGGAATTTGAATTAGCTTTACGTGGCCACGATGAAACGGAAGAAGCAGACAACAACCCAGGGATTTTTAAAGGACTAATCAATTATACTGCAGCACTTGACAGTGTTTTGAAAGATCATTTAGAAAATTCAACAGTGTTTAAAGGAACCTCGAAAACAATTCAGAACGAACTTTTAGATGCCATTTTGTCAGTGTGTTGAAAAAATATTTTGACTGAAATTTCTACGATAGACTTCATATCACTTCAGGCTGAAGAAACAACTGACAGTTCATGCAAAACACAGATGGCACTGATTTTGAGATATCTCATTGAAGGGAGAATAATTGAAAGGTTTTGGGGTTTTTTGAAGTCCCTTTTGATAAAAGTGCTCGAAGTTTAGCCTCGACAATTTTAGGACAGTTGGAAGAAATAGGAATTGACAAGTCCCCAGAAAAACTAATTTGTCAGACTTACGATGGTGCATCTGTTATGAGTGGTCAGAAAGGAGGGGTCCAGTGTTTGGTTAAAGAGAAGTATCCAAATGCAAATTTTATTAATTGTTATGCCCATCAAGGGAATCTGATTCTTTAAAACTCAACATCGTCTGCCTCCCAGAGTAGAATATTTTTTCAAGACCTACAAGGAATAGGACCATATTTTTCAAGATCTCCAAAGAGGATGGATTACTTAGTAGAAATTGTAAAAAAAAATTGGGTCTGTGCCTCCTACAAGATGGTACTTTCAACACAGGGCTGTTAATACTGTATTTGAACATAAAGATAATCTAATAAAATGTTTTGAACACATTAGGGACATAGATATTTCTGATAAAAGTGCTTCTAGCCAGCCTGCAGGATTTGTACGAACTTTGAGGAATCCTCAGTTCATTTTCTGGTTGATTTTTTTCCACAAAATTATGCCTCATGTGGCGATTTTCTTTGATTGCATTCAACAAAGAAACATTGATGCAATAAAAATGAGAACATTTGTTAAAAATTTTGTGAGTGCAGTGGTTAATATTCGTAAGACCTATGAAGACAGTGAAGTGTCTGTAAGTGAGCCTGTGACTAAGAGACAGTGTGTTGAACAATTAAGTAATAGGAGCAACCGTGTGGCCGCTTTGGAAGTATGTGATATGATTGTGAACAATATTAATGAAAGATTTCAATTTTCAGATCATTTATGTGTTTCCAAATTGTTTTTAGTTGAAAAGTTTCCACGGTACTGTGTTGAGTTTCCGGAAAATGATTTTCAGACTACAATTAATTTTTATCCCACAATAAATGGTCCGAAACTGAGAACCGAACTAGAAGTGTTATAGTCATGAAGATTTACATATTGCTTCTGGTGCAACACCCTTATTACAGTTTTACCTTGATAATAACATGTTTTGTACCTTCTTAAAGTGTGTGACTATTTTAAAGATAATTGTTACCATACCGATGACAACTGTTGAAAGTGAAAGGTGCTTTTCTACATTGAAAAGAATAAAAACATTTTAAAGAAATTCCATGGGCACTGTTAGACTGAATGCATTGGCTATGCTATCCACAGAAAAAAAATGATTCATGGAATTCAAGATTTCAACAAACAAGTGATAGAGGAATTCGCTACTTCTAAAAACAGGAGAATGGAATTGTTATACAAAAAGTGAAATACCAGGTAAGACATTCTATATTTTTTTACCTAAGTACTAATTACCGTGAATGGTGGCCCACCTTAGATCCTCCCCACTGTGTGCCCCTCCCATTTAATACTCACGAACCGCCACTGGACCAGTTTCCAATCCTTAATACCAGAGTTACATTTTATAAAATTTTGATTACTTCAATAAACTAGGTTTACAGTAATCTTTTTGTACCTAATTTATTACTGTAGTTGTATAAATAAATTCCTGTTAACATTTATGCCTTTAGTCATCGATGATTCATAATAATATTAATAATTTGTACAAAATCTTTTGATTAAACTGTAGGCCTTATAATGCCTAATGTTGCTCAAGTTAGAATTCATTTATATCATACATTTTCTTATTTATTTTATAATTTTACATTTATTAATTAAACCTAATTACTCACACTATATATTCTTATATAATTTATAGTGTTTAAAACTTTCAGTAAATTACAATAATACTTTCCACATTCCTATGTAGATGTAAGTTTTCCTAGTCTATAACAAATACATTATTATTTACATTATCAAATGATCAATTACAAACCTGATAATTGATTCTAACATACTCGAAACAAAACAAAATACTATCTATTAAAATGTATAAAAAGGTTTAACATATATTATTATACAATAATAATCTTATTTTACCTACTACTAAGGTACAAAATTAAGATTCTCTTGCCTAATCTTTGATGGTTTTGTATTTCAAGTTTTGTTTTATTAGATTATTTTTATGTGAAGGAAATTTTCACGTCACATAAAGTCCCCCCTCAAGACTGGTTATTTCAACATTAATTTGGTTAATTGCTGAAATAAATAGTTCTCAACAATTTTTCTTTATTCCTCATAAAATTTCTTTATCTCTGTTCGGTTGTAGGTTATATCCTTAAATACACATCTTATTAAGCTTACTGGCTTTGAGGCATTACCGCACCTGTTTATTCTTTTTTGATGTTGTGACTATTTGGCTGGTATATGGGAAACTACTCCTCTCAATGATCTCATTGTTTATTATTCGTTGTATTTCTATTTCTTAAGGTTTCTTTTTATGATTGAGCTATAGTATTATTTTTTATTAGAATTAACCGAATCGTATATTTTTTTAACTTGCAGATGAAATTTCTTGCCTTTCCTGACGAGTCGGAGAACATTTCTGTATTTATTGTAAATGTCAATTGTATTCTGCCTTTGTTCCACACTGGTTGCTTTCTTTAAGCCCTTTCCTTGGAATGACAGTATCTGTTTTAATTTCTCCCTCCATAAATACAATTCTTTGGTTACAAGTTTATTTTTTCTCTATGGTGTCCTAATTTTATCCCTAACATGGCATGATTGTCTACACTGAGGGGCACCTTGGCTTTCCTATTATCTCAGTGGAACTTTCATAGCCGTCTGATCACAGTGTCCTTTCCACTGACCAGATTAATAATTGTAGAGTGGCGCTGTAGCATACAACACTCTATTAAACCTTAAAAGAGTAAACTTGTACTATCTTATTCTGTCTTCCGGTTGCTCTAATAATAATAATAATGTTGTGGGTAGGCAGTGTGTGCATCTTCTCCATATGTACTCTTAAATTCTGTTCAATTCAGTTTTATTAAGTAAGGAATTATTAGCTACTGTATCAATCATCATTAAATCTGTAGTTTTACCTGGTAGTTTAATTTTCACGTATACTATCTCACTGTTTGGCTTCGCCCCTTCTACCATTCTTTCTTCTATTAGGTCTATTTGAATATTCTTGAAATAGTTTGTTTTAATTAATCATTAGTTCAGTATTTTTAATTGTTTTGCTTTAGTTGGTATCCAGAAAATCAGTCCTTTTATTCAATATTTTGTTTAGAATTAGTTTATCCATGGTCCATAATTATATTAGTTAAACTCGTTGTTCGGACTGCTATTGTTTTCAGAATGATCTCTGTTCTTGTCCACTTTCTTCCTACTATCTTGTACTTTAATTTTTCTGCCGTAAAATTTTCACTTGTTTCAAGGCCTACCTCAATCACTTTATCATTTTGTTTATAAAACAAATAGGTCAATGACAGTCATAGTGATAGCATCAATGATCCATCATTGATGCTATCACTGATATTTGATTATACATGTCTATTTCTGGTGTATTCAATTTACTTAGACTTTTTTTAATTTGTTACACTGTTTTATCGTGAGTAATTTCTAAAATTTCCTTTGACCTCCTCCTATAGTCTTTGAAATTCTTGATTTCTCTATGGTGGGTTATTGGTTTACTATTAAGTATTTCTATATCTTCTTTAATTTTTGTTATTTCTTTTCGCTGTATTTCCTCAATCTTTTCTTTATTTTCCATGACTTGGCATTGTACTCGTCCTAAATTGTTCCCTACCTCATTGTATTGTTCATCTATTTTTCCCTGCATTTGTTCCAACTTTTCCACTGTTTCTTGTTGGATTCCTTCAATTCTATTTTTACTTTCTTCTTCGACATTGTTTACTTTATTTAATATTTCCTCGTGGACTTGTATCAGTGTTTCATTGGTCTTTTTTATTTCTTCATTGGTATCCGTTATTCTTTGCTTTATGTCTTCACGATACTCTTCCAACTGTAATTTAAGTGTTTCATTATTGCTGTCCATTTGTTCTCTCATTTGTTTAAACAGTTCTTGGTTACTATCCATTTTCTTGTTAAGTGTTTCGATATTCTTTTCATTATTTTTATCTATTTTTTCAATATCTTCCTTCATTTGTTTCTTTAATTCTTCATTATTTTGTTTTAATAATGTTTCATTGTTTTTATTGAATTCGCCCATTAGCCTTATCATGCCCTGTAAGATCACGTTCTCTGGTTGTGCGGGTCCTTCTGGTTGTTTCTCCTGCTGTGTGGGTTTTGTAGGTTCCGCGGGAGGTAATACTGTTTCAATATCTTCCACCGGTGTGGCCTCCTTTTCTTCCATGTCCAGTTCTATTTCTTCTTCCTCCATACGTTTACGTGACGTTGCTCTTCTCCTTGACATTTTCGATTTTTGTAGTCGCCGCTACAATAAGAAATTATTAAATAATATATTGTTATGTTCTATTTCTAGCCCTACGTTGGGTGCCAATATGTAACGATCCTTTTTTTTTCGTCTATCAATCCCCACGTTTAAGTGTCAATATGTAACTAGCCATTATTTGTTGTGATAATTTTTGTTTCTTCAAATTGAATAATTATTATTAATTATTTTCAGGTGTTGAGCGCCAAATTGTTTTAAATATAAACAATTAAACAATTACACTTTTTTAATCACTTTAAATGTTTCTTTTCTGATAAACGGCTTTCATATAATCTTCTATCTTCCATTATCTTCATTAATTCAATTAGTCTTCATTATGTCTTCCTTCATATACCTTGTCTTAGGTTTTAATTCAGTTCAATTTCTTCTTTTAGAGGATTACAATTTTATTTAAGTGTACACTAAGAAATCTAACAATGGACTAACAAATTTCTTATTTTTAAATATTAGGTTGCTAAGATACCAGGTTGCTAAGATACCAAAGTGTAAATTTTCTATTGGTTATTTCAATTTGTTACTGATGACATCATTTTCTCAAATTAAAATTTACAAACATTTTTTATAACTGATCTAGCTTTCTTGTACTAAGTACTAGCTTGCAATTAGTAGTACCATTTAACAGATTTTTTCTTAATGGTTATTTAGATATTTTACATGACCAGTTTCCAATCCTTAATACCAGAGTTACATTTTATAAAATTTTGATTACTTCAAGAAACTAGGTTTACAGTAATCTTTTTGTACCTACTTTATTACTGTAGTTGTATAAATACATTCCTGTTAACATTTATGCCTTTAGTCATCCATGATTCATAATAATATTAATAATTTCTACAAAATCTTTTGATGAGAAGTTATTTTTCACAAAATAATTATTAAAGCGAATACACATTTTTTACAACTCTTACCTTTCTCGGGTCCCAGGTCCTTCGCACGAACTCGTGAAGAATAAGCGTGAATTAGGGTCACATTCTTTAATAAATTACACTCTGAATCTCGGCATTATATAGTTATATTTATTCAACAATTCTTTTTAAATTTTACTGGCTTTTCATTTATTTTTACTCAAAACTATCATTGACCTTTTTAATTACCTTCCAAAAAATACCAACAAAACATAGTAATTTACTTATTCTGATAACTACTTCAAATATTCTTTGTTATTTTTGAGTTGTTTTTTTCTCTCGGAGTTATACTCCAAACAATATTAAGTCAAATACATATACGACACATACTATCAAAGTTCACTTCCTACTGAGTAAAAATACAATGGTTAACTTAATCTATAACAGAGGCGACCCAGCATTGCACACGCTCACACTCATTCAGTTTTACCCATAATTTTAATTTTGAGATCTCATTTTTTCAATTTATTTCCCCCAAGATGAATCTAAATTTTTCATTGTCTTCTTCGCCCATATATAAAATAACTGTACACAACTTACGTGGTCTGACGCGTGTTCATGCACTTACAAAACCTTAGTTCATGTCTCTGGCTTTATTCACTTTTTGGTAATGTTTGAAGAATAATTATATTTTGCGAAATTAATGACCTTTTATAAAAAGGAGACACGCTTTTATTTTATAAGTCGAGTCTAAAACACCCGGCCGGGGTTGTGACTGAGCGGAGACTGCCCCCAAGACTCCCCCCTATTAGCCTGTTGCTGAAAAAAGGAAGCCATTGCCGTCAAGCTGTGACTCTTTCGTCGTCGTACACGAAGCCTGGACTGTCTATGTGCCAAAGGAGCTAACGATGTTAAGCGGTGACGATATAAGAGGCTTAGGTGGGTGGAGCCTCTAATTGATTTCCTCCGTCTCCCGAGCACATGGCAAGACAATCTTTCTGCTTCGCCATTTTCTTAGCGTCGGTTCCGCCTGTTGTGCGTAGATGCTGCGCCCGGGTTTGTGTACGCGCACAGTCGTACGTGACAAACATTCAGTTCACAAATAAGTATTGCGTTCTCTGACAACACCCAGTCCAAAAAGTTATGTTAGCGTTCATTGTTTGAATCCAACGCTATTTCATATGGGACTTGCCATGATGATACAAAATAAATTTAATGAAAAATAAAAACCCCCTTTTTGATACATTACAACTGTAGGCCTTGTAATGCCTAATGTTGCTCAAGTTAGAATTCATTTATATCATACATTTTCTTATTTATTTTATAATTTTACATTTATTAATTAAACCTAATTACTCACACTATATATTCTTATATAATTTATAGTGTTTAAAACCTTCAGTACATTACAATAATACTTTCCACATTCCTATGTAGATGTAAGTTTTTCTAGTCTATAACAAATACATAATTATTTACATTATCAAATGATCAATTGATTAATTGATTCTAACATACTCAAAAAAAAAAATACTATCTATTATAATGTATAAAAAGGTTTAACATATATTATTATACAATAATAATCTTGTTTTACCTACTACTAAGGTATAAAAATAAGATTCTCTTGACTAAGTTCCTAATCTTTGATGGTTTTGTATTTCAAGTTTTGTTTTATTAGATTATTTTTATGTGAAGGAAATTTTCACGTCACAATATAGGGTAAAAGGGGGGAATTGGGTACTAGGTTTTACAAAATGTGCTGTGTAGGCTATCCCTAATTGAAATTCCATATTTTTTTGCCTTCATTTGAAGGTCGTCAATTGTCATCTTTTCACCCAGTTTTACACTTGCAACTTATTTAATAACTGAAAAAAAAAAATTCATTCCCAATTACCCCAAGGGGGGAATTGGGTGTTATACCTCTAACTCACTTAAAGTACTAGCTAAAAATACAGGGGAAATGGGTGTTAAGAAAACCAAAAGCAATCTTTTAAGCCAAGTTTCATTGACCCTATCACTTTTTTTGACAGATATTAAACGTTAAAGACAGATTTTGAAAACTTTACACATTTTTGGAAAACTTTAATGGTAAAAACCCCTTATGACCTAGGGTTGTGAAAATCATATTTAAAATATTATATATAAATAAACTCTCACTACGAACTTACTTTGGTTTTTATTTCCCAAACGTTTCAACGTGGTGTACGTCTTCTTCAGTGGGAGTAAATACTGAATGTCTTTACAGAGTAACGGTTACGGACTATAGGTGTGTGTGGTGGGGGTTGATGGTGGGAGGGAATTGGTGCTGGGGTTCAAATTGTGTGTTTGAATCAGTGTATCGAAAAGTATGTGTGATCTGTAATGTAATTGTTCATTTAATAAGTTGTTTGGTTGTAGTGCATGATAACAGATATCAAAATAACTAATTTTGTAACAAAAAGCACCGGGGCACGTTGGCCCGCCAGGCCAACGTACTCCGATGCTTGTTGGCCGACCTGCCCCATCGCCATGTTTGAAATAGTTTTACAGTTTTAGAAAAACCTACACAACATTCAGTTCAGTTGTTACACTAAAAGTATCCTTACTTATTGAGCTTTCAGTACACTACTTACCTATTTCCTTGATCTGTGTTTGCAGAGAAATATAACAATTTAATCCAACTCAAAAAAAAGTACTAGAAATACAACAAAATCGAATAACTGGTACCACTCCTGATAGATCACAGTAAACGAACTGGCAGTCGCGGAGGAGGGGGCGACATGTCAGGCAACTTTCAGTATGATTCGCGGAGCATTCTGATGGCTGCTAGGGGAACTAAAGCCGTTGGGCCAACGTGCCCCTATGGCCAACGTGCCCCGGTCTCCCCTATATTGTACGCAGGTCGATTAAGAAAACAGAGTAACCTTTGCTTACCATTTGAATCTTTCAACTCCGTTGAGAGGTTAGCCCAGTCTTCCTCCATTGCCTCGCAAACTTCAACCCAACACTTTGCCTTTATATTTTTATTGCTATACTCCTTACAGCTGACATCGTAAAGAGCTGGACGTTGCTCTATTTCCACAATAAACTTTTCTGTATCGAACATATTCATAAATCCAAAACTAAAACGCAGAATACACTACAAACCAGCTAGACACAGCAATCAAAATCATCCACTTGTTGTTATTGTTTTGACACGTGGTTCAACCCAAAGCCGCCTGGCGCGCTGTTTCTGCCCGTATAGTCAGACACGCGGAATTTCAGCTCGCCGAATTAGCGCATCGCTTGGCGTAAATTCCGCCTCTCCGCTTGTTAACGCGTATGTCCCTGCAGAAATTTCTGTTCGTATAGTATGCGCCATAAGGTAACATGGGTTCTAATAGCCACGCTTTTCTGCCGCCGACATTTGGTCGCGGTTTTTCGGTCCGTATAGTATGGGCCTTACAGAGAGAGGGAGGGTCTATGCAGGAGCACGCGCACGCGCAGTGCGCACTTGAAGGGCGTGTCCCTCGATTCCCAGCGTCACATTAAGGCAAGATGCACACGAGCGGTGCGGCGTCGTAGCGTATTCGCACCGGCGCCGCAGCCTTCAATTCACACGACGTGCGAATCTGTTGTGGCTTTGGCTGTTCGGTGAAATTACGTCACAGATTAATGATGGAAACAGTAGGAGTCCAGACATGGAGTTGGCAGTGTACTCGAGAAAAAGAGTTGTGTTTTCTTACTTAGTATATAAATATTTAAAATATAGAAAAAGAAGTCATTGGGTTCACCAATTGGTGAGTTCGAGATTATTAAAAGGGGCATTTTCTTTGTTATATGAAGACTTGTGTAATGATGAATCGAAATTTATTAATTACTTCAGAATGAGCAAACACTCTTTTGAAGAGTTCGCTGGAAGAATAGGAGACGAGATACGCTGTCAGGATACGAATATGAGAATCGCTATTGACCCAATTGAAAAGTTAGCTGTAACATTGATGTTAGTGAAAAATTAACTCATTTCTAGTGAATAGCAAAAGCTTTAAAACGATTATTTTTCAGTGCTTTATATAATGGGTGAGGCAAAATAAAATTTCCCCCTCCTCCTTTTTATAGATTATCGTTTTATAGACAAAGACGAGTTGTTTAAATTCAGTTTTTATTGTCAATTCAAAATATATATAATTACAAAAAATTACATAGAAACTTAACTAACAAAAATATTTAAATTCGAAATTACAATATATAAAATTATGAAGGAAAAAAAAAGTTAAACTTTCACTTCATTGGAAATAGTTCTAACGATTCTTCGCTATCATTTGGCGAAAGCACAGAAAATCGTTCACTTTGGGATTGAGCAGTGTTTGGTGGAGCTGAAGATGGTGCTGGGATTTCATATCTTTGGGGAGCTGATGTTCGTGGTTAGACATTCTGAGGAACTGTACCAGATGAGTAGTAGGTGGGGGCAGAGGAATAATGTGGCACTGGGTTATAAGAAGAGGGCACATTTTGGTAATGAAAATCGTGGGGAGGTTGGTAAGGGTAATGAGCTGACGAATGAGGACCTCCTGTTTGTGCTCTTATGTTTTTTACAATATTTAGCACTTCCGTCTGAAATTGTAATTGTTGATCAACAGGAAAAGCATCTAGCGCTGGTCTCTGGTGCTTGATTCCGTCTCTGCTGGTGTGGTGCCCAATAGCAAGCTCAATTAGCGACCACAAACATATTGTCTGCTAGTATCAGCTCCCTGGCCGGATTTTTTCTTTTTTTCATATTCTTCATAAATGTGTCTCACATTTCGCCATTTGCTCATAATTTTGTTACCTGCAACAAAAAGTTCAATGTTTCATTAACATAATTACATTTGTTTTTAAATATAACATTTCGCGCTAATTCATTTTTAATTGAAGCATAATTAGTGAAACATTAAAAATTGATTAAAAATTAACTATTATTTCAATTTGATTTTTTCTAATAGAATCATTAAAATTAACATATAATTAATAATAATGTTCGTTTCAAGTTACATAAATTTAATATTCTTTTTTTAGGTATCTTGGAAGCGGATGTACACTCGTAGACTTACATTATTCGTACAGAATCGGGCATTCGACCCTCTGTCAAATTGTAAGAAATACGTGCTGGGCAGTTTGGATCATTTTACAAGAAGAATGCTTTCCATCTTTCACAGAGGACGATTGGAAACAAATATCATCAACTTTTTTACAGCAAGCAAACTTCCCAAACTGCCTTGGGGCAATCGATGGGAAGCATGTTCGCATAATAAAACCCACTGAGAGTGGTTCGTTATACTTTAACTACAAACATTATTTTTCTGTGGTGTTATTAGCAGTTGCTGATTCAAAATACAACTTTTTGTATGTAGATATCGGCTCTTACGGCAAAGATTCGGATAGTTTAACATTCGAAAATAGTTCTTTCAATAAAAAATTAGAAAGCGGAGGTTTGAAAATACCAACAGGTAAACCACTGCCTGGGATGGATCATCCTGTCCTGCCCTACGTATTTGTTGGAGATGAAGCATTTTCTTCCTTGTCACAAAATGTTTTGAGATCGTACAGCGGTAAATTTTTGTCATACAAAAAAAGGATATTCAACTACCGACTATCTCGAGCTCGAATATATGTCGAATGTTCTTTTGGGATTTTGAGCAACAAGTGGAGGGTACTACACAGGCCTCTAAACGTGAAACTTGATTTAGCTACAAGCATCGTCAAAACATGTTGTGCCCTTCATAATTATGTTCTCAAAAGAGATGGCTATAAATTTTAAGACACATTATCTATCGAAGGATTTTACGACATTGGGCAAAATCAAGGAATGCCACATGGAGAAATCAACTTAAATCATATGAGAAGTACATGGGCTGACTACTTTATTAGCGATATCGGTAAACTGCCATGGCAAAATGACTGCATTTAACAATAAATGCGGATGGAAAACGTCTCAACTGGGAAGTTTGTTATTATATTTAAAAAATTAACAATAAATATTTAAAAGTTTAATAAATACAAAAAGATGTTTAATTTTAGCTTTCTAGTTAATCAAATTTTAATTGTTTGGGGTTGTGTTTAATTTTTAGTTATGTTATTTACTGCTATGCTCTGCTATTTTAATCTAATTAAATTTGAGAAAAAAGAAAAAATCAATACAACACCGAAATATGACTAATGTAAATTTATGTGAAATATGTTTTGATTAAAATTGATATTGTTTTATTATTTCTTAAATTGAAAACAATAATTTTATAACTGTACTTACCAATTTCCTCTTTTTCTTTTTGAATTTTTTCTTCGAAATCTGGGTATAAAGTAGTGCAAATTTTTATCCAAGCACCCCGTTTGAGATTTTTGTCGTGGTACTGTTCACATTTTATGTCCCACAATTCTTTATACTTTTTCACTTCCTCTATAAGAAGCTCAGTGTCGAAAGTTTCAGCCATTTTCTTGCGGTGAACTCCCGTCCGTGTGAGTTGCACGATTGAAATGAAAGTACTGGTGAGCCGTCGCCGCAGTTGCGTTTCAGTAGTAGACCTACCTGCGGGGGGAAAACCAGCCGTTGCGAATTCGCACCGGCGCCGCAGGCCGTCTGAGTCGGTTAATTTAACTCTAGGTAGGCCTACTCTTGCCCGCAACGGCGCCACATCGCTCGTGTGCATAGGGCCTAAGTGTCAAACTTTTGATTTCTCTGACAGTTTTATTTCAACCACTCATGATTTCAAATCAGAGCTATTATAATTTATAAATCTGGTTTTGTTAGTTTTGTGACAAATTAGGCTAAATAGCTGTATATTAAAGTTATTTTGGGAGCCAAAAATTTAATTTGATTTAACTGAGATTTCGTATTATAAATAGGCTTTGTAATATGCAACTTTTCCACATATAGGCGTTTTAAATTCATGAGTTTAATTTTTTCACTCCACTCTAATGGTCATACTAATTAAACGTGTTTGCCTGTAACAATTAGGTATCTGTTAGTACAGTTTTAAAGATTACAAAACTACTTTGTTCTAATAACGTCTTACCATGCGTCAGCAAAATAAATTACAACTGTTCGGTCCTTGTTGATTTTTACTATGCGCTCCAATCGTGAAAGGAAACCAATTTCTTCTACAACTTTTGCCATTGTTCTAGTAACCTATCTTACCATGCGGCAGCAAAATAAATTACAACTCTTAGGTCCTTGTTGATTTTTAGTATGCACTCCAATCGTGAAAGGAAACCAATTTCTTCTACAACTTTTCCCATTGTACTAACAACCTATCTTACCATGCGGAAGCAAAATAAATTACAACTGTTCGGTCCTTGTTGATTTTTAGTATGCGCTCTAATTGTGAAAGGAAACCAATTTTTTCTACAACTTTCTTGTTGATTTTTAGTATGCGCTCCAATCGTGAAAGGAAACCAATTTCTTCTACAACTTTTGCCATTGTTCTAATAACCTCTTACCATGCGGCACCAAAATAAATTGCAACTGTTCGGTCCTTGTTGATTTTTAGTATGCACTCCAATCGCGAAAAGAAACCAATTTCTTCTACAACTTTTGCCATTTTCTCTAGAAGTATTAATTCTACAGTTAGGAACTGATAATTCAAAACATACAGTTTTGAATTATTTGACATTCGGTGGTTGCAGTGTTGCCAAAGTCGGCAAAATGTTGAAACAGAAAATCCTAAATGATTATAAGAAAAAATTCGTATATTTCCCTTTATTGAAATGTGACATCACACAGTGTTATATACGTATGTTAGCCAACGTTAGATTATACTATCTCTTATTTTCTTACCTTTGTTAGGTCCGTCTTGTGACTTTTATCTTTAGAATAAAATTAGTGTGACGCGTTTCGGGTCATCTGACCCATCCTCAGACACTTGCTCGAAAAGAGGTCGTCATATATTAAAATTCAATTAAAATAAAAACACACATATGTAAATTCATTGTCAATAATTAAATGATCAAAAACATGAATAACACTGTTGTCGTGGTGCACCACGCGATTACCGATCGATACTGAGTAGTGTAACTTTTCAACGTTTTGTTTTTGCGAGCGCTAGTATTGCTGTATCATATAGCGGGTTGCTTTTGAAATTCAATTTATCATTCAATATGTTGTTCTTATATATAGGGTTGTTATGACCCCTGTATATTTCAAATTCTTCAAGTGCATTCATCCTGAGTCCTTTGTCACAAAAATGTAGGGGTATGAAGTTTGTGTCAAAACTTCTATATGAGTGATTATTATCTATCAAGTGTCGAGCATAAGTGGATTTAATATTATCTAGGGAGCCGATATTTTTACTAAATGATTTGTGAGGGGTATGTTCTTTAAATCTTTTTATAAATGGGCGCCCCGTTTGACCCACATAGTAACAATCACAATCGTCACATGTTAATTTATATATACCTGTTCTTGTCTTAGTGGGGACATGACGTTTATGTCGTATTAGATTTGATATTTGATTGCAGGTCTTAAAAAATATATTATATCCTATTTTATGAAAAGTAGGAGTTAGTGTTTTTGGCATTATTTCTGTGAATATGGTGGAAACATATTTGGTTGTTGGTTGCATACTATGTGTTTTTCTCGTTAATCTGGTTTTTTGTTTCTTGACAATATTATCTATAATATGATGATCATATCCATTTTTCGTGGCTATGTGTTTAATTATATCTAGCTCAGTGTTATAATCATCTTTTTCAAGAGGAACGGATAGTAATCTGTATATAAGACTATTGTAAGCAGCTAATTTTTGTGGATATGGGTGATGTGACAGCGTGGATGGTTACGTCAGTAGTAGTAGGTTTACGATATATTTTAAATTTCAGGTTATCTCTATTTTTGATGACTGTTAAGTCTAGAAAGCAAATTTCATTTTCGGTCTCGGTTTCCATTGTAAATTGGATATTGTTATTTATTGCATTTAACACATTCTTCAAGTTGTTCAATTGGCGCAAAGAACCATTAAATATTAAAAATGTGTCGTCGACGTATCGGCCGTAATAAATGATATTATTTGCAAATGTGTTATTATTGAAAAGAAATTGTTTTCGTAATAATTTAAATACATATCTGCTAATATGCCGGATAGCGGTGACCCCATGGCGAGACCGTCTCTTTGGAAATAATAACCGTCGTCGAATGTGAAGTAATTCTGTTGTAAAATAGTTTTCAATAAGAGTATTAGTTCTTGTATCTTTTGTGTGTCCAGCTTTTTAGTAGTTAGTAAATTGTTGTTTAAAATGTCTATAGTTTGTTTCACAGGTTTGTTTGTATATAAACTAACAATGTCTAAGGAAGCTAATTTATAATTAGGTGAAATTTTAATATCGCGTATCTTGTTTATGAAATCTAAGTTGTTTATAATAGTTCGATTATTATTTAAAACGATGTTCTCTTTAATTATTGTCGCTAGCTTTTTTGCTGTTTTATATCCTGGCGCTGTGGTAAAATTTACCAGCGGTCTAATCGGAATATCCGTTTTATGCAGCTTAGGTTGACCAGTCAGCATGGGTGCTCTTGCATTTATGGGCTTTAATTGACGTCTTGTGGGTTCATCCAATAAGCTCGTACATTTATTGATTGTTTTGTTTAAAGATATTGTGTATGAATTTGTAGGGTCGTTATTCAATGTTTCGATATTATTTTCCAATATAAACTTATGTACTTTTTGTTTATAAGTGTTTCTGTCTATTATTACGAGTGTATGACCCTTGTCAGCTTTTGTGATAAGTGCGTCGTTATCTATTAATTTTACTTTTATGTTCTGTACCGTTTTGAATTCTGTGCGAGCTTTTATTTATTTTTGTGTGTAATATTTATTATCATTATATGTATTTAATGTCTTTACAAATTTATTATTAATTAAATGTCTTGATTCCATCTGTGTATTAGGATCAGTAATTGCCTTAATTGCGCTTTCAGCACTAATTATTTCATTGAAAATTTGTTGCCTATGTGTAGGTGGAATGTTGTAGTTTAATCCTTTATTGAGAAGGCAGGTTTCATTATCATCGAACACAATGTTTGTGAGGTTAACCATGCGTGAATAGAATGAATGTTTACATTCAGATGGTGATTTCGGATGTTGTGTAGATATTAGTTTTTGAATTTTTAAGTTTTGTTTACGTTTTAAATTTCGCATGATATCAGAGACATATTTATCTATCTTATTTACTATGTTGTAAAAAACTAATTCAATTAGCTTCCTTAGACATTGTTAGTTTATATACAAACAAACCTGTGAAACAAACTATAGACATTTTAAACAATAATTTACTAACTACTAAAAAGCTGGACACACAAAAGATACAAGAACTAATACTCTTATTGAAAACTATTTTACAACAGAATTACTTCACATTCGACGACGGTTATTATTTCCAAAGAGACGGTCTCGCCATGGGGTCACCGCTATCCGGCATATTAGCAGATATATATTTAAATTATTACGAAAACAATTTCTTTTCAATAATAACACATTTGCAAATAATATCATTTATTACGGCCGATACGTCGACGACACATTTTTAATATTTAATGGTTCTCTGCGCCAATTGAACAACTTGAAGAATGTGTTAAATGCAATAAATAACAATATCCAATTTACAATGGAAACCGAGACCGAAAATGAAATTTGCTTTCTAGACTTAACAGTCATCAAAAATAGGGATAACCTGAAATTTAAAATATATCGTAAACTTACTACTACTGACGTAACCATCCACGCTGAGTCACATCACCCATATCCACAAAAATTAGCTGCTTACAATAGTCTTATATACAGATTACTAGCCGTTCTTCTTGAAAAAGATGATTATAACACTGAGCTAGATATAATTAAACACATAGCCACGAAAAATGGATATGATCGTCATATTATAGATAATATTGTCAAGAAACAAAAAACCAGATTAACGAGAAAAACACATAGTATGCAACCAACAACCAAATTTGTTTCCACCATATTCACAGAAATAATGCCAAAAATACTAACTCCTACTTTTCATAAAATAGGATATAATATATTTTTTAAGACCTGCAATCAAATATCAAATCTAATACGACATAAACGTCATGTCCCCACTAAGACAAGAACAGGTATATATAAATTAACATGTGACGATTGTGATTGTTACTATATGGGTCAAACGGGGCGCCCATTTATAAAAAGATTTAAAGAACATACCCCTCACAAATCATTTAGTAAAAATATCGGCTCCCTAGATAATATTAAATCCAATTATGCTCGACACTTGATAGATAATAATCACTCATATAGAAGTTTTGACACAAACTTCATACCCCTACATTTTTGAGACAAAGGACTCAGGATGATGCACTTGAAGAATTTGAAATATACAGGGGTCATAACAACCCTATATATAAGAACAACATATTGAATGATAAATTGAATTTCAAAAGCAACCCGCTATATGATACAGCAATACTAGCGCTCGCAAAAACAAAACGTTGAAAAGTTACACTACTCAGTATCGATCGGTAATCGCGTGGTGCAACACGACAACAGTGTTATTCATGTTTTTGATCATTTAATTATTGACAATGAATTTACGTATGTGTGTTTTTATTTTAATTGAATTTTAATATATGACGACCTCTTTTCGAGCAAGTGTCTGAGGATGGGTCAGATGACCCGAAACGCGTCACACTAATTTTATTCTAAAGATAAAAGTCACAAGACGGACCTAACAAAGGTAAGAAAATAACAAATTAAAACACGTGAGCTGGACCGTTAACAAACAAAAATGTTTAAAATTATACTATCTGTTGCTAATATTAAGCGTTATATAAAATGATTTATATTGGTATAATAACCAATATGAGCATCTGAAAGAATTAGTGATGTAAGTCAGGACAGAACAGTTTGAGATATATGTAGAAACCAAATTTTTGTAAAAAGTTTTAATTTTTTATTTTGGGTTTGAAACATAACAACCTAAGTATACCAACTTGAACCTGTTTTTGTTTTTTTATTATACAATTACAGGATACAACCTAATGCAATTTTTTCGGAAAACTAATTTTTCGATAACATTTTTTAAGAAAAGCAATTAGTTAAAAATTAACATTTTCTCGTTTCCCGAAATGACTTACATTAGATTATTTATTTAACTATATCGCAACCAGCACATCTTAATTATATATATATTGTACATTCACCCAGCCACGCACACCTCACTTTCATACTTTACATATTTGATTTCTTTTTCTGATGATCCCCCTTTGAGCTCATGATTTTCTTTAAAAAAAACTTTTGAATGGCCAATTGAATAATTATATAAATTAGAATAGAATAAACTTCTGTTTGTTGGTTACTTATCTGCGCATTATTCCAACGGTCCCACGCACTCCCGATTTATCCTCACATTTCACTTATTTTTCTTTTACATTTAACGTTCTATTTCAAAACAAAATATTGTTAATCCACATTATATTAAAATGGCGTTACTTTACTTTTTACATCTTTACTTGCATGCGGGCGCGACGAAAACTACGCCCAGCCGGCGGACGCGCAGACAGATTGCGTCCGTATTTATTGGATGTTCATAGCCGACTGCTGAGACGAACGGCACCATTTTGTGAAGTGGTCGCGGCTGTTTGACCAACTCTTATTGTTCTAAGTTTTTGTATCACTGCGCCAGTATGAGGTTCGGCTGGCACGCCTGTGCATTCCAGCGTGACGTATGCACTGACGTAATATGGTCTGATGTTCCGTTATATAATATGTTAGTCACTGGAGCTGACCTTGGCCCAATTGCGCCCGTTTGTCTATTGCGTTGTTATAATATTTTACAATTACTCCTTCTAATTTTGTTTCCAATAAAATTTACCTTTATTATGAATTTACGTTTATGTCTCCCACAATTATTATTACATCATAAAATTTTATTTCCTTTTTATTAAAACAATAATTTTTTATTTATTACCCCGGTAGGCCTAAATGTCCCGTTACAGAGTTCTGTCATGGTCACAGAATGTTGTCCAGTTGGTGTAGACTCTTCTTGTTTTCCTTCTTGAGCCAGATCTAGCAACTCCTCATCGCTGGTGAAATGTACATCAAGATCCGAGTCCGAATCATGCAATGAGTAGGAACTGTTTTCTGATTCGGAACTCCATACGTGTTTACGTCCTCTGTTCTTGAAGAAAGCGTTTGTACTAGTACATATTCTTGAAAACGGATTAATTGCTTGGGATCTTTCACCTGTTGTTTTCTTCTGCACAGTGGAGTTCCTACTTGAATGAGATGTCGTTTCTGGCAGTGAAAGGACGTCAACTCTGTCGGAATCTTCAGAATCCTGTTCCCTTGAGTTTTTCTTTACCAAAACTTTTCTTGAACGCTTTGAGTTTCTTTGAGCTGTGGGATTCTTGGGGGAATCTGTTTCAAGCATTCCACCAACAATTCCCTTCCCAGGTGGAAGATTTAGCCTCTTCTTTCTTACTCTTAAGGATTGGGTTTCTTTGCATCTTAATTCAGTTAGAACTCCTGAAAACTTGCAGTGCATTCCCCTTTATTGGCTGTTTCTTCTCCATTAGATGTGGTCAGGATGATTGTGTTCAATGGCAGCCTTTTCAGAACTTGGTTCCTGTACAGTGGACACACCCCTGAGCCCCTAAATCCTGCTTGAATGTTTTTTTGAGTTGTTGATCTAGTTCTTGCAGACAAGACTTCAACAGACGTGGGAAAGTGTCTTTTGGAATGGTCCCTCTATTTTTGTTTTTCCATCCTTCTAGAACCTCTGCCCACTTCAACTTGAATGGCTTAAAAAATGCCACATCCAAAGGCTGTGTCAGTCCTGTGCTGTTTGGAGGTAAAAGGACAAACTGAATGTTCATTTTCTCACATTGTCTTATCACGAAGGGGGAAACATGACTAGCTAGGTTATTCCCTACTAGAATTTTGGGGTTTTCATTGGGAGATCTCCGGAAATATGGCATGATTATTTTTTCAAACCAGTCATCAAAAACTTGCATATTGAACCAGCCACTTGGTGAAGTATTATAACCACAGCCCTGTGGTCCACCCATTGTCCAGGTGTCATATGGGGGACATTTGGCTTTGTATACCACATACGGCGGCAGTAGAACCCCATTGGCTACGACAGAAAACATAACGGATACGGTGGACTTGGAGGAATCCATGATTCGCTCTGGGTGACGACAGTTACGTTTCACAAGGACTTTTTTTCGCTGTGGGTCATCAGTGATATTAGTTTCATCGTAATTTACGATCAAACTAGGGTCAACATCCTTTAAAGTCTTCTGAAGTTCATCAAAGTATTTGTTTAAAATGTCATTGTCAACATTAGCTCTGGATCTTTTTATATTTTGGCACAACCTCTGGGTCACATCCCCTTTGTTTCTGTTCAGAAATGACTCAACCCAATCTGGACCAGGCATATTGTTTTGAAAACGAAGCTCTGTGCATCCTTTACGGTCTAAGAAGCCCTTGACTACAAGACGAACATCTAGTTTAGTTAGGGGGAAACCCCATTCCCCTGCAAGCTTGATACACTCAACAATAGATTTTTCATCTTCATCGTTGAAAACCGCTGGTCTTCCATATTTACCTGTGTGTTTACCTTTTAATCGGCGGTGAAGAGAATCTTTACTGACACCATACTTCTCAGCTGCTTTCCTGATAGCTAGACCTTCTTGTACACCCTTAAGCGCCCTTTCCATCTGATCATCTGTGAAGTTCCGATATTGTCTGGATCCAACCTTTCTGATATAATTTCGTGGTATGATACCTGAAAGAAACAAAACCACGATAAGAGAGGTGGTTATAGGGGTATGGTATTAATCACGGATACTAGAATATACGGTAGGGATCACGCGCAGCCTGGCTCGGCGCGAGGCTGAGCGGTGACGTCACATGGGACCCACCCGTTGCCGCTCTTCATTAACAGCCAAGCGGGTCGCATGTACTTCGCATCGTTCAATACGATTTTTATTTAAATTAGGTACAGATATTCCTGTTCAGTCCTCGTATTAATTTTGTCTACTATCTTAGCTTTCAAAATCTTTAGTTTTATATAGTCTTACGGTGAATATAAATTACAAAAGGAGCTTTTGTTTCCGTTTATAAATTAGATTGATTTTTCCTTGTCATTAATTCCTTTAACGTGATTTATAAAAGAATTAATAAAATTGCAAATAACATTATTATTATTTTTATTGTTATTTGTTTAGAGGGGTCGACTTCCATTGGTCTTTTTCCCCTGGCAAATAACATTATTAAGCTGATGGCCGGTGGAATGCCGCCGGTGAAAAGCCTCCAAAGGACGTCAACCTCTTCCACCATCTCGGAGGGCACATTTTTTTAAGGATAAAAAGGCTCCCACAGGCTTAGGCCATCATAGACCTGTGGTACGGAAAAACCTGAATAGCTGTTTTGTGGTTTTAAAATTGAATTGCAGATGCAAAGAAGAAATCTTAAGAACTATATCTGGTACATATATACATGAGAATATTTCTTTATTGTGACACAACTTTCTTCATTTTTTCGTTTTCTTTCTTTCTTCGCTTTCATTACGCTTTGCTCCTTTCCACTTCTTTGATGAACGTTTGTTCAGTGATTTCATTCTTATGAAAGTCCTCGTCCGTACAAAACATTTGACCATGAAATCGTCCATTTCTGGATATTTACTTTTGATTATATCTTGGAGGTTTCTGAAAACTTTGGGCTCTTTGTTAATTGAACATTCGTGGAACTTTTATCCATACAATAAATACAGCCTTGAATGTACACTAACTAAGGAAATGTTTGTTAAGTCTAATTAATTTTAAAAATCTAAAAGGTTAAGTTTGATAATTAAACGTAGACATAACCTCCAAAAATCGTCTCTGTAACGTAATTATGTGCGATAAATGGAAACTAATTTCTGTACTTCCAATAAATACACCCTTTTAATGTACACTAACAAAGTAAATTTTATGTAAGTTACATTGTCGTACATAACCTCCATAACCTGGTATTAGTTACTTGTGAAGAAAACGTAGTACACATCGGACACCGAAATAAAGTACAAACCCGGAGACGGAAGTTTGATTTTGCCGCAGGCTAACCCCGAAGACCCAATTTTTTGTTAAAACTTTTAATAGTGGTGTGCAACAGCGATAATTCTGTTTCTTTAAAAATATTTATCTTTACACAACACAATTTTACCTTACTTTTAATGGTTTCGACTCTTGAGAGAACGTTCCAAATATGTGATACAGAATACAGATGGCACAGAAATGTATTAGATGATGGTGTCATGGCGGTTGGTGTTGTGTGTTGTCTTTAAGTGCAGTTTTGTTTGGTTTGTATAATGTGAATGTGTGTTGCCAGTGCGTGTATTATTGACTAAATTATTTATTTGGAGGTTTTCGAGTACGTGTTTGCATTTACGATAATGTATCAGAATTATAGCCACGCGGTTAGGATTCGGGTTATGAGGCGTCATTAAAATATTTTAAAATTCTTTATGCTTGCTGATCATTATTATGTATTAATATGATTTATTTATGTATGTTAAATAAGACTAGAAACTGTTAAAGTTTTTACCAGAGTTTGTTCATGCAAACATGAGAATTTTTGACCTGTCACGTTATTCTTACAGCCAAGTAATATCTGCATTTTCAAGTTAAAACGTAAACTTCTATTGCAGAGTTTAATACTCACTAACATTGATTTGCATACTATACACGAGTTTAGAGTTATACGAGTTTGAGACCAAATACTTTTGGTATTTTGCCCGACGTTTGTCCTTTATCTTTTTATGACCCATAGTAGGCCTATACTGAAATTTGCTTTCAAACACCGAATTTCAATTTGCAGTATCTCGAAAGGGACACAAGATAAATATCTGAATTTTTCTCAACATGCTTTTCTAATAACTAGTTACTGAGATAGATTTCATCATTCAGATTTAAAAATTACTGGAACAACAAAATACTTATCTCAAAAAATAAGGTACCTCCTATGAAATCAAGCTTTCATTAATAAAACTGGAAGTTTTAAAGTTTTGTTTATTGTAGTCAAAATAATTTACATACATTTCATTTTCAAAGCAACATTTGTCTTCCATAAAATAAATTACTAAACATGAAATAGTAACGCCATTAGAAGTTATTAAACATGTAACGTTTCAAACCTTACCAGGTTTACAATAAGATGTCTATATACCTTTTGTTGCTCCTCCAATTACTAAACATGAAATAGTAACACCATTAGAAGTTATTAAACATGTAACATTTCAAACCTTACCAGGTTTACAATAAGATGTCTATATACCTTTTTGTTGCTCCTCCAATTCCATCACACGCATTCTTACCATCTGATGAAGCGAAGTTTCATGCCACCTCAAAATCAGTCTAAGGAATGGATCATTCCATTTCAAATTTCGTTACACAAAAACAAATTTTATCACCCATCACATCAGGTACTGTACTTTCACATAGTTAAACAACTATACACAATTTTTTTGTAATAAATATAGTCACAATTTTATGGTCATTTAAAGTAGGCCTATATTTAAAAAAAATTAAGTTTCTACAGGTTACATCTGAATCTAATTTGTAGATTTATGGTAGTGGGGCACATTTGAAATTTTGCACTCATGCTAATACACTTAATATCTTTCTAAATAAGTATATGGGTCATTATCAAAAAAACGTACAGTTTGGCCTTAATATATTTTTATTTACTATTTTGTCAGAAATTGTTTCCTTTCGACTTTTTTTGGTAGTTCTTACCTTTACAATAAAGTACAATACAGTTGCCAAGATCATACACTTATATTTAACATTAATTTACCAAATTTTTAAAATGAGGATCCACAGATGTGACAGTAATGTCTACAGACAAGACAAAAGATATAACAGACATGACTTTGTCCACAGATGTGATCAGACTGATTTTCGATTCTGCTAACTTAATATTACCTGGTTGCAAATGAAAGAGTAGGTTAAAAGCACAAATGAATCATAGTACAACACTGTAAAATGTCTTTTTTATTTTCTAAAAAACTTTTTAGGTTACCATGTATTATTTCTTAATTTTTGTCAATTTTTATTATTGTTGTTATTATTATTGCCACCTAATATTACTTTCTGATAATTAATGATTACTGTATAACAAATAATAATAATAATAATTGTAACCAAAAATTGCTGACTGGAACTGAGTCAACTAGTTTTGATTATCAACAGTAGTGTGATTATGATATTATTGTTTGATAATATTTTTAATACTATTTCTATGCTATTTATGATAATACTATTTTGATAATAATAAAAAAGTAGTAATAAAAATTAAAAATAATAAAAAATATAAATTGCTGACTGGAATTCAGTCTAGTCTTAATTACTGGAAGTACGTGTTGATTATTTAATATGAAACATGATTTGTGATTACCACCTAGTAGTCTAATATAAATTTTTATAAGATGAAAAATCAAAATCAAATAGGTATAGGCCTATATTCTTTTCTATTATTTAGAATTGGCTGATTTAAAATGTCACATATAGCCCAGGGCATTTAGCTAATTGAATTAGAAAACAAATTATAAAGCTGAAAATTGGTGAGTATGTACTCTATGGTGTACTGAATGAGAATCAGTAGTGTTGCAGCACATGCACGATGGGACATAGCCGCCATATTGGAAATATATGTAGGGGAGACCAGCGTACCTAGGGCCACTTTTTTCAAACTTTCATATAAAGTGCATTTGTAAATATTTTTTAAAACAATAAATAGTGCTTCATAGAGTATTTTGTGCTTGTACATATAAAATATTTTCAATTTTTTACTCTAATGTATATAGCTAGAAAAAAATATTTGCTAAAACCCTGCAAGTGTTTTCTTGCATTGTATAAATAGGGCATTGTACCTAGGGCCATGTGTATTTGTACCTAGGGCCGTTATTATAATGAGCATTGATCAAGGAGTTTCAATTGATAAAAGCAACCCTCGAAAATTGCACTCGCCCACTCGCCAGTGGCGAGTGGGTTTTGACTGTGAAAAAAAGGAGAAAAGAGGAGAGAAAGAATGAAAAATTGAAAAAAGAAACCAAAACACGTCATGTTTTTGTTTTAGTAAAGGCACGTGTTGAAGTCATAGGCCGTCAGTTAGCTGTCACCGTGTGAATTTTATAAACAAAACTGCTCTGTTGGATATAAACATCTTAAAACACGTCGAACAAAATAGTGTTGTTGAGCGAGGGGAGCGGAAATTTCACGCCGTTCTGTGCGGGCCGCCGGCCTTTGTCACTCCTTCCAAGTTGTACAGTCTGCTAATTATTGTGGAGTTGACCGGATGTGTTACGCGCGTGATTTATTGTTTCGTGTACTAAGAGTATTCTCAATTTCTAAGATCGTGTTCAGCGTGTATTTTATTTTTCGTGTGTTATTTTATTCATAATGAAACAGATTAAACTTAATTATTTCTTTAAAAAAAGTTCTACTGTCAGTACGACGACGCCTAGTGAGTCTGCGAGTGCGACGTTTATTGCTAGAGATTTAAGTGCCGGGCCTAGTAGGGAAACTGAAATGCCTACTATGGAAAACGCGAGTTCTAGTGGACTTAGGCCTACTCACGGTTTATTTTTAATCAATTATTTTTCATCTTCAACTCGATAAGGGACTATCAGAATATAAACTGGGCTAATGAATAATGTAGCGGTACATGGTAAATATTAAATAATAAAGTTTTATTCCCCCCCCCCCCCCGGAAACGGTATCTGGCGAGTGGGAAACGCCAACAATTTTCGAGGGTTGATAAAAGCATATGTAAAGTACAAATAAGTTTAATACACTTAATAATAATGACAAAAGAAACAAAAATATTCTTTGTAAGTCTCTGATACAAAGTTGAGTTGTTGGTACACTACAAACAATATATTTCAGGCCAAAATTAGTTATTACAAAAAGAAAGTAAATCGGTAAAATTAGTTTTAACACAGCAACATCTACTCAACATTGAACCCAGCAAAATCTACTCCAAATGCTAACTGAAGCATTGTCGAACTGACCCACCAGTTGAGGAAGGTTGAGGAAGTTTCATTACAATGTCTTCCTTTGACATCTCGTAAACATCATCCTTATGATACAAAAATTTGTTTTGTACCATAGGAACTTTTTAAAAATATTTTTATAAAAAATATCAGACTCAATATCAATAATCTCCACCACATAGTAGTGAGTACCACTTTTCCCCATTAGTTTTGTCAAGCAAAAGTCCCCCTTTGTCAATGAATCATCGAATGGTTCATCCTGTTCTAAAACAGGAGGCCAGTCACAGTCTTCCACGGAATCAGAGTCCATTTCTAAACACCCCTCATCAGTAGTAGAAGGCGAAGAAATAAAATTAAGCTGTCTACAGCTTGTACCTTTACTCTTAATTTTCTTTTGCTTTAAAGACTTTTCTGTGTTTTTAGACTGCTTTCCAGACTCCCTGGCCATCTTTGCAACCTCCTTAGCAGTCTTTTTAGCTTCCTTTGCAGCTTGTGTAGCCAAAAGTTCTAATTTTTCAGGAGTGTCAGTTAAAACCCGACACTTTCCTGGCTGACGTCCTCCTCCTTTCGACTTTCTGGGAGTAGCCTTGGGATAGGGGCGCACTTGTTGTGGAGTTGAACTGCAGACACTTCCATTTGCTGCAGAAGTTGATGCTGTGGAAGTTGTATTGTTGTAAACTTCATTGCCAGGTGTTGGGAATGTAGGCCTAACAGCATTGTTAGCACTAGTTCTCTGAACACTGTTGTCACCTTGTGGTTCATACGCCCTGTCAGTTACGCTGGAACTCAGGAATTCATCATCAGTGAATATGTCCCTGTTAAACGGCCATATTCCGGACACCCTGACCCCTGATTGAATGTTCGTTGGTGTAAATGCCCTGGGATAGGCTTTCCCAAAGTTTTCTGCAGTATCATAAATTGATAGAGGTGTTCCACAATGTGTGTGAAGCCATTCGGTACATGCAGTGTTATAGTATTTTTTTAACGGACCGAAAACTCCTCGGTCCAGTGGTTGTAATTTATGACTTGTATGAGGTGGGAAGGTGAGTAGAACTATGCCATTTTTCTTAGCCAAATCGATTGCCTCTATGGTAACATGTGTTTCGTGGTTGTCCATTAACAACAACACTTTTTCTTCAGGACTAGGTTTCACATGATGAATAAAATGATTCATAAATTCAATGAACTTTTCAGCAGTAGACCACCCAGTGACATGTGGTGATCCCAAAGTTCCTGGAGGAGCACCTTTCAACATGTTAGGCTTAAAATGTACTCTAGGAAAAATAATCAAATTGGGGGGAATTGAATTACCAATTGCGTTGATTCCGCATATGATTGTAGTGTTTAACCACGTTCCCCAGAGGTCACACTGCCCACCTGTTTTGCACCTTTCCCCGCCACTACTTTAACAGGGACATGAACTGTTGTTATGGCACTTTCGTCAATGTTGTAAATGCGCTCAGGAGGGAATTCGTCCTTTATCATTACCTCTGAATATTTATCAAAAAATAATCCAACATTTGGCCTGTTGAAAGCAGTAGCCTGAGCAAGGCTTGTGGCCTGCGGTTTGCGTAAACTTAAAACTGCTCCGTGCCGTCTCATAAAATCAGTGTACCACTTCTCTGCAGCTTGGCCATGTTGTTCCCAAGTCGCAGGATACGCCTTCCCATTTAACTTGGCATACTCGAAAGCAAGATTCCTAACCTCTTTCCGAGATAAGCCGTAGTGCATTTTACTACTTTGCAAGAGGTAGTTCACAAGCTGAAGTTCCTCGTCTTTTGTGAAAACAGACCACACAGCATACCTTGTAAAAAAAACTTCAGGGTTAGGCCTACCATCTTCGAAAGCCAAGTAACACTGAAGAGTCGTTCTTGCAACTTGACATTCTCTGGCAGCTTCCTGAGCTTTCACTCCATCCTCCAGCACTTTTTTGGCAGCTGCAAGCACATTGGCAGCAATTGGTTTAGACCGTTTTTTCCCCTCCTTGCTTCTAGGCATCTGAAACCAAACAAAAACCTGGACTCAAACAAGTTTGTCTGATTAAATGAAGAGTTTGGTTGGTTATACAGGCCTATGATGCATCTTCAAACTGCAAATTAGTTAAAATTTATTTGTTTCAACATGTTATTACAGTGGAACCTTGGATTGCGAGCATAATTCGTTCCGGGAACGTGCTTGTAATCCAAAGCGCTCGTATATCAAAGCAAATTTTCCCATAAGAAACAATTGAAACGCGGATGATTCGTTCCACAACACAAAAATATTTATTCGCATAACATTTCTAATACAAAATACAGTATAACGTAAAACAAATTAAACTGCACTTTACCTTACAATAGAGTCATTGTTGGTGTGAGGGAGACGAGAGAGATGACATGAGAAGGGTTATTGTGTAGCACGAATTTCACTAACAGAATCACTGCTATCTGTTGGCTCACTAGAATTGTTTTCTTTTCGTGCAACTTTAACAAGGAACCTGTCCAATGACTGTTGCTTTTGCCTCTTTTTGAGGATTTCACGAAAATGTGACATTGCATTGTCATTGAACAGATTCATCGCTCGCATTGCTACAGCCTTATTCGGGTGGTGTTTTTCTATAAAATTTTGCACCGTTTCCCACATTTTGCACTTCTCCCGAATCTCATTTGAAGTGAGAGATTCCTCTGACTTTTCCTCCTCCTCTTCACCGGACGAGATCTCCTCCATAACCTCCTCCTGTTGTTCGCGATGCAGGTCCATCAGTTCATTGATGGTCAGTTCCTGGCTATGTTCTTCCAGCAGCTCTTGAATGTCGACGTCGTTCACCTCCAGCCACATGGTCTTCCCTAAGGACACAATTTCATCGACAATCGGCGGCTCATTTTCACCAGCAATCCCCTCAAAGTCACGTCCAAGAACGCAGTCAGGCCACAGTTTTCCCCAAGCAGAAGTGAGAGTTCTCTTGGTGACCCCATCCCATGCTTTATCGATGATCTTCAGGCAGTTCACGATGTGGAAATGATTTCTCCAAAACTCTCGGAGGGTAAGGTCTGTTTCTTCGGTCACTTCGAAGCATCGCTGAAATAGTGCTTTGGTGTATAGCTTCTTGAAGTTCGAAATTACTTGCTGATCCATAGGCTGGAGTAGTGGAGTAGTGTTGGGAGGAAGGAACTTAACCTTAATGAACTTGAATTCCTCCAGTAAGTCGTCCTCAAGGCCTGGAGGATGAGCAGAAGCATTGTCCATAACCAGCAAGACTTTGAGCGGCAGATTATTATCTAAAACATATTTCTTCACTACAGGACCAAAGACCTCGTGTATCCATTCAACAAAGAACATATGAGTGACCCAAGCCTTAGTGTTGGACCTCCACATAACATTTAACTGGCTCTTCTGCACCTTGCATTTCTTCAAGGCTTGTGGATTCTCGGAATGATACACAAGCAGGGGCTTTACTTTTAAATCCCCGCTGGCATTAGCACACAATAACAGGGTTAAACGGTCTTTCATGGGCTTGTGACCGGGCATTGCATTCTCTTCTGCTGTAATGTAGGTCCTCTTCGGCATCTTTTTCCAAAAAAGTCCTGTTTCATCGCAGTTAAAAACTTGCTGCGGCAGGTAACACTCGGTAACAATGAGCTTCTGGAACTCAGCAGTGAATGCCTCAGCTGCCTTAGCATCCAAACTTGCAGCCTCCCCGTGCCTCGCAACACTATGGATGCCACTTCTCCTCTTAAAGTTATCAAACCATCCCCTGCTGGCCTTGAAGCTTTCTTCGATTTCTGTTTACGTACGTGTACTACATGGCAGTTTACTTACGAGGTTGGCGTACAATGTCTTTGCCTTCTCGCAGATTAAATTCTCGGTCACAGTATCACCTGCTAGTTGCTTATCATTTATCCAAACGAGAAGCAACTTTTCTACTTCTTCCAGAACACGTGGCCGTTGCTTTGATACTCTTGTGACTCCTTTTGCTGCATCTAGCCCTTTTATTTCTTCTTTAATATTGTGCAAATCGTTGACGTAGACTTGTTATAAAATCTCGCGATATCAGCCACTCGCATACCTCGTTCGTGCTTTTCGATCATTTCCTTTTCAAACATCCATCGTAATCATCTCCTTCTTCCGACCGAATTCCTTTTCAGCCTTCTTTTCCTTCACTGGGCCCATTGTTGCAGTACAGTTATAATACTAATTATAACACTAATGAAAGAAACAAAACATGTATACGCTCGTACGGTGTTGACTATGCGAGCGAGGCACGCCAACTGAAGTCCAGTGCGGGAGAATATTACACACAATTGCCCAGGAAAGAGAGGCAGAGGGGAGGGGAAAACGTAGGCTCAGGGGAGGGGAAAACGTAGGCACACGTGACGCTTGTATTGTGGAACCTCGCTCGCTTATCAAGTTACAATTTATTTAAAATTTTTGCTCATCTTGCAAAACACTCGTAGACCACGTTACTTGTATTCCGAGGTTTCACTGTAGTTCTAATTTATTTATTACTGTTTTTATTCTAGAGAAATATACGATGTTGCTATGTCATGACAAAGGGCTTGTACCTAGGGCCATGGCCCTAGGTACAAGTGTTTACAATATTTTTTAAATGTGGTTGCCATAATCTCAAATCTTACAATTAATATAATGGTGTATACTGCATTAAATACTAGATTAAATTGTAATGTTTACAGTCAATCTTGAAATGATAAATGTAACTTACCTTTGGAGTAAAAATTAAGAGAGTAGGGCAGATTTTTTTTACTTTTTCATGCAGAAATCACACACAGTTTTACAGGATCATAGGTGGTCATCATATTCCCACCAAAACTGAACTGAACAACTGGAAACAATGCAGCCAACATATGGAACTCACAAAAGTTAAAAATACCCACTTTTCCCACTGGATATGGTAGGTGGCCCTAGGTTCGCTAGTTTCCCCTATATATATATATAATGTTTGTCTGTTTGTTTGAATTTTATACATATCTACAGTTTTATTCCAATCGTGATGCAATTTTGCACACTAACAGTTCAAAACAAGAGGAACATTCTTATCTACATTTCATTTTGAAAAACTACCCCTACCCCCATTTTTCACCCCCTTAAGTAGAATTTTAATGCGCAGCTTTGTGGTTTTTTGCAAATATCTCGAAAACGGTAAAGAAAAGCTGATTTTCTAAAAGCCCATGAAATTTGCTACAAAATGCAATTTGCCTGGCTCTGATAGCATTCTTAGTTCCGAAGTTATTAACATACAAAGTTGAAAATTGGTGCACAACTGTTTTGTTCTTTACCCCGTTGTGAGTGTGAGTCACCATTTCATCTGCTATTTAACATGCCCTTCCCCTTCCTCCTCCCGCCACTGAAGAAAAGAAAGAATATTCATAAAAAAAGCCATCTATGCGTCGGAAACACCTGAAAACGGGAGCTTCGTCTACAGCAGAAGCATATCAGAGCTTCTACGTCAAGGTCAAGGGAATGGAGGAGGAAAGAGAGCTTTTGTTAATATGTTTAGCAAGTTGGCCTACATATTTTTGGCATAACAAGGTTTCAATTTATTTACTCAATCCTTTTATAATTATTATCCCGAGCGAAGGCGGGCAAATTTGCTAGTAATGAAATAGGCCTAAGTCAAATTAAAAGGGCAAAAATTTATTATCAAAATTAAGAATACAGTATTACTCTGATATTTTAACAGTAGCATTTTCATTTAACCACACGTCAATAGAATATAATTTAACGCCATTTTAAGAATATGGTTGGTTGACAGATGTCCAATCTCACCTACAACATAATAAATAAAAACATCATTAGTAAATAAAAATACATGTTGGCATCTGGTTAGTCTTATAGAAAAGTAATATTATCTTACCGTACAAAATAGTTATTCATGATCAATTGAAGGATCGTGATGGACCAGATTCATTCAGTTGGTTAAACTCTTCCATATCAGGTATATAATCTTCATTTTCTTCCATCTCGGATAGTTCATCACCTTCTTCAGGGAAAGATCGATTGCTGCATATTTCACCTCCACATTTACCACACATAGAGGTACACACCAGGCCCCCCCCCCCCCCCAGCGGCATTCACATCTTTGATTACAGTTTACTTTGCAGTTGCAAAAAATGAGTTTCAGCAGGTTTTCAGGGGCAGGAGGATCAAGTGTAGGGATTGCCGACAAATGACTTCCCTCTTGCTTCCATCCCCAATCAGTAGCTGGAAGTGAGACCCCACGCCAACTCTGAACTTGGTGGAATACTCTAAAACTATGCTGTAATGCTGCTCCGGAAGTTGGTGGAATTACCGAGAGATCAAACTTCCCGTAGATCGGTTGTTTCGCTACAATTTTTTTTTGTAACATTGGTATCTTGTTTCGTTTAATTTATCTGATGAAACACGACCATTGTATAAAGTTGTCAAAAAATATTCTCCAGCTTGAGCAATATCTTCGTGTGATGCATCTTTATCATTAAATACAACCACTTTCTCTCTTAATTCTTCGTTAGATTGCAAAAGTCTGAAAGCTTGCTTTTTTCCTTTCTTAAATAGTGAAGACGTGTCGCAACCTGTGACCGCATATAAGAAGAGAATATGATTTGCAACGTCCCCCAGAGCTCTTTGAAGTTGCTGACTGCTGAACACGCTTTGCGGTTTGTCCTTCGATGCCGGCATTAACATAAAACATTCATTATTTAGATTAGCTAGTGCAATCATTATCACGAGCAGATCAGTATCCTCACCGACTATAATTCCCTTTTTACTGTTATCAGACAATTTTAGGGCAGCGTTTACTATGTAAGTATCAGCGTCACCAGGAGCTATTTGAACTTTAAAATCTGCAGCTGTAAGTTTCTCTGACAAAAGGGAAATAAAGTTTATTTTGTTGGATATATTTCTAAAGAATTCTGACTGCGTCGTTGATGGGAATATTACATCACTTAAAGCAATGTCTACTGACTTTACCTTTTCCTGATCTTCTTAAATGTTCCGCATATTTAGTGCTATATGTACTTTCACTGTAGCCATCAAAAATAATAATACAATTGATTCCATAATGTCTCTTTAAGTAATCTAAATAACCATAGCAAATTTGAGAAAATGACGCAGGTTTTGGCCAAATTACTTTATGTAAAAGGTAACTGCCGTCTATGACAAAGCAAGGCTCTTCAGGTAGTTTTTCAGTACTCGGGCAACATTCTTCTAATATATCCATTAAAGTGGACTTTTTTCCTTTTCGTAGTGAAATTGTATCGAAAAGTGATGTAGATCGTGGAGCTAACTCATATTTTAAACAATTCAATTCTTCATCAGTCTTCACAGTACAAACTATCCGATGGAACAGTTGGTTTGAATTTATGTTTACTTCTTGGTTGCCAATTTTTATAGTTTTCGTCATAGTAGCCATATTTTTGACTTTATCTTTACGCGAAAATTTGGCTTTGTCAAAGGTTTTTCCAGTGAATTTATTCAAAGACGCTTGACCAATTACTTTTGCACATTCACAATTTACTGTTTTGTCTGCTTTTATACCAGTGCTTATTGAAATTAATGTATCAGAAGGGCATTCAAATGGGGAGTGTTTTTTTAACCATAGTAAAAACTTTTTTGAATCACTGGTGTCTCGATTTTTACGAGACTTGCGTAGCTCTACATGTTGATTACGATATACAGATGATATGCCAGTTAACTTTTCAACCGCACTTATGACATGTATAGTGACAGGAATTGTATTCACCCAGCATGAAATCGAAGACTCTGTGAGACCTCGACCATGAGTAAGTCCTCCTTCTACTTTCATTGATCTCATCAATACCTGTTCGATAATCATATCGCTCCAGATACCACTCCAAAATTTAGATGTTCGACAAATCGTAAAATATCCGTTGCCAACAAATTTGTCATAATCTTCTTTAGTCATACGAGTTTCAAGTTCTAACATAAGCTGCAGGTAGGCGTGAGCTGATTTTGCATAGTGATTGCGGCCTGCGGCATGTAATATAGATAACATACACTGAACTGAATATAAATGCAATTGCCAGTCACCCATTCTTTCAGATCGGACATACATAAGCATTATTTGCACCATTTCAATATACTGACACCAGAGTGCCGCCGTGCGACTTTTAGATGCCTCTGTTAACAAAATTGACTCTAATAATAAAGCAACAGATGCTATATAATTATAAAATTCATGCACATTAGATTCATCGCTGGTTTCATTTAAAAATGATTCGTAATGGATTTTAAATTTGTTCATTTCTTCACTTGAAAAAGAATTTTCGTTGATAAGTTTTTCAAAAAGTACGGTAACTAAAACAAGCAGGGTCAGCACGTGGGCTCGAAATGCTCTAGCAAAGGAATGACCAGATAATAACGAACCAATAGTATTTGTTGCATATACTTGTTCCCACAACTCTTCAATACCGCTTCCTTCCATTAAATAGCCTATAGCACCCATATATGACATCACTAGATGAAATCCACCGAGACGAACAATGACAGATGACAAAGGACTTCCACTATCTGCTGCCAAAACATTGTGCAGAGCCTTATTAAAAAGAGGTTAATCGAAAGTAACGATGCACGTAATTTGTCCCTGCTTCTTGCATTCTTTTATTGCGTATTGAAGACGTGTGTAGATCGTCGATGGATTGGTTGGTGACAAATTCACAAAAGGTAGAGGACATATTGCTGACCTTTGATATTCCTGTGGTTGATTTTTCTTTGAAATTTCCATAAAACCGCTCCATGATTGAATGGAGATATTCAAACAACTGGGGCCTGACATCCATAGCATGCATATTCATGAAGTGAGCTATTTTAGCGGTATCCGGTTCTAATTTGATTTGGGAGACATCTGAAAATATTAACTTCTCTAGGTCACAGTTTTGCCGAAGATTATATGATTTTATCTTCATGCCGCCGTATTGGCCAGTACTGTCAGCTTTTGGTAAATTTTTTGGCCGGGGAACAAGAAAGTCAGTATGCACACAATCAGCTGGTGTGACACACTCAATCCCTCCCATAGCATGAAATGTTCCATGGCCGTCAATAGTACGCACATTATGGTCTGCATTATCGAATACAAATTGTAAAAAGCATTTGGATCTATTTTTAATAAATTATTTTGCATCAGTGAAGTCTCATATTTCAATACTTCCTTATAAGAAACGGAAATACCAATATTGGACAACATATCAACGAGAGATCGTGATGCAAACTTTCTATGTAAATATATTCCTAGGCCAATTTGCAACGGTGATACATAACTTCTGGGTCTGGCTGCAACGATTATAGAATTTGCCACTGTGACAACTTTTTTGTCTGAAGACTGAGTGTTTTCCTTTAGATCTCATTATACCCTCCTGACGCAATTTCATCAATGTTAGGATAGTTTTCACAATCACAAGTTAATGAATATATATCTTCTCTAATTATAACAGCCGCAGCTTCAACTATCCGCATTCTCTCGTCGCTATCGTTGTTGCAACATTCTTCATACCAGTTGTCATTAAGGATACGGGAAGCTGTACCACGAAAACAGACAATCCATTTGCCACTCCTCGATGTTATGTAGATTGCGTCACCATAATGAGCTTTCAATTTCTTCTTTAAATATTCTTCAGAATAATATGATTGATCATCAAGTGAATATTCCTTCATTATAGACACCAATTCTTTTATATCGTATTGACATTCATCATTGTCTTCTAAGTAACCACTCAACTGATCAAATGCATTAGACTTTGTGACGCTCAACGCGTTTTTATTACCGGTCAGATTTGATTTCCTGGAGGATTAGTGCCAGACTTGCTGAAAAACGCATAGCACGATTTATTGTATCTGGCCTCGGACGCCACTAGATCTATCACAGAGTTTACACGAGCCAGAATGATATTTCCCCACTCGTCATTACGTTCTTGACCAGGGTTGGCAAAAAAACCAGGTTTTTTTATAAAAACCAAAAAAACCCGGTTTTTTGGTTTAAACCAGTTAATTCAATCCTCATTGTTTTATTAGAATTTTTATTTGTACATTGAAAACATAACTACTTTTTGTACAACTTTAATGTGAAACACAACATAACATATAAAAAAACATATGCATGTTGCTATTTGCACCTTATATATATATATATATATATATATATGAATTTAAGTTTTCATAAAATGCTAACACGGCTAAGGATTGGCACTACTATTAAACATTTTAAATAAAAACACGAGTCTCGAGGCTTTTTCCGTTCCCAGTTTGTTTCTAAGCTTGGAATGTACTAAACCAAAAGAAGGAAAAATTCTTTCCACACTCGCAGATGACGCGTGAGCAGTCAGCAGTTGTTCAGTGATAGAAAATACGTCGGTATTAACAGCATCAATCGCTTCTTTTTGGCTTTTCCACCATTCATGTGCAGAAACTTCAGTCACCACAGATTCGTGAAAAAATGATTCCAATGGAGAAGCTTTGGCTTGAAATTTGATTATGAATGGGAGAAGATAAGCTGATGCATACTTCGAACATGCAAAATCCAGCCCAATTTTCTTCTCATTTTCAGTTAGTTGTAAGTGGGGTTCAATATTAATAATCTGTTTTGGATCAATTATGTATGCAAGAAAATGAGGTGGAGTTAATGCCATGTTGTACCTGTTGATAAATTTTTGTCTGATGGTTTCATCTTGTGTAGCATCCCAGAATTCTTTTTTAAGTTGTTTCCACAAATACACAGCATGGGCAATAGGACATTCATTGCATTGTACTTTATCAAGTGTTACACTAATAGGCTTTAATATAGCAATCATATCTTCCACATTTCTTTTTAACATAATATTAGCGACTTTGCTTTGCATGTTGTCATCAATTTTATCTCGATGGCCTTCACAGATTTTAAAAAGCACAGACCAGCCTTTGATATAAGCCTGCAAACAATCCACTAAACTATTCCAACGAGTGTTAGCTGGCATAATAAGGTTTGGAGTATCTGATTGTCTATAGAGAGCATTTGCAAAATGGTTGTTTCGAAAATACTTAACGATAACAAGAACATGTTCCTTGATATTTGGAAATTGACAGTCTTTTGCAAGGAGATTCAAAACGTGTGCAGAACAACCATTTATGTTATTACCTTAAGTCATCATGATTTTCTAATAATTGTTGCATTTTTGCAACATTATTAGCATTATCAGTCACAACTGAACGCACATAACACTTTAGTTCTTCTTCACATTTATGATGCTGTTACATGCAATCTCTGCCAAGTATTCAGATGTGTGTGAATTTCCTGAGGTATCAACTGTGTCTACCAAATATGTATCACCTGTTGCAGTTGTTACAGTAACACACACAATTGGTTCATTGTGGACATTTGACCAAACCATCAATCCCTGCACAAACAATTTTATTGTGTAACATTTCTGAGCACTTGCATTTTTCTTCCATATAAATTGTATCCAACAAAGTACCTCCAATTTCTCTTCTACGCAGAGGATTATAACCAGGACGCAGTGCTTCATTAATTGAATAAACAGTGGATGTTCAACACTGCGAAATGCCATATTGGTAGCATAAACCAATCGAGCTACTTGGAGATCTAATAAATCTTTTTCTTGTGATGTAGTTTTCACAACAAATGTATGTAATGAAAATGAAGCAGCCTTTTTTTGCCTTACTTGTGGTACATACTGAAAATTGACTGGTATCTGTTAATTCCCTTTGTGTCTGTGTGACTGGAAAAAATAAAAAAATTGTTAATTGTACGCTAGGGTGTATCGAAAAAAATTTTTTTTCGAAATCCGGTTACGGCTAGTGCGGATTTTTGGCCAAATGGCATTAATAAAACGTATAAAAAATCCCAGCTCGATCAGACAACTCCTGCTGCCGAGTAGAGGTCAAATATTAGAAAAATCACCAAAAAATCACTTTTTTATTGATATCTTCAAAAAATCATTTTTGATATTTTTTATATTTTTTGGTGGTTTAAGTCATTGAAATAGCAAGGGAAAAGACTAATAAATACATAAAACATTTTTATTAGGGCTCTTTCTGTGCACCACAAGCC
This sequence comes from Magicicada septendecula, assembly GCA_034769895.1. Lineage (NCBI taxonomy): Eukaryota > Metazoa > Arthropoda > Insecta > Hemiptera > Cicadidae > Magicicada > Magicicada septendecula. The sequence continues at coordinate 332,030,483 of CM068374.1, read as the reverse complement.
TAAAAACCTAGTGAATATTTCGTAAAAAAGCAATGATTTTCCTGCCTGACAAACGTTACAAAATATGAGCGTTATAATTACTTTATCGCTTTTATTAAAACAAAAAGGTTTTAGTATGCGACTAAAAGGAATTCTGCAGCTCCTCGTTATTTCCACTTGCTGAGAACAAGTTTTGGAAATAATCCAGGACTCACCACGTGGAGGTGGCTGCAGGTAGAGTCCCGCCCGCCTGCCCGCCCGCGGGGGTTTTTTGTTTAGGTACTTGTCTTGTAGGAAGACTTGGTGTCAAATTTCGGCATTTGCTTCTGTGACTTCAGAGTAGCAAAGACGAATTTGTGTCGTTCTTCAGGCCCGCAAACAGCCGATGCAGCCTCAGTGACGAGTTTGACCATTCGTTCAACACTTTGTGTGTGACAAGGGAAGTCTTTTAGGTCCTCATTTGCAAAGGCAGAACTTCTAATATTCTTACGCAGAACTTCAGTGCTGATATGCTTTGTCAGTGGTGGCTCCGTTAATTTACAGTTTGACCAATCGATGACTTCTACATATGATGGGGCGTCAAGTCGAATTTCCAGAGGAACAGAAAATTCTCGAACAGCATTGGTTCGACGTAATGTTGTTCTAGCTTTGAGTATTCTTCTCCAACCTAATTGCCTTTTGTCAGCATCAGGATCCGAAATCATTGACAAGAGCAGATTCTCGGGATGGCTAAACCAGGCATTTCTCTTGATGACGGGGTCAATACAGGGTTCCCAGCGACCTGGAAAGTCAGGGGAAGTCAGGGATTGTCAGGGAATTACAAAATTGTCAGGGAAAGTCAGGGAAGTCTTTTAAAAATTGGCGTGTGTTAGGGAAGTTGACTCATATTTGTTATGTGTCAGGTAATTCATACTGATGACAAACTGCAACCTGTGAATCCTTTGAAGCGAGGAAAAGTGATCAATTAATGAGGCAAGTTGAATTTTATTTAAAAAAATTAAAATTGTACATGTTTCGGGCTATGGCAGCATTAAAACAAGATGAGTTTGTTGAAATGCTGAACAGTGTGTGGCGGCTCTGGCCCTACCAAGCTGTACAAGTATATTTTTATCCCAACAAGGTATCTTTACATTGCTGAGATAAATGTATTTGTGCTTTGATATAGTTTTTGTGTACAATTAACATGCTTTTCTTTTGTTTCAGATTAGGCCTATGCATTAGATAAGATGGCAAGAAAAACAACTTTCAGCTATCAGTGGCTGGATTCAACCCTTAATCCAGAGTTTGTAGATTGGCTCAGTGATGTACCGGACAATAAATTTGAAGCTTACTGTAATGTGTGCAGAAAGAAGTTTAAACTCAGCAATATGGGGCGTCAGGGAATTCATTCACATAGAACTGGACCAAAACACACTCAGCTTCAGAATATTAAATCAAGACAGCCATCATTGTCATCATTTTTTGTCAAACCTAGCGCTAGTTCAACAGAATTAAGGAGTGTAGCTACTAGTTCAACAGAAACAAGAAGTGTAGACATTGGACATGGATCTCTTGATAATGCCGCTGTCAAACCGTGTGTTAGTTCAACAGAAACAGTAAAGACTGAGGCAGGGATAGAAAGTGGAAAGTCGGTACACTGTGCTACTTCTTATTTTAATAAAGATGAAGTAGCCAAAGCAGAAATTTTATGGGCGTTAAAAGTTGTTGCTAGTAAATACAAGAGGAGTTCATGTGCAGATATACGTGATACATTTATACTTATGTTCCCAGATAGTGCAATTGCATCGAAATTCACCTTTGGTGAAAGTAAGTGTTCCTACGTGATTAATCATGGTATTGCACCACATTTCAGTGAGTTATTAACAAACAATTTGAAAACTTGTGAGGATTATGTAGTTTCTTTTGATGAGTCACTCAATAAGGTAACACAACAAGGACAAATAGATCTCATTGTCAGATTTTTTGATATCAACACTCATAAAGTGGTTTCTAGATATTGGAACAGTGTTTTTCTGGGTCGTGCTACTGCCCAAGATCTGCTGCAGAAATTTAATCATGGACTGCAACCTCTTCAAAGAAAAAACTTGTTGCAGGTCTCAATGGATGGGCCTAATGTGAACTTGAGCTTTCTCAGGAAGCTTGAAGTGGAAATGGAGACAGAAAATCCTGATGGGAAAAAGTTATTGAACCTGGGAGTGTGTGGTTTGCATATCATCAATGGAGCTGTTAAAACAGGTTTAATGACTGTAAATTGGGAGCTTAACTCATTCCTGCGTAACATGTATTATTTATTCAAAGACTCACCAGCTCGCCGGGCCCAGTTCACTGCAGTGACTGGTAGTACAGTGTTCCCACTGAAGTATTGTACACTACGATAGCTTGAAAATGTTCATTGTCTGGAACGAGCCTTAGAAGTATTTCACCATATCAAGGCATATGTTGCAAATGCTAAGTTGCCAGAAAGTAAGTCCTGTAAAAATATTAAAGAACAAATCCAAGACCCTTTAATAAAATGCAAACTAGCATTTTTCAAAACCATTTCTTTGGAATGTGAGCCTTTTCTCAGGCGATTTCAAAGTAACAAACCGCTTGCTCCATTTTTGTACTCCCATCTGAATGAACTATTAAGAAGTTTGATGAATCGCTTTGTCAAGCGTAGTAAAATGGCAAATGCCATTGACATTAGGAGTGTGATTTTGCTTGATCTACAGGACCCAACAAACTTAATTGAGGTAGGTAAAGTTGATGTTGGATTTAGTACGAAAAAGGTACTTAAAGAACTAAAATTGTCAGAGAGAGAAATTCTTGGTTTTAAACACGAATGTCAGAAAATAGTGGCAGTTGTGACAAAACTGTTGGATAAGAGTCCTTTAAAGTATAGATTAGTGAAAGGTGTTAAGAGTTTGAACCCACATATAATATATCAGCAACCAAGTCTTGGTGAGACCCGAATGGAATATGTCTTGGAAGCGTTGCATGAAGCTAACAGAATAACTGAAAATATGGCCGATAGGGCTAAAGCACAATACATTTCTCTGTGTTGTGAATCAAAGGAAGCTTTGGAAACTAAATTCAAAGAATATATCTCAATATCTGATGATAGTATGGGTTTAGACATTTTCTTTGCTGACATTTTAGCAGAAAACAAACAGTATAGTGAACTTTGGCAAGTAATAAAGCTTTGTCTTATACTGTCTCATGGAAATGCTGCAGTGGAGAGTGGCTTTTCTATAAATAAATCAATGTTGGTAGAAAACATGCATGAGGAGTCAATTATTGCACAAAGACAAGTGTATGATTCCATTTTGTACTATGGAGGTGTCAGATGCGTACCAATTAATCATAGAATGTTGTTATCGGTGAGATGTGCTCATAAGAAATACCAGGATTACTTGGAGAAGACACGCCTGAAGGTCAAAGAAGAGGACAGAAAAAAAGCTAAGAAACGAAGAATAAGTGATGAAATAAGAAAGTTGGAAGACGAAAAAAAAGTTAAAAGAATGCAGTCACAAGAATGTGAAGCCAGAATTGAAGATAAAATACGCCTACTTGAAACCAGAAAAAATTGTGTGTAATTTTGTTGTTGTGCTGCATTTTGTTTTTTTTTACATTATTACCAACATTGTGTGTTCATTAGTAATTTTAATAGTAATACTTTCATTATTCATGTATAAATAAAATGTATTAACATTTATTATTATCTGGCAGATCATTATTAAATTGTATGTACTTTACTGTTCAAAATGTTGTATTTCCTATTTGAGTAATAAATATTGTGTACAGGTGTGTGTTGGACAGCTAATAGGGGTGGAGGAGGCTGTTAAAAATTGTGCAAATGCCAAATTTTTGTCAGGGAAATACAATATTTTGGTCAGGGAAATGTCAGGGAAATTAGTTTGACTTTCTGGCTGGGAACCCTGCAATAATCTTTTTAGTAACTTCGTCCAGACAGCGAGAAGACGACGTCAACTTCCATAGATGGGGTGGTCCTTCCACGATAGATGGTTCGATCTTAATTGAAAACCAAATGAATGCGTAGACTTTCATGATGTAGACAACTAGGCGCACAAGCTTGTCGGATGGCTTACTGGTTGATACATAAAGACGCAATGTTCTATTTGCAAGGGTCAACCACCTTGCTTGATGTAGTTTTCCCGGACTCCTGTCTGCTAAACCTTGAGGACAATCTCCTGAAGACATCGCCTTGCAAATATCGAGAAGATGCTGTTGATCACTGCTTAGACTGCTGCTTTCTTCCAGCTGCAAATCAGAGATCCAAGGTACTGGAATGGGGTCAAAACGTTTGATGGCGAGAGTTTCATAATTTTGGAGCAATGTTTCAATTGGACCCGCGTAGGTATTTGGTCCTGTACTCTTTCCGTCGAGGGACTGGAATAAGTGTCGAAGTGGAAGTTCATTGTTGGAGAGCCCTGTTCAAAGAATTTTCACAAAGGGACATAGCACCATTCTTGAGGCCAGAGTTTATTGGGATACCATCACCGCCAATAACACTGAGATTTGTGAGATCAATAGTCTTGGCTAGTGAGTGAGTGTCTCGAGACAGTGTATCGACTCACTCGCTGTGGCGAGTGTCTCAAGTCACTACAACCTCAGCGAGTCGACACACGAGACATCTGACAAAGCGGCACACTGAACTGCGGCCGACTCAGCTGTGGCCTGCGGAACAGATCATTGCGAGCCGAGAGTGAACTAGGCTTATTAAACACTTCCCGCGCGGTAGTATTACTAACTACATTCTTAGTCTAAGGTGGGAGGAGGCTCACGCGGCTTGATACATATTTTTTAAAACTTTTGACCCAGACACAAACGCAGAGGAAACAGAATCTTGTTGTTTTTAGTAATAAGGTTTCTTTTAGTAAGAGGATTTTACAAACATTTCCGAAGGAGATGGTTTACTACACTGTTGTAAATCGGCAATTAAACAAATAAAAAAAAAATTCACTTGATATCATTAACATATTTCCCCTGCATTTAAGAAGACAAATGGATTTCCTCAGTTAACAAGCTACGATAGTTGTGTCATTATTATTATTATTATTATTATTATTACATGTAAATACTTCAGAGCCCTCCCCATTTCAGATTTCTGGCTAGGTCCCTGTCTAGAAGTGGTGCTGGTTTTAATTATACGAGGAAAAATAAAAAAATAAAGCAAGCTAGAAGCTACATATCAACACCTTGTTTCGTACAATAATTTCCCAGAACAAAGTAAGCCGTAAAATTATGATAACGTTCTCCGCTCACTTCCAGCATGTATTTAATTGTTATCCCAGCCGTAATTGCTGTCGCGTCGACCCAATATCAAAGCTGTATCTAGTTAACAATGACTTTGCGCCAATACTGCAAGATATTAGCTTTTTGTATTTAGTTACGATTACAAAAGTCACAAAATATGCTGTAACTTCCATACCCTTTAACACTGGATCCCGTGCGTCTCGAAGTGGTGTTCTAAGAAATTTAACCCGGGCAAAAAGAAAGACAGCGGTGAGGGGCTGATGACCTTGACAGTTTTGCCCCCTTAAAGCATCAGTCGAAGGTAGTGGCGGCACAGTTGTACGATTTCTAATATTAGAAACTTTTTGTATTATATTCCACAGTGTGCTTAATACAGTAGATTAGCATTATATTTCTTAGCTCTTCTGCTACTCATTTACTGGTACTTTATTTAACATAGTTAAAATTTCTTATGAGACGTCGAGATTATTGTATCCTTTTCCCCCTAATTCTTTCAATATTTGGAATAATTATCTTGTACAAAGCCAAAGACGACATTTCAAATTGCTATCAGATGATGGGCTTCTGTGACTAGGATTACAGTGTTTCATTAATGAAGAAACTGCTCACACATGTAAATCCAAACTACACTCAGTGGCGGATTAAATTGTTTGTGTCCCTAGGCACAGTGTTTAATATGCACTCTTCTTCAAAAAGATGTCTTAATAATATCTATATAGTTTTCATATTATCAATACGGTATGCTACTTGTTAATAAATCACAAAAAATAATGATTGAACATGAAAAATTGGCGCAATTATTTAAAAAGAATATTAACAAAACTGAAAAAAATTTCCTCTTCGTCACACCTTACAAATAATAAACTTGGGTACCTACGTGTCCGGGCATGAAGTACAGAGGATTAAAATAAAGGTTCAGCAGGTAATAGCCACGCTTTGGTGGACGGAAGTGCATTGCAAGAGAAATGGCAAGCGGCTTACCGTTCGTCGGCAGTGTTTGATGTGACGGACGAGTCATTGTTGGGGAAGCCGGCTTCGTTTGTAATACAGTACAACTAATGTAGCTAACTATTACCTATCAGATCGAGGCAGATTTATGACAATTTTGAAGACCGAAGGGTACTTCCTCTGGGTTCAACTACGATCAGTAACGTGTCAGTTCACGCAGTGCGTACTACGTGTTGAGTGTATGATCTAAATGTTATCAGTGTCGCTTGTAAAACGCTAAGATCTTGCATAATTGTGATGGCGTTAAAAAGTACTGTGTGGGATTATTTTATCCGGACATCTTCAGATAAAGTAAAATGTAACGTGTGTTCAGCTGTTCTTTCTGCACGGGATTCATCAACATCAAATATGAACAGACATTTTCGACTTAAGCATCCAACTTTAAATTTAAAAGATAGTCGCTCCAGGCCATCAGCTGTAACTGAAGAAGAGGTCACCAGTGCCGCTCGTATGGACATAAACAGGTTACTTCCTATTGCTGATGAGGTCGCTCCCCAGGCTTCAGCTTCAACAGCCACAATGCAAAGAAATACGAAACAATCTACTATTAGTGCGTTCGCGGTCAAACCGATATCGGCTGTAAAGCGTGAGAAGATAGATGAGCAACTTCTAACATTCATAATTAAGGGTTACCATGCGTTCAACATGGTAGAATGCCCTGAATTTAAAAGGTTTTGCTACCTCCTCAATCATAATTACGATACGCCAAGTAGGAAAACGCTCTCTAATAGTTTGCTATCGAAAGTGTATGACTGGACCTTGAGTGAGGTCCGAAATGATATTGCAACCAATGCTTCTTTCATCTCCTTAACGACTGACGGATGGACATCAATAAAACATGAAAGCTTCTTCGCTGTAACAGCACATTTCATAGATACGAATTACTGCCTGAAATCGTACTTACTATCGTTTTTCAAATTCAGTGGCCAGCATATAGCAGAAAATATTGCCCAAGAACTAAGGAACATAGCTAAGGTCTGGGACATACAGCACAAAATTGTAGCTTGCACTACTGACAATGCTGCAAATATGGTGAAGGCCGTGCAGCTCTGCAACTGGTGGCATGTGCCTTGCTTTGCACATAGCCTAAATCTAGTCGTGCAAAACAGCCTAAAATTAATTGCAGAAACATGATCAAAGGCAAGATCAGTTGTTGAACACTTCAAACCTAGTCCACAGGCTTTAGAAAAACTGCACAACATACAGAGGCAGATGGGGTACAAGTATCTTAACGCCCAAACAAGAATGTCCAACTCGCTGGAATTCTACATTTGAAATGTTTCAGATTCCTATCCATGAAAGAGCCTCTTCAAAGTGCCATGGCCATCCTGAATTCCTAGACGGTTCAGAAGTTATCTAATGAAGACTGGCATCTTATTGAAAAGTGCACAGAAGCCCTTGCGAGTTTTGAAGAAGTAACTAAAGAAGTCAGCAGTGAAAGGAGTGTGAGTCTATCTAAACTGATGTTGCTCAGTAAAGGATTGTATAGCCACTGTCTGCGCTTGAAGGACACTAATAAAACTGTTGAGGCGTTAACAGCTAGGTTGGCTGATGAAGTTTTGCGCCGACTTATAAGGAAATACGGGGACTTGGCAATCGTTTGGGAAGCGACACTATTAGATGCCAGATTTAAGTATCATGGTTTTTCTAAAGATGACCAGCGCTTTAAGCAAACGAAGGAAGCCATCATAAACAAGTGTTGTGCGGCAAGGGGACAAGAGAAAATCAACACTGTCCAAACTGCTCAGGAGACAGCCGTTCAACCTTGTACGAGTTCCGTTTGGCAAGATTTCGACGTTGCCGTGGGCGATCTTCTTCAACCAGAAATTAGCAACCCTCGAACAGCAAGCATTGTTGAGGTGGATAAATTCATGAACATGCCACTTCTTCCGAGAGCCGGGAATCCGTTGCTATGGTGGAAGGAACACAGCGAGATTTTCCCAGTACTTTCGAAGTTAATGAAACGACGCCTTTGCATCATGGCCACTTCAGTGCCATGTGAACGCATTTTTTCAAAACAAGGACAAACTATAACAGAAAGACGTGCTCAACTTTCAAACAAGAAAGTGTCAAAACTAATGTTTCTGAACTTCAATTTGAAAAAATGATTACCAATTATGCTATATATTAAGTGAAATGTGTTACCTGTTCGTTTTTCGGCAAGGTATGATCAACTTTTTGCTGAAATTAATGCAAAACTAAAATATCGTGGGTTACATTAATTATTTCACCGATTTTAGTTTTAAAATGTGTATTTTATGTGATGAATATTTGGCATGCAAATTAATTTCAGTGACCATTAATTAATGTGTGAGACCATAAACTTTTAATACAGTGTGTTAAATTAATGTAAAACTAAAACACTGTATCATGGGTGACATTAATTGTTTCACTGTTTTTTAAATTATGTATATATTTATGTGGTTATTTGAAATGTGAATTTAACTTTCGCGACCGTTAATTAATGTGTGAGATCATAAACTTTTAATACAGTGTGTTAAATTAATGTAAAACTAACACTGTATCATGAGTGACATTAATTGTTTCTCCTTTTCAAGTATTAAAATCTGTACATTTTTGTGTGATGAATATTAAACATGCAGAATTTAATTTCTCGACCATTAATGCAGGAGTAATTTGCTATAATTAATGCAAAACTAAAATACTGTATCACGGTTTGCATTAAATATTTCACCGCTTTTTTGCTTTAAAATATGTATATTTTTGTGTGATGAATATTGTATTATACACGTGAGTTTAACTTAAGCGACCATTAATGCATGAGAAATTTGCTAAAATTATTGTAAAACTGAAATACTGCGTGTCAAATTACTTATATCACTCTTTAATATAATGCGAATACTTTTATATGATGAATATTATATATGAATTAAATTTCTTCAATTATTATTAACAATCTACCTTTGTTGATGATACACATAATTATCGCCACTCTATTGCTATTGGTTTGCTATGTTTATAGGCTATATTAGCTTCCGATATTTATAGGTTCACTAATATGTCAATTTTAGTTACGTTTCAAATATTTTTCGGTTTATATTATGATGCCTTTTATATTAGAAGTTTGATTATAGACAACTAGCTTTTAAGCGCGAATTATCGGAACACTCTACTGTGAGTTGAGTCAATGCGAGCGAGTGTCGTGTATCATGTGCCGTCCGCTGAGCCGCGGAACAGCTGTTGGCAACCTTACTCCCGAGTCCCGATGTGCCGTGAGTCGACACACTGTCTCGAGACAGTTCAGTGAACTGATTCGTGTGTTCCGAGACAGCTCACTGACTCGCTTTTCCCAAGACTAGAGATCAATGTCCTTTTCGCGGCAATAATTGAGCATTGCTTTTTGAATGCAGTCTCCCGATCCAGACTCTGGCGTGACGTGCCCAAGATACTCTGATCCAGGCTCTTCAACTAACACTACATGCTCCTCTTTTTTCACAACACGACTAACACTTTTTTCCTTCTTTTCTAAGGTTAAAGTGCGGTCCTGTCTTCCGTCAAAATACAAAGCTCTTAATTTTTTTTCTTTGATAGCTGCATCAGTGTCAGCTAAAATGGTTGTCGCCAAAACATTTTTTTGTCTCTGAATTTTGCTGGCATCGATCACATTTTCTGTATTTTCTGAGGTGACCATCCCGACGTCTTCTAGGAGGGAAGAGGCTAGAAGGGCCGCGTGTCTAGTTGATGTCTTAGTCCTGTATACTGCAGTATAAAAGGCGGGTAGTTGCAATCTCATCTGCTGAACAGGTTCCGGCGATGCTTTCAAATGTTTTGGTGGCTGGTACTCCTCATCTGAACTCGAGGGCTTGTCTTCCTCCGCTTTTTTGACATATTCCACTTCTTCTGGATCAAAGCGTTGAGCCGATTGTTCTTGATCCGTCTTCTTAGCTCTTGAACTCTCCCGTTGAAGGTCTCGTCCTAACCTCTTCATGCGTCGTTTGGTTTCCTGACGATCCAAGTTTCCTATAAACATTTTTCTTGTTGTTCTTTGATCTAGAAGAAAAGGCACCTCTAGTATTGGCACTTTTCTTTGTTTTTCGCAATTGCAGGCAACAGGATCTGAACACTTACAAAATGCTATATCAAATAAATTCTTTTTGGCAGACTCTTGAAAATCAGCAATTCGTTGTGCACAAATTTGGAAACCGGTCTTCGCTGACTTTTGCAAGTCATGAACACTATCATGGTACTTCAATGTCATTGCAACAATCCGTCTGACACTGAGAATTGCTTCGCCGCTGATTGAGGCGTAATCCCAAATTTCTACAACCTTACTGGCGACGATAGAAGATAAATCCTTTGTTGCAGGCTCCTTCCGGGATCCCAAAATTCTCATTTTTTCTTCTAGTTCCCATACGTATTGTCTCAACACATCTTCAACGGTCGGTAGCTGTGTTAGGCCGAATTCCTTAAGCTGTGTTAGGCCGAATTCCTTAGGTGTCCCAATTATGTTATTGAATAAACCCATAACTTCAGCGTAACTGTCACCCTCTTACGAGTAAAAGGCACTTAACACAACTACAACACTGTCCTCACTTCTACACACAGCACTTCACACGAAAACACAATTATTTTCAGTTGAAAATCACTGCAGCACTAAGAAAAAACTCGAGCAGCAACAAGCGCGTTCGACGCAGCTGGTTGACAGGCGACTGACACGATTGAACCTGTCCGCTGGGCGAGTCGAAGTGACGCGGCGCTTGGGGAAGGGTGGGCGGGAGGCGACTTAGTGCGATAAGCAGATGCAGAAGAGATTGCGAGCAAATTATTTATATTATTACTGCTCATACAACTTAGCATTAAAGGGTTTCGTTCGTTATTCAAGAGGCTTCAATATTTTTATATTAATATTTAATTGTACGTCACGCCAGAAAATGGGTGCTTTTTTACGAAATATTCACTAGGTTTTTAGGCTTGTGGTGCACAGAAAGAGCCCTAATAAAAATGTATTATGTATTTATTAGTCTTTTCCCTTGTTATTTCAATGACTTAAACCACCAAAAAATATAAAAAATATCAAACATGATTTTTTGAAGATATCAATAAAAAAGTGATTTTTTGGTGATTTTTCTAATTTTGACCTCTACTCGGCAGCAGAAGGAGTTGTCTGATCGAGCTGGGATTTTTTAAACGTTTTATTAATGCCATTTGGCCAAAAATCCGCACTAGCCGTAACCGGATTTCGAAAAAAATGTTTTTTCGATACACCCTATTGTACGCGGTGCCATATCGAACTATTTTTACTGAATTACGCAGACAACACTAGAACAAAGATAAGGCACAACCGAATGTACTACAGCAATCACAACACGATGTTTGGAACTAAACGGTATGTAAGTTACCGTTGAATGATCTGGCTGCAAACTGACAGTACACTGAATACAATTTATCAAAAAATTAGGTTTTTTAAAAATAGGGTTGGGACCATTTTCAACTTTCGAAAATTTTAAATCACAATTTTTTTCAAAAAGTATGAATATTATCAAAACAGGAAAAATTGTATCAGATCTATTTAAAAAAACACATTATTTGTATTATTGTAATACAGTTTAGGAATTACGACAGCTGCAGTGGTACGAATTAGACTGTTAAAAATATTTAATATATTTATAACTTTTAAGAATGTTTTGATTCCTTAAAATAACAGTAAAATTTCAAAAATTATTTAATATAAATATTTTGTTAATTAAATCATTGTTTTTGCCGCGCATCTTTTATAGTGTCTAGTCTATACTTATGCAATTTTTGTTGTTGAATATATGCATTATTTGATATAGTGTATGTATATATATAATATTTTTAAAAAATCTTTTACATTATTATATCAATATATGAGCGATTCCATGGAAAATTTTCCCCTTGTTTAAAACAAAAAAAATTTTCAACACATTTTATTTTGGAAAAATTTCCATAGTTTTTGTAATTATGATCCTTTATTTGATGTTGCATCATTAAAATAAGTGTATAAAAACTTCACAATTTATTTTAGATAAATATAGATATAGTTTTTTAGATTTTTTATTTTTAGATAAATATAGATGCATCACATCCTGCTAGTTTAGTGTAAAACGTTTTTCAGTGTATGATTTCCGAGCCAAACGCGCAGGAACTGTACAGCTCCGTCAAAAGTCAAAACTGTACATTAGCTCATGAAGTGACACGACAATGTTGACCTTGAGAGTTTGTGCAGCGAAAACTTAATTTTGTATATAGTATTTTGCTGTATTTCGGCCGAAATATATGACAATTATCGTTATAAAACTGCGTATCAGTATCATAGTAGAGGGATTTATTGTTATACAGGATATCACTGTAAGGGTAGGCGTTATACATTAGCCTTATACCTTATAGATGATGGGCCGGGGATTTTCAAAAGCATCGTTGTAGAGGGAGTTATTGTTGTATTGGATATCGTTCTAGAGAGGTTCCACTAAAAAAAATAAAATTAACATACCATCATCATCACTATTGGTTCCACTTTTACACTTTTCTATATGCTTTTTCAATCTGCTTACTTTACTTGGCCTTCTAATTCATGTCCACATTTTTTACACTTAGCTCTGTGTCCTTTTCTGCCTCCCTCATTTTTGAGTTCATCGTAATACAGCCACACTAAATCTCTTTTTCTTCCACTCATTGTAGCGCATCAGTTCACTTCTGAACAGCAAATGAAAATTACACGTCTCTTTCTCATACAAGTGTATTCGGGGAATCACGCACACCAAGATTAGGGAATCCCATACGCCACGAATTCGGGGAATCACGTTAGGGTATGTACACACTATGCGCTCACGAGCGAACGCATACGTTCACTCAGTGTGAACGTCAAAACGAAGGCGAACAAACGCATTTGTTTGCCTGCGCTCGTGTTTGGGAGGCGGTACATCAAAGAAAAATTTGGACTGCACGTGCTCGGCTTGGTCATAAAGTGTACGTCAGCAAGAACGCTTTCTCTGTTTTGTATTCTGCTTCAAATGCTTTTGCGCGCGCGCTATTTAAATTTAACTAATGTTTGTTAGTGTTTCTTTTTTTTTTACTATTCAGTAAAGTATGAATTAAAACATTTTTTAAAACATCTTCATTTTAAGTGCATATACAATTAATTTTGCTCAAAAGTAGATATTAATGAAATTTCTGGATTAATTATTAAAAAATATAATGATGACAAAAAAAGTAAAAAAAAGAAACACTAACAAACATTATTTAAATTTAAATAGCCCGCTCAAAAGCATTTGAGGGGAATGCTATTGCGCAAGCGCCAGTTGGATGCTTTGTTGGCTTCTCTGGTCCGCACGTGCTCCGCAAACATAAAGAATGACAAAGAACGCATTCGTTCGTTGCAATGTGGACAGCAAGAAAGTTTTTTTGTGACGAGCAACAAACGCCGCACAGATTCGGCCGCATACATTCGTTTGCGTGCGCCTAGTGTGTACATACCCTTACGTGCACAAAACACACCATGCCAGTGTTACCATCACATTAAAAACTATTTTAATAATAGGTATCCTTGTAAAAAGATAATAGATTCTTTACTATAAAGATAAAGAATAATATATCTGTAAGTAAAAAGTCAGAAAATAACAATTGGTAAATCAATGTTAAATAAATCTATAAATACAAATAAATCTATTAATAAGTATAATCTTACAAAAAATTAATAAAAACCAATTTGTTTTTTTTCTAAAAAAACCCAAGTGGTTTAAACCTCGGTTTAAACCAATGGTTTAACCTAGAGGTTTAAACCTGCCAACCCTGTTCTTGACACACTTTAATATTATTTTTTTACTTTCATAGTTGAAGCATAAGAAATAAGGTTTCGCTTCGGATGTTTATAATCTGGAGTTTGGCCACAAAACAAACACATTGTTTTAAAGTCAAAAGGCAGATCAAATGTTCGCAGATCATGTCGCGGTTCTTCTGACGACTTTTGCTCCGTTTCTTTGACACGTCGTATATAAGTATATCTACACTTCTTATGTATTTCGATAGAATCTTTGTTTTGAAGCAATTTATGCACATCATCATTTCGAATAACACTCATTCGCTTAAGATTGTCAATTCTCTTTTGTACTTTAACAGTTTGTCCACCTAGTAATGTTTGTTTGCACAAAATGCATATTTCTGTTGGTTCCATACTCGCAAAAAATAAAAATACACGTAAAATCAATAAACACTATGGTTTCATGCGTTTACGGTATAGTTATTAACGATACAAGTGCGAAAGCGCGACGATTATTGCCACGCCTTGTGATAAAATAGCGACACAATAACCACTCTATTTACACGCTCAAAACCGTGACGCGCTCGGCGTTGTCGCTTGCTTACGCACCCCCCCCACCCCGCACACCACGCAACACTAGATATTCTGATTTAACATACTCAAGTCTATACATTTACCAATTTTTAGCTTTATACTTAATTTTATGAAATTTTCATTAATAATTTTTGGCTAATTCCCTGGACTAATATCCCCAGGCTCAACGTCGTACACTGTGGTCTTATTTTCGGAGAACACAAATTTTATTTTCCCTGTTCTTTTTAAAAATTTAACTTTGTATTCATCTTCTGTTGATGAATAAGACTGGATGAATCCAATGTAATGCTGGACTGATGTCTGTCCACAACATTTTATTATTGCATAGTCATTAGCTTGAGGAGTTGATAGCTTCTTAGCATAAAGAGGTTCTACTTCTTCAGAATCTGATGAGTAAACATCAGAATAATGTAATCGTTGTTTGCCTACAAGCCTGCATTAAGGAAAACATTATAACAGTTGTGAGTACATATATTTATGTGAAACTGATCTTAAAAAATTAAAACAAAATCTCGTCAAAAATTACTTTGGAGCCATTCATTCAGGGTATTAACCAATAATTGTAATGGCAGATCTTAAAAACTTAAAAAAATCTTGTCAAAAATTACTTTGGAGCCATTCATTCAGGGTATTAACCAATAATTATCATGGTAGATGTTCTGCAAAAAAAGCCATTTTTCCAGGCTGAAGGATTACCACTGCAACTAACTTAAAATACATGCATTGTAATTCAACATGTAATATGTCCACTTACATATCAGATGTTTTAACAAAAGGAAAACTGGTATTATAAGCAAATTTTGTTGATTGGCTGATACCAATACAGTTGAAATTTTTTACATGACTGGTGAAAAGTTAAGATTATTTAAGTAATTAAGTATATTATTATGAACAAATAAAAGGATACGTGTTTGATCATGAACCTGTATTTGTCCAATGCTATAGTGGTTGCAGATCTGGTTAGCTTCACATTCCATACAGCTTAGTCTTCTTGCTTGTATCAAATGTATTGTCTCTGCGGACCAAGTAATCTCATATGGATTTTTAATGTTTCCTTGAATGTAATTATGTTCTCAGGAAGAAGGTTTTGTATTTCATCAGTGTTACTTGTATTAATTTCAAATATTTCAACATTAGGAACATGTCTTCCAATTTCATCAACCAGTGTTTTTAGGTCAGGTATATGTTCCCTGGGCTACAAGACTTATCAGCTACTCTCTTAACACATCCCCAACCCCATCAGGGGCTCCTTTTCCATGTTCCCTCTCTGAGAAATGCCAGTGTAACCTTCTTACTTGGAGTTTATTTTTTAAAAAAGTAACAGCGAGATAAAACAGGTTTTTATTTCTGTACTGGGTTGAAGGCCCAAGGCCCATCGCTCATAAAATGTATTTTCCTAATATTAGGAACATTTAGTTTTACTTGTGCTACAACTGGTTCTAAATGAGCACACACTGCAACAGCATCATGTCTTGGGCTTTCAGAAAAAGTGCAGATAGATCTAGACAGTGTCTTATTATTCTTTCTGTAATATGCCACAACCGTGTGTAAACTCACTTGATATCGTGACCCACCAAAATGTACTGATTGGACCTCTTCTGAATATTTACACTGGTAATTCTCAGAGAAGTCCATGTGTATGAACGCTTCATCCTCTGCTAATTTCTTCTTTATATTTGATGTCTGTCGTGTTTTATTACTTTTTAAATAATTAATTAAATAATCACAAACTCCCACTTACCTTTAATTTGTCAACTCTCTGGCCAGATCGTCTAGTGGTGTAAACCGTATTTCGTATAGCAAATTTACCAGCACAGAAAATGAAATCAGGTACTTGAAATGATTATTCACACACCCATATATCAAGTGAAATAAAATATTAATTTATTATTTGATGTTGTAACATTCTTTGTTCTCTCTCTTCATTTTCTTCTACATAATTTTTGACTCTACTCTAAAAGTTATTAAAACCCATGTGGCTATGCCACTTATACAATCATAATAGTATTATATATTTATTCATATTTTAATTAGATTATATAAGGCAGCCCAGTTTGCTCACTCTCTCATCCACACATATTTAAATTTTCCCCATATTTTAAGTTTAGCGCTTTACAAAAATTTTACATAATTATGGCAAGGATTAAGAAGAAAGTTACACTGTTACTTCTCTGTACGTCCTGGTCGACCCCGTGTTGTACTCGGTGGGTTTATTCACTCACAAGTCCAAAAGTAGTTTTCACAATTTGTTTTTTACATCACTGAAGGGTAATTCGTTCTCACATTATTTTTTATGCCACTTTATATTATAAATTTAACGACATTTAAAAATTTGTAACCCTTAACTACTTTCGCTATTTAGACTTACATGAGTGGCTTCGTGGGGTAAATCTCTACCCCAATCAAAAACTGCAAATAATTTTAAAAGTGTAACGTTATGAAAATAGCGTTTTAGAAATAATAAACAAAGGGCATATCTTTAATCAAAACAAACTTTATTATAAACAAGAATTGTACTTTTCTTTACAAAAATGGCACTTCTTTTACCAGTCTTCATTTTTCAAGACTAAAAACTAGTTTTTTAAAAGTACATAGAAATTTACTTTAAACTATTGTGTTATAAAAATTAAATGCAATGTGAAATACTTGAAGTTACAAATTTTAAGAAAATAATAAATTTCTTCTCTACTCTTATAAAAAAATTCTGACGGGGTCTTTTGGTTCTATCATTAGTATACACCAATCAACAATAAGTACATCTATAAGTGAAGAAGGCACATGTTTTCAATCATCACAGCCTACTGATACGTTTGATATTATTGATATTAAATTATGATTGATAAAAACATGGTTAAAGTAAATTCAGAACATCTAATTTTTCCTGCAGCCATCTTGTACTGCCAACTACGTATAACAAAATATGTGTACTTATCATTTTGGGGTTCTTTTTAGGCGATCAGGAGATCAGAATTGGTTGTTCAAAAATAAAGAAAACTTTATATTGTTGCCCATAATTACGTTTTATTAACAATTCTCGATTCTCATTCAAAAAAAAAAAAACTCACATGAAAATAAAATTGAAATATAGTATAAACATTGAATATAAAAAACTTTAGTATAAAAAAGAATCAAGATATTAAAATAGAAATGATCTGTATACACCTAGGATTAGTTTGAAACGGAAACCAGCACTTCATTACCTATTTATATAATTAAACAAAACCCTCACACTCGCTCACATACTTCCCAATTTAGATTTTCCCCTTTAACTCCCATTTTATTTAATTTACCCCATCTGTTTTTTGGATTTCTGAAAAATATAATAAATTTTAATAATTCTGTGTATATCCTGGTAACTTGTCTGCCTCGAGTCCGAATTCTAGTCCAGACGACGTCACATCGCTTTCCGTGCGCACTTTTACTTTAATTCATGATTACCGAACTGTTAGATTATAATGAAAACTGTTAATCACACTTTTAATAAGAAATTTTGATTTTAAGTCATGTTTTGAAATATAGTATTCACATTCTTTACGGTGCGGGCGAATATCACGCACAGCCGGCGAACACACAGTACTTCGCCTAAAACCGGCGACGCACAGTTGTTTAGCGTCCGCGGTGTTCAGAAGTTACATGCCGACTGTGTAAATACTGAAATGTACTGAATTTCACATTTTTGTTGTTCTGCGGGCCAAAACGGTACGCAGTCGGCGGCGACCGGAACTGCCCACGTCCGTCTGCTGTTGAAATTAATTGCCGACTAAAGCTTTGTTCTCTGTGTCACAACGCTGCTGGCTCTGACACACCCAGCATTCATGTTATGTAATGCGCTGACGTAACGCTCGCCTGATGTCTTGTTGCATAATTTGTTTACTGTTTCGTGTTCGTCATTTGTTGACCTTGGTACAGTTTGTCGGTTGTTTCTTGTTTTGAGAACATATTCATAAGTAATTTTAACACAGCAGTGCTGCCACGTTCACTTCCGTCGCAAATAATAAATTTACCGTTCTTTATAAAATTTTATCCCTAATATTCGAAAATGTTATTTATTAAAAAGAAAAATACAAACTTCTTTACATTGCCCCAAAATAGGCCCAAAATGCCCCGCTACAATACCCCCTCAATGAGATATTTTATGCCGAAGCATAAAAAATCTCATTGACACATTCATACTTGCTAGAGGGATCACCCAGGATATGTTGCCACAACCCCCTTTACGGTTTACAAAAAAATATAATCAACTCACCCTTGGTCCGGTGACTGTGACCGCATCTGAATGACAATACTGGACTTCTCTCTTGAGATCCCAACACCGTAGAGTCAGACAGATACTCAACGCCCCTGCTCTGACGCGCTGGCCAGCTCAGGTCCGCCGCCACAGCATCACCCAACACTGAAACAACAAATCAAAATATCAAATAGTGGCCTTATACAACACCATATCCCCAACTGATCTGTTTCCCCCTAGCGGTGCTGGTTTGCGCTAAGAAGCACTGGTTTTGTTTTGTACTTATTTCTAACATATATCAGAATACCTAACAACTTAACCTAACATAAGAAAACATAGTACATTAATAATTCATATTGTTATCATTATCTTAAAATAAACAACTTGTATTTAAAATTTACACATTTTACCTCATTAAGTTTGCATAAAAAATCAGAAAATTACCTTTTAATCTCAATTTAACTTTTATTAATTCGTTTCTCAAAAAAAATTTTTTTTCTTTTTTTTTTCAATCTTCGTTTTACACATCATTTCATTTATTATTCCCTTTCATTAATTTGGGTGATTCAACGTTATTCATTATAATTCACTTTATCAACTTGGCATTTACCCATAATCTTACCCCTTTTATTACTCTAACGCTCCCTTACAAAATCTTTTAACTAGTATGACACCCCTCTCTCAAAAATTCTACTAACCCTTCTCTACCTCTAACTACTTACTATTTTAACTCAATTCGCCACCTTCTCCCAATATAAAAAAAAATACTCTCTCACCCTTTGTACATAGGATACGTGTCCCCCCCCCCCAAAAGCTCAATTCCCGTTCTCTGGTTCCTGGATTCTACCTAAGGCAACCCCTTCTCCACTAAAATCTATACCAAATCCCGTCCCAACCCTTATGTTGCGGACTCCCACACTACACTACCCCCTACTACAAGATTGCCATCCCCAAAATCTCAATCTCATTACCTTACTACAACTACAACAAAATAACATCAACAAAATAAACAACAATATATCACTCAAAACTCTACATAAATTCTCCATTACTACTGTGTCTCCATTTATACTTCTCAAAATTCTATCACATGCATTAACTCAACATAACATTGCATTATTTTCATCTCTACTATTTCTTTAACTTTGACTTCAATTTGGACAGATCTATACGTCCCACAAAATTCAACTTGAACTGATTCAAACATTTTATTCAAACAATTACTATCACCCATTTCTATCTTTTGCAACCCATTGAAAAATTTAACTATCACGAATCTATTTAATTTTTTATTTAAAATCTATAAACACATTGAAAACATATTATTATATTTCATAATCCTTATTCCTAACATACTAAATACAATTAACACAATAAGACATAATAAACACATTATAGGAAGTATTTAGTGCATCTAATTATCAAATCAAAACAAAATTATTGAGTAGCAAATCATTATTATTAAAATACAACAAATTTCTAATACGTTATCCATCTGGATAACCTACACATCTTGTATAATACATTACATAACATAATAAACCACTAAACATTAACTTTGATTATTAGTATACATTTAAACAAACAATTTTTCCTTTTAAGTAATTTATCTAAAAATTTATAAACATTATTATTTAAGATTTTTCATTAACTCTTTTTATTTATCATCATTTCATTATTTATCCTATGTTGCAATTATATTACACAAAATTTTCAACTTTATTATTAACATATATTTTCAACCATTATGTTATTCCACAAACCAAACCATTTAACATTTATTTATTTATTCATTAATTATTATTGGAATTAAAATCTCATCAAACCAATTCAAATTCATTATAAAAATTCAAACACATAACATTCAATCACAATATCTAAACATCTCAAATTATTTACTTCAATTGACTATTAAAATAACATATTTCAATTATTATCAAAATTCTACAAATCATTAATTATTGTCTTCATAATTATTTTATTATTTAATTAGAATGCAAAATATTCATAATATTATTATTATTAACACAACATTTTCTAATACCTATACACCTTATTTTTCTAACCTTTCATAATACACACACATGAATTCCCTACATTATATTTACAAAGTATACGTCAATAACTGTTCAATCGTTTCACACTTCATATGTCCAAATCTGCAAGGTCATTACCAAAATTTACAGTATTTAACAATTTTTATTCACTGATATCTAGTTCAACCTCCATCGTCATATAAATATCTAACATGTTTGTAACATATATCATTTTTATCCACACATAATTTGTTATCATTATCATTATCATAATAACCCATCAACTTTACTTTATCCATTATACCATTATAAATCTTGTCAACATCAGTTAGAATTGTCCAGTCTCCATCAGTGTTATTTGTTAATGTCAGGTAAGTTGTTTTCTCATTTTTATATTCTTCTACTATCACGTCAGGTAAGTCATTATTAGTCATAAAATTATTGTCAAAATAATTTTCTATCTCTCTTGCAACAGGTAAGTATCTTGTATGGGTCATCTTCACCCCTACCACTCTTTCTCTCAATTCATCATAATTTCTTGTTAACTTATATAGTTCTATTTCACTCTCAATACACAACTCTCTCTCTTCATAATACCACATCACATTCTCACAGTTATTACAGACAGAGGGTACAACATTATACAACATCAATATACTCTTTACTTCATCTACTAATATGGGTCTCTTGCCTTGCAAAAACAACATTAAATCATCATAAACAATAAGGGGAAAATTTGCCCTCTGTCCACATTCCACTACAACATTATTCTTCCACTCTCTTTCTACTTCATCAATACATCTCAACATCTCATAATCACTACATTCTGCAATTTCATTAGTACTATTTTTGATTATATTTTCATTATTTGCTTTTACAATATTCTTTACCCCCACTATACTCTCAGAATTGTAACTAATATCACCACTATTCAATACTACATCTTCCACTATTTCGTCATTTTTACTATTTGTCATACTTAAAACATTGTCACCTACCTTCTCAACACTCTGTTCTAATTTATTTACACTGGTTCTTATTGTTTGATTAGTATTCTCTAAACATTCATTCATTTCTTTGATTTGGGTTTTTAACTCATCGAATTTACTGTCAAAACTATTCTTTTGTACATCGAATTTCTCATTCTGTATATCTAATTTCTTATTTATACTACTTTTAAATTCTTGCATCTCGTTTTTCTGTTCATCTAATTTATTGTTCTGAACGTCAAACTTTACGTTAAAACTACTCAAGTTCTCAGACATTGTCTTCATTACATTGAATATATCTGTCATCGACAACTCTGCAACTCGTGTTGTCGACGGGGTAGATTGAGCCGATACATTGTCAATTACCATCGACTCTGTAAGAGTGTTTTCTAAATTTAATTCTTGATTCTCCATTTTGTAATAGTAAACTTATTACTTTAAATAAAAATACTAATATATCACATCTACTTTCACATAACAATGTATTCTACTTATATAACGCTTTGCGCTACTTCACATAACTTTCTATGCACTTTATTTATACTTCAATCATTTCAAAATTTATTTATATAATACCCTTTATATTACTTAATAATTATCATACATATTAATTATTATGCATATTGCTTCACAATACTCGCTACAAAATATCAACCTCAACATTTCACACTTATCACAACATAACCCCTACGTCTATTTTACGTATGCAAAAAAAAAATTTATTTTACCCCAACAACCATTCTGTTCTCCACGTGGCCTATATTTATATAAATTTATTTATATGAAATTGTCCCTGTTCAGAAGCCATTGATACGTTTGATATTATTGATATTAAATTATGATTGATAAAAACATGGTTAAAGTAAATTCAGAACATCTAATTTTTCCTGCAGCCATCTTGTACTGCCAACTACGTATAACAAAATATGTGTACTTATCATTTTGGGGTTCTTTTTAGGCGATCAGGAGATCAGAATTGGTTGTTCAAAAATAAAGAAAACTTTATATTGTTGCCCATAATTACGTTTTATTAACAATTCTCGATTCTCATTCAAAAAAAAAACTCACATGAAAATAAAATTGAAATATAGTATAAACATTGAATATAAAAAACTTTAGTATAAAAAAGAATCAAGATATTAAAATAGAAATGATCTGTATACACCTAGGATTAGTTTGAAACGGAAACCAGCACTTCATTACCTATTTATATAATTAAACAAAACCCTCACACTCGCTCACATACTTCCCAATTTAGATTTTCCCCTTTAACTCCCATTTTATTTAATTTACCCCATCTGTTTTTTGGATTTCTGAAAAATATAATAAATTTTAATAATTCTGTGTATATCCTGGTAACTTATCTGCCTCGAGTCCGAATTCTAGTCCAGACGACGTCACATCGCTTTCCGTGCGCACTTTTACTTTAATTCATGATTATCGAACTGTTAGATTATAATGAAAACTGTTAATCACACTTTTAATAAGAAATTTTGATTTTAAGTCATGTTTTGAAATATAGTATTCACATTCTTTACGGTGCGGGCGAATATCACGCACAGCCGGCGAACACACAGTACTTCGCCTAAAACCGGCGACGCACAGTTGTTTAGCGTCCGCGGTGTTCAGAAGTTACATGCCGACTGTGTAAATACTGAAATGTACTGAATTTCACATTTTTGTTGTTCTGCGGGCCAAAACGGTACGCAGTCGGCGGCGACCGGAACTGCCTACGTCCGTCTGCTGTTGAAATTAATTGCGACTAAAGCTTTGTTCTCTGTGTCACAACGCTGCTGGCTCTGACACACCCAGCATTCATGTTATGTAATGCGCTGACGTAACGCTCGCCTGATGTCTTGTTGCATAATTTGTTTACTGTTTCGTGTTCGTCATTTGTTGACCTTGGTACAGTTTGTCGGTTGTTTCTTGTTTTGAGAACATATTCATAAGTAATTTTAACACAGCAGTGCTGCCACGTTCACTTCCGTCGCAAATAATAAATTTACCGTTCTTTATAAAATTTTATCCCTAATATTCGAAAATGTTATTTATTAAAAAGAAAAATACAAACTTCTTTACATTGCCCCAAAATAGGCCCAAAATGCCCCGCTACAATACCCCCTCAATGAGATATTTTATGCCGAAGCATAAAAAATCTCATTGACACATTCATACTTGCTAGAGGGATCACCCAGGATATGTTGCCACAACCCCCTTTACGGTTTACAAAAAAATATAATCAACTCACCCTTGGTCCGGTGACTGTGACCGCATCTGAATGACAATACTGGACTTCTCTCTTGAGATCCCAACACCGTAGAGTCAGACAGATACTCAACGCCCCTGCTCTGACGCGCTGGCCAGCTCAGGTCCGCCGCCACAGCATCACCCAACACTGAAACAACAAATCAAAATATCAAATAGTGGCCTTATACAACACCATATCCCCAACTGATCTGTTTCCCCCTAGCGGTGCTGGTTTGCGCTAAGAAGCACTGGTTTTGTTTTGTACTTATTTCTAACATATATCAGAATACCTAACAACTTAACCTAACATAAGAAAACATAGTACATTAATAATTCATATTGTTATCATTATCTTAAAATAAACAACTTGTATTTAAAATTTACACATTTTACCTCATTAAGTTTGCATAAAAAATCAGAAAATTACCTTTTAATCTCAATTTAACTTTTATTAATTCGTTTCTCAAAATTTTTTTTTCTTTTTTTTTTTCAATCTTCGTTTTACACATCATTTCATTTATTATTCCCTTTCATTAATTTGGGTGATTCAACGTTATTCATTATAATTCACTTTATCAACTTGGCATTTACCCATAATCTTACCCCTTTTATTACTCTAACGCTCCCTTACAAAATCTTTTAACTAGTATGACACCCCTCTCTCAAAAATTCTACTAACCCTTCTCTACCTCTAACTACTTACTATTTTAACTCAATTCGCCACCTTCTCCCAATATAAAAAAAAATACTCTCTCACCCTTTGTACATAGGATACGTGTTCCCCCCCCCCAAAAGCTCAATTCCCGTTCTCTGGTTCCTGGATTCTACCTAAGGCAACCCCTTCTCCACTAAAATCTATACCAAATCCCGTCCCAACCCTTATGTTGCGGACTCCCACACTACACTACCCCCTACTACAAGATTGCCATCCCCAAAATCTCAATCTCATTACCTTACTACAACTACAACAAAATAACATCAACAAAATAAACAACAATATATCACTCAAAACTCTACATAAATTCTCCATTACTACTGTGTCTCCATTTATACTTCTCAAAATTCTATCACATGCATTAACTCAACATAACATTGCATTATTTTCATCTCTACTATTTCTTTAACTTTGACTTCAATTTGGACAGATCTATACGTCCCACAAAATTCAACTTGAACTGATTCAAACATTTTATTCAAACAATTACTATCACCCATTTCTATCTTTTGCAACCCATTGAAAAATTTAACTATCACGAATCTATTTAATTTTTTATTTAAAATCTATAAACACATTGAAAACATATTATTATATTTCATAATCCTTATTCCTAACATACTAAATACAATTAACACAATAAGACATAATAAACACATAGGAAGTATTTAGTGCATCTAATTATCAAATCAAAACAAAATTATTGAGTAGCAAATCATTATTATTAAAATACAACAAATTTCTAATACGTTATCCATCTGGATAACCTACACATCTTGTATAATACATTACATAACATAATAAACCACTAAACATTAACTTTGATTATTAGTATACATTTAAACAAACAATTTTTCCTTTTAAGTAATTTATCTAAAAATTTATAAACATTATTATTTAAGATTTTTCATTAACTCTTTTTATTTATCATCATTTCATTATTTATCCTATGTTGCAATTATATTACACAAAATTTTCAACTTTATTATTAACATATATTTTTAACCATTATGTTATTCCACAAACCAAACCATTTAACATTTATTTATTTATTCATTAATTATTATTGGAATTAAAATCTCATCAAACCAATTCAAATTCATTATAAAAATTCAAACACATAACATTCAATCACAATATCTAAACATCTCAAATTATTTACTTCAATTGACTATTAAAATAACATATTTCAATTATTATCAAAATTCTACAAATCATTAATTATTGTCTTCATAATTATTTTATTATTTAATTAGAATGCAAAATATTCATAATATTATTATTATTAACACAACATTTTCTAATACCTATACACCTTATTTTTCTAACCTTTCATAATACACACACATGAATTCCCTACATTATATTTACAAAGTATACGTCAATAACTGTTCAATCGTTTCACACTTCATATGTCCAAATCTGCAAGGTCATTACCAAAATTTACAGTATTTAACAATTTTTATTCACTGATATCTAGTTCAACCTCCATCGTCATATAAATATCTAACATGTTTGTAACATATATCATTTTTATCCACACATAATTTGTTATCATTATCATTATCATAATAACCCATCAACTTTACTTTATCCATTATACCATTATAAATCTTGTCAACATCAGTTAGAATTGTCCAGTCTCCATCAGTGTTATTTGTTAATGTCAGGTAAGTTGTTTTCTCATTTTTATATTCTTCTACTATCACGTCAGGTAAGTCATTATTAGTCATAAAATTATTGTCAAAATAATTTTCTATCTCTCTTGCAACAGGTAAGTATCTTGTATGGGTCATCTTCACCCCTACCACTCTTTCTCTCAATTCATCATAATTTCTTGTTAACTTATATAGTTCTATTTCACTCTCAATACACAACTCTCTCTCTTCATAATACCACATCACATTCTCACAGTTATTACAGACAGAGGGTACAACATTATACAACATCAATATACTCTTTACTTCATCTACTAATATGGGTCTCTTGCCTTGCAAAAACAACATTAAATCATCATAAACAATAAGGGGAAAATTTGCCCTCTGTCCACATTCCACTACAACATTATTCTTCCACTCTCTTTCTACTTCATCAATACATCTCAACATCTCATAATCACTACATTCTGCAATTTCATTAGTACTATTTTTGATTATATTTTCATTATTTGCTTTTACAATATTCTTTACCCCCACTATACTCTCAGAATTGTAACTAATATCACCACTATTCAATACTACATCTTCCACTATTTCGTCATTTTTACTATTTGTCATACTTAAAACATTGTCACCTACCTTCTCAACACTCTGTTCTAATTTATTTACACTGGTTCTTATTGTTTGATTAGTATTCTCTAAACATTCATTCATTTCTTTGATTTGGGTTTTTAACTCATCGAATTTACTGTCAAAACTATTCTTTTGTACATCGAATTTCTCATTCTGTATATCTAATTTCTTATTTATACTACTTTTAAATTCTTGCATCTCGTTTTTCTGTTCATCTAATTTATTGTTCTGAACGTCAAACTTTACGTTAAAACTACTCAAGTTCTCAGACATTGTCTTCATTACATTGAATATATCTGTCATCGACAACTCTGCAACTCGTGTTGTCGACGGGGTAGATTGAGCCGATACATTGTCAATTACCATCGACTCTGTAAGAGTGTTTTCTAAATTTAATTCTTGATTCTCCATTTTGTAATAGTAAACTTATTACTTTAAATAAAAATACTAATATATCACATCTACTTTCACATAACAATGTATTCTACTTATATAACGCTTTGCGCTACTTCACATAACTTTCTATGCACTTTATTTATACTTCAATCATTTCAAAATTTATTTATATAATACCCTTTATATTACTTAATAATTATCATACATATTAATTATTATGCATATTGCTTCACAATACTCGCTACAAAATATCAACCTCAACATTTCACACTTATCACAACATAACCCCTACGTCTATTTTACGTATGCAAAAAAAAAATTTATTTTACCCCAACAACCATTCTGTTCTCCACGTGGCCTATATTTATATAAATTTATTTATATGAAATTGTCCCTGTTCAGAAGCCATTGATACGTTTGATATTATTGATATTAAATTATGATTGATAAAAACATGGTTAAAGTAAATTCAGAACATCTAATTTTTCCTGCAGCCATCTTGTACTGCCAACTACGTATAACAAAATATGTGTACTTATCATTTTGGGGTTCTTTTTAGGCGATCAGGAGATCAGAATTGGTTGTTCAAAAATAAAGAAAACTTTATATTGTTGCCCATAATTACGTTTTATTAACAATTCTCGATTCTCATTCAAAAAAAAAACTCACATGAAAATAAAATTGAAATATAGTATAAACATTGAATATAAAAAACTTTAGTATAAAAAAGAATCAAGATATTAAAATAGAAATGATCTGTATACACCTAGGATTAGTTTGAAACGGAAACCAGCACTTCATTACCTATTTATATAATTAAACAAAACCCTCACACTCGCTCACATACTTCCCAATTTAGATTTTCCCCTTTAACTCCCATTTTATTTAATTTACCCCATCTGTTTTTTGGATTTCTGAAAAATATAATAAATTTTAATAATTCTGTGTATATCCTGGTAACTTATCTGCCTCGAGTCCGAATTCTAGTCCAGACGACGTCACATCGCTTTCCGTGCGCACTTTTACTTTAATTCATGATTATCGAACTGTTAGATTATAATGAAAACTGTTAATCACACTTTTAATAAGAAATTTTGATTTTAAGTCATGTTTTGAAATATAGTATTCACATTCTTTACGGTGCGGGCGAATATCACGCACAGCCGGCGAACACACAGTACTTCGCCTAAAACCGGCGACGCACAGTTGTTTAGCGTCCGCGGTGTTCAGAAGTTACATGCCGACTGTGTAAATACTGAAATGTACTGAATTTCACATTTTTGTTGTTCTGCGGGCCAAAACGGTACGCAGTCGGCGGCGACCGGAACTGCCCACGTCCGTCTGCTGTTGAAATTAATTGCCGACTAAAGCTTTGTTCTCTGTGTCACAACGCTGCTGGCTCTGACACACCCAGCATTCATGTTATGTAATGCGCTGACGTAACGCTCGCCTGATGTCTTGTTGCATAATTTGTTTACTGTTTCGTGTTCGTCATTTGTTGACCTTGGTACAGTTTGTCGGTTGTTTCTTGTTTTGAGAACATATTCATAAGTAATTTTAACACAGCAGTGCTGCCACGTTCACTTCCGTCGCAAATAATAAATTTACCGTTCTTTATAAAATTTTATCCCTAATATTCGAAAATGTTATTTATTAAAAAGAAAAATACAAACTTCTTTACATTGCCCCAAAATAGGCCCAAAATGCCCCCGCTACACTACGCATACTTTTTTTTCTATGGAATGAGTCTTGCAAATAAATTTCCCACAGTTTGAACATGTCTTGGTAGTCTTTGTGTCTTTATTACGTGGACATATATGGCAACGAGAAGTCTTTGGCTTCTTTGATTGACTAGATCCAGGTGACACTTCAATGGGGCGTTCTATTTCAGTCTTTTCTCCGAGAACTTGATCAATTATACTCTTCAAATCTCTTGAGATATTTCTAGATTCCATTTTTCTCTCCTCGACATGAGGTTTGACTAGTGACATACCTACTTCTTTTATAAAATTGCGGCGAAGCAGTTTTTTTTCACAGTTTGATGCTTTCCAAATAACGAAACTGTTGACCGTCGCTATATTCAATACTGCTCCAAAAACAGTAGTTGGCCAACGTCTAGATCTTCTCAAAATAGAATACATTGCACATTTCTGATCAAGGGCGTCCACGCCACCTTTGGTTGAATTATAAAATTCTATGATCTCTGGTTTTGAAGACTGGATTCACCTCCGATGAATGATGCATCGACGATACTAAGACCACGGCTTTATTCTTCTTTGGTACATATGAGACCAAGGTTTAATCTTGAACAAATCCAAATACAGAAGACTCAATAGGTCTTGTTTTTTCTGGTAGAAATTGTTTAGGGATTTCTCTTTTGTTTTTGCGCATGGTTCCGACATATGTAAGACCGCAGCGTTTCAGAGCATCCACTAATTCGGTTGATGAAAACCATTATCGCCGGTAATATTTCGGTTGGTGTGAAACAAAGGTTGTGCTAATCTTAGGACACTTCTCGCGGGTACTGACTGGGAGTTATTAGCTCGTGTCTGCTCTTTTCCTGAGTATATAAATGCGGATATCAAGTAATGAGTCTTTGCATCACAAATGCACATAATTTTTATTCCATATTTTCCAGGTTTTTTTGATTTCATGTAAACTCGACAGAAACAACGTCCTCTGAAAGGTACTAACATTTCGTCTACTGTCACGTATTCCGAGCACGTATAATTTGCTTTACAGTTCTCCATAAACTTGTCAAATACGTAAGAAATGAGAGCCAAACGATTCGTTTCTTTTCTTGCTTCGCGAGTCTGTATGTCATCAAACCTCAATGCAGATAACAAAAATAAGAATCTGTGGAAACTCATCACGGCCCTGAAAACATTACGTCGTGTCCCATCAATAGCCCATAAGGTACGTACATTTTCATGATTGGACTTGAATATACCAGTCAGTAACAAAAGACCAAGAAAAGCCTTCATTTCAGTTTCACTAACGTGGTTAGTGTAGGCAGGAAAGTTAGAACTCGCGCTCTTTTCTAAAAGTTCTGTTATTTTGTCATTGGTCTGTGCCGTAATGTAGGCTATGATTTCATCTGTGATGAGCAAAGACCATGACTCAACAGGTGTCAAATTAGGTTTTTCTACAGCCAGGCCTTTGATACCGGGTAAATGTAAAACGATATTGTGCGACCTAGTTCTTGAATGTGCGGGTGGAACTTTGGACCATTTATAACGGTTTCTCCCATAAAAATAAGACTCTCTTATTCTTTCTTGTTCTCCTTCATCTGCATTCTCCTCTTCTTGGCTATCATCTTCCATTTCATTTTCCGTATCGTGCTCAGACACTTCAGTAGGAGCATCGCTAAATTCACCGTCATCTTGAAAAAAATCTGGTGGATCTGATACATCTTCTTCTTCTTCCAATAAGTCAACAATTTCTTTTTCAGTCAAAAATCGTGCCATTTTATCTAAAAAATAAAAAAACAAAAAAGATATAATAGTAAAAAAAGGTGACGTAAGTGGCTTCGTGGGGTATATTTCTACCCCACTACATACGTACCTCCGATACTATTGGTTACAGCGCGCTCCCCGGCCAACCGCTGCGAGAGCACAGTCACTACTGAGATTACATGGCAGGGGAACGGCAACGTTGCAATAGGGCCGGAATTATAAACAAAAATGTGCCGTTTCTACCCCACGAAGGTACTTAAGGGTTAATAGGTTTTCGGCCCGCGAGCCTTTGTGTTCGTCTGGCCAGATGGAATTCTTGTAGTCGACTGCACTGTTTTCAGCGCGCACAGCGCGAAGGAATTTCTTAATACGTGACCAGACCATGGGAAAGTTGGCCGTCTGAGTGCTCGGTTGGAAGCGCGTGCGCCTCCTCGTTGATAAAAGTACATTCCTTAGCCACACCGCAACTGTTTGACTATATAGTCCACTCACCATAATTTCTTATTCACAATTCCCGATGCGTATTTTCTGATGGTTACCGAACAGTACCATGACTGGTTTTAAAATGATTAAAATTTGTTTCCCCCTTTTGCCCCGTTACATGTCACTATATACTGGTGATGAATGTTAGCAATATGCTGCATAAAATTTTTGACCTGACTGTTCAACGTGGATTGCAGCTCTAGCTTTGAAGATATGACCTCCTCATTAATTGTTTTTTTGATCATTTTTACTTTTCCCTTTATGATTTTTTCAGTTTTTTTTTGTGAAAGCCACTGATAGTATGTTATTGGTTCATTGTCAAATTCATTCCACACTAATGATTTATTAAAACAAACGTGACAGTTTCGTTCTAGACAGTCTTCTTTTGTCTTCCCAACATTAAAACAAGTTAGTGACGGAATAACTTCCTTTGAGGATCTTGCATTAATCATACCAACAGCATGGGCTTTATTAACAATAAGCTTGAAGTTGGCGTGCACTGTACACAAACATGTGTCTCTGTCTTTGCAATTGGGTTGAACAATACAGAAAGGTCGTAAACGGCAAAATTTTGTATAGCTAATTTTCTTGTGAGGAAAATCAACAATAAATTTTTTATGAAGGTTAACATAGTGTCACACAAGAATCGCTTTTGTTTTTTCACTTTCTTTCTTGTAATTGACTCTTTTTTTCCCAGCACAAATTCTACTGTTTATATCTTTTTCCAGAAAATTAATAACATCATTTTTTTCTTGTAACATATTTTTCTGTTTGATGTGCTCGGCCTTTGCATTTATGAGCGTCCTTCGGGATGTCAAACACATAATTTTTTGCAGGCATTTGTACTTCTTCACTATTTTTCCTGAGATCATATTGGCTAGGATTCTTTTCTTTTTTGTTGAATTAACTTCATTAAAATTTGACGTTATTTGCTTGCTCAGAACAGAGCTAAACTTTAATTGTTTAACCACTGCCGGAGAAACCTTCTGTCCTTTAAGTAAACTTTTCACTTCTTTTGAGGGAGTATCAGTCTGTTTACTTTTTGACCTTTCTCGGTAATATTTTTTTTTATATGTATCTGCCTTTTTCCTAAGTTTTTCATTTTCTTGTTTCAGCGTCATCAGTTCCTTATTAAGTAACTCTCTATTTCTCCTTCTTGTCTTTCGATCACTATCAATTCTAGATGTAGAATGTACAATTGGCTGATCAGGCAGGGGGCTGTCGGGAGGTGTAAAGAAACTGCACACTGTTGTGCTTCTTTTTTTCTTTGTCTATATCTTCTTGCTCTTTCACGGCATTCCTTTTGGATTTGCCGTCTCTCTCGATCAGTCATTTGTGCAACTTT
Source organism: Magicicada septendecula (assembly GCA_034769895.1). Lineage (NCBI taxonomy): Eukaryota > Metazoa > Arthropoda > Insecta > Hemiptera > Cicadidae > Magicicada > Magicicada septendecula. The sequence continues at coordinate 331,997,723 of CM068374.1, read as the reverse complement.
CTTTCTCGTGGCTCTCTTATGTTCCCTATGCTGTTTCTTAATTTCTTCATATTTGTCGATGTTCTCTTGCCTTAACTTTTCTCTTGCACGCCTCATACTTAATTTCTTCATTTCTCTCCGTTTTGTTAATTCCTTTTCACTTGCTTTCTTCTTCTGTACTTTAGACATGGTGATTTGCACTTCAAGAAGAACAAATAATAGCTGTACCAAACTGGAAAATATACAAGGCAAAGAATCTAGAGTATTTTATCAATAAAAACCAACGAATATTTAAAGTCAAAAATATCACCTGAACAATTTTAGCCCTTACAAAAAATGGAGTGTAACAATATAATTCTAAATATAAATTTAAAATGAATAAAAACTAAACTAAAATAGCCTACAGGCCCTAACAAAGGAAAACAATTAAAAAGTAGTGGTTAATACTTCATATACTGTAATTATTACTTCACAAAATTGTATTTTTTCAGTCACATTCAAGGCCAAAAAGTTACACAAATTCCAAAATATCCATATAAACCGAACCAACAGACTGCATTACAGACATAATAAATTAATATGACTGATAAAAATCACAGTTTTTCTAATTCAGTTTTATTCAAAGTGTCTTATAGTTTCTGTTTAGGAATCAATGGGAAACAATTAAAAAACATGATACCAAACAACAATACTTACTTATGTTAACAATCTGGTTGATATACATTCAGTAGTACCTATAGACTTCAGAAATAGTACATCAAATAGTAGTAGGAATTTTGTTGGTAGTTTGATAAAATGCTCACATCTGTTCTTTGACTGTCTTGTCTGTGGTCATGCTTGTCCACAGAGAAGACTTCCACAGACGTGACGAATCCTAACATTTTGTGTTGTACAGAATATGGCTTTGAGGTTATATATTCATAATAAGTGACTTGTGCAGTTTCTACTACATTATATTTTATGTACAATGTAAATTTGTTAACAAACTTACCTTATTTTGTTTTTTCGGGTGGTTACAGACGTGATGTGATGATGTTGACGCTCTTAAATTAACTCTTGGAAAACAAATAAAATAGCTCATAAAATTAAAACAAACATACACTTGTCATTTCACAGCGTAAAATGGCTGCCAAAGAGTTTAGTTAAACACTAGACTGAGTGTTGCTGCCGTCTGTTGGATTTATTACTGAACTATAGTTCTTGACCACAGACAGTATAACAAAATTGGTGACAACAAAGAACTAATTAGAAATTCACAATGTTTACAAATAAAACCGATATAATCTTTATATATTTAACAGTTGAGAATATTATATATTAAATATAATAATATATATAATACTTTCACTTATGAACTTACTGTTGTCGCTTCCCAAACGTTTCAAGATGTTGTTTCTCTTCTTCAGTGGGTTGAGTACTAACTGTCGATTACAGAATAACCGTTACGGAATGGAGTGTGTGGTGGGGGTTGATGGTGGGAAGAGATGGGCGCTGAGGTTCAAGCGCTGAGCATGCTTTCAACTACATGCTCCATAGGCTCACGTCAGTACCCCTAAACACACATGACTACCAAGATGAATTAAACACAATTAAATACATAGCAGTCAAAAACGGATACAACCCCGAATTAATAAATAAACTACACAAACGAATCCTCAACACAAAAAGTAAAACACATCTGACCAACAGCACACAACCCAGTAAATACATAACACTTATATGCTACAATTCCAATACACATAAAATTGCAAACACATTTAGGAAACAAAATTATAAAGTAGCTTACAGAACCAACAACACCATTAGAAAACACATAAACAATACTAACAAAGACATTGACATATACAGCAAAACGGGGGTTTATAAATTAAATTGCAATGATTGTCAACAATTCTACATGGGCCAGACGGGAAGATCTTTTTCTTCCAGGTTTTCTGAACATTTAAATGCCCTCACCACAAACTACATACATTCCACATTTGCCACACATTTACATAACGAAAACCACAGCTACACAAACATAGAACACAACATGGAAATATTACACTACTTACCAAAAAGTAGAAAACTAAACACAGCTGAACAATTTGAAATATACAGATATCACACACTACAACCAAACAACATATTAATGAACAGATACATTACAAATCACATACACTATTTGACACACTGATCCACACACATAATTCGAACCTCAGCGCCAATCCCTTCCCACCATCAACCCCCACCACACACTCCATTCCGTAACGGTTATTCTGTAATCGACAGTTAGTACTCAACCCACTGAAGAAGAGAAACAACATCTTGAAACGTTTGGGAAGTGACAACAGTAAGTTCATAAGTGAAAGTATTATATATATTATTAAATAATAAGTGAACGAAGAGGATGCAACAACAAGATAATTAAATATAATAATAATAATATAATTTTATTAAGTTTAAAGCAAGAATTCACCAAATATGTTTTGAAAAACAGGATAGTGACAGACCACAGACATGATATATTACTGTCTGTGGACAGATTTAAAATAACAAAAAATAATTTTTTTCCACTTTTTTTTACAGGAATATTAAAATAGGTTATTTTCTTGCTTCATTCATTATAATACACCACTAAAATGGAACAAATACTCCACAAATCTGTAGTGACACTACAATGTACGTTTTTTTGATAATGACCCATATTTACCTTAATGTGCAGTCAAATCATGTATCTAAATAACATGGTTACAAATTTTTACAAAATATTTTATATACTTAGGAAAATTATTAATTGTGTTACCACCAAATTACCACTCAACCAAGGATAATTTGTGTATAATCCTGTCTCAACTAATGTAAACTGTCTGAAGTGGGGTAATAAACTGGTGCTGAAATAACAACCAGAACTACATATTGCACTCACTTTTATATTTTAAAAAATTTACAAAACCAAAACAAATGAAATAAAATGAAAATTCGTAGTCCTTTTTTTCCTTTTAAGTAGGCCTATTCCAAAAGGTCTTTAACTAGAGAATTCAAATCACTGTGGATATTAACTATAATTATTAGATTAAGAAAATGCAAATTTTTTTACTTGTTTGTATTCTTTCTTATGTAAGGTCAAACTTTGAGAAAAATTGCTTATTTCATACTTAGAAAATGGGGTAAGTACTTATAACAAAGTATGGCATCAAATTATAAGGAATTGCACAAAAAACCCATTTGTTGATATTCAGTGAACAACGTCTTTGCTTTTTTGAAGGTTTGCTCACTAAGTCCAATGTGCCTGCAGCTTCCATTGTTCATTAACATACAAAATGTTGTCTTTTAAAATGGGTATTTTGTCACTGAGATTTTCCGCAGGCATAGAAACCTGTTTGATATTCTGTGCTGCATGCTTTCGTCCATTTGACATTGACAGTTTGTCGTAACATGTATTGCAGCAACCTCTATTTTCTGTCTCAATCAGTTCATATTTCTTGTTAGTTTCACATTATCATGGTGTTCTTTCTCTAAAAGTGACAAAGCTACAGATTCTCGAAACTTGGTTATATTCACTGTGGATTGTGTTATTTTTCCATATAGATAAATTGCATTTACAATTGCCGTTATATAGATAAGTTCAATTACAACCTTCCTATACCATTGATTGACGTCCAGAATGGAGTTCAATAAAGATTTTTTTTGATCGGACAAGTCAATATATGACGACATTATTATATTCAACTACTGTATTACGTTTGGTATTTTTTTTTTACTGTGCCTCTTTTGGTGTTAACATCAACGAGCTGTGGTATATGTTTTGTTGTTAGAAAAAGTACATCTCTTTTGTCCTGCCATTTACCAACGATTATTTTGTTATTGCTTTGTAAAGCATACATCTCACCTTGTCTCAATTTCTTTTGGATAACTGCCTTTGGGTTGAATTGTCTCCTGCTGCATAATGGTCCAACAAGATGTGTCTTTTTCCCCATGAAGAAATGGACTAAAGTTACACTTGTATAGAAGTTGCCAGTGAATTGGAATTGAGAAGAGGCTCCACGATCTCAAGGACAGTTGAGATAGTAATATCAAGGAGAGTTGAGATAGTATTATTGCGACCAGCAGTTTCATTAATACAGTAAATTTTCGTATTCCAGCAGAACACAATTTATAAACGATTCCATACTTGAATCGTTTTCCTAGGATATACTGGTGGAAACTTAGTCTACCACGAAATGGTACCGTGATTTTATCCAGACAAACTGCCTCCCCAAGAACAAATGCCGGTTGAAACTTATTTATTATTTTTACAAAATTAAGTATTTTAAATAATTTGTCATTTGGCGTACGATTTTTCATTACCACAAAAGTGAAGGTGGCTGAGAATAAGTTCAGATTTATTTCTAGACATGACAGACGAAATTTTGTTTTGGTACAAAAGGTTTTAACTCCAATAATCTTGGAGCTGTGGTTTCTGATCTAGTCCCATCCATATAATGATTCCCAAAAAGTGTTTCAAATCTGCTATTTCTTATATTATTCCACAGAGTTAGCCTTGCAGATGGTGTGATTTATTTATTTGCAATACTGAGAACAATCTTCTGTTCAGCATATTTATTTGATTTGTGTACAATATAGGTTAAAACTTCTTCATTGATCAGCCAATTAAAAATATCTACAGCTGTAGTGTCTTGTTTTGGGACAAAGAATTTGTAAAGTATTTTACTCTACCTTTTAAATTGTTCACGCTTTACTTATCAAACATATACAGTAAAACCTGCCTAAAATGGAACGTGATCGTTCCGGTATTTTTTTCCGTTTTCACAGGTTTCCGTCTTACAAAGGGTTGTGTTTTAATAAAACAAAGTACAAAAAATATGATCGCATAGGGTTACAATGAAGGAATAATTTAAAATAAAATTCTAAATAAAATATAGGTTCATATGTATTGTATTACTGTATTTTCAACTTATGTACAATAATTACAGTTTCTCTGTCCCCACACGTCTTTCAAAGTACATTGTCACGACTTCTTCACAAGTGAACGTTGTATGATATCCTTTGCATCCTGCATCAAGTCCAGGAGTTCTGGAACATTCTTGGAAGCTGCAAATTCCTGAAGGTCACTCACAACAGATAGTGCTTCTCCAAAAATGTGTATTTTTAGCTCCCTTTCGTTGCCTTCGTCGTCGTCCATTTCTTCCATGACTTCACACCTGCTGTTTTCGGCAGCAATATCAGCTGCACTTTGAATGTCTTCAGTCGTGGCAAGTTCATTATCAAAATTTACCACATCTTCAGCTTCATCTGGCAGATTTCCTTGCTTACAGAAAACGGAAATTACCTGTAAATTTCCACTGTAACATCTTGTGTATCCGCCGATGCTTGTGCAGGAAAACCAGCTTTAAGGAAACACTTCTTCACTGTTTCGGGGAGAATTTTCTTCTTGGCCTGATGGATCCAGTTAACAGCATCAAGGACATTAATCTGTTTAACAAGCTGAGAAACATTGGTACTGGTGTTGATTATAGCAACAAGTGACTGCAGTACAAACTTCCTATAAAAGGATTTAAGTGTATAAATTACACCCTGATCCATAGGTTGTGTAATTGAAGTTGTGTTTGGGGGGGGGGAATAGGATAGCTTCACATTAGACAAATCAATCCTTGGATGAGAGGTTGCATTGTCCAAGAACAAAATGACCTTACGACCTTGACTTTTCATTCTTCCATTAAAAGAAAGAAGCCACTCTTCCATTATAGCATTGGTCATCCAGGCTTTTTTATTAGATCGCCAATTGACTGGGAGGGAATTACGATCCAGGTGTCGGAAAGGCCTGGGACATGCTGATTTTCCAATCACTATAGGTTTTTCAATTTCACCAGTCATGTTAGCACAAATAAATAATGTAAGTCTTTTTTTAGACCAGCGGTTCCCAAACTTTCTGTCTTGGGCCCCCCTTTGAAATATTGAACCATAACGCGCCCCCTCACATAATGTGGTAGCCACGTACATTTAACAAGGTATTAATAAGGTAAATAACAAATATAAGTATTTGATAACTGTTGTTTATTAGGTAAATTTTCACCATTTAGACTACATATAAAATTATAAATACAGACAACAGTTGTAAATATTCAATTACATTTTTTATTTAAATACTGTTGCAGTTATGAAAGTAACAATATTCGTAGTTTAAATACACAGTTTATGATACAAAATCATTATTACTTTGTAAATAAATAATAAATAACGTCAATTAAGAATCAGTGTTTCAGAGAGTTTAAATATTGTCTGTTCATTCAGAAGTATTTGTTTTGAAAAATATCAAATATTTCGCTTGAGCTTTTTTTACACAGAATTTTAAATATAACAATAGTTACGTTCATTAACAGCATGAAGTATAAAATGGTAAATCAAAATATTTCAATAATATCATATAGTTGTTGTAGCAGTCTTTAAAACTAATGACTTGGATGGGCCTGTTTCTTGTCACAAAGTTTGTTAAATTGAGGTGTTATATTGGTAAGAGCAACTCTCATTTCTTTGGTCACATCTAGCTGGCTCTGTATTTATTTTTAATCGCAGCCAAAGCTCAGAAACCTGTTTCACTCAAATAAATGGTAGCAAATGGAATTATAACTTTCATTGCTTTTTCGCTCAGCTCCGGATATTCCTTGCCAATGCTAATCCAGAACTCTGGTAATGAACAGTCAGTAAGTGTCTTCTTCAAAGAAGGATCACATTGCAAATCAATAAGTTTTTCTTTTTCTAAAACAATCAGTGATTCAATTTTTGAGACATCTTCAAACGGGTTTCTAATCCAAGCAAAATTACTCAAATCCTCATAAAAGTAGTGGTCAAATCCTCGCCTCAGAGATACAGTGTGATTTAAAAACACATTTTTTAACTCCCCATCAGAAATATCCTTTTTAAATTCGTCCAAGATTTTTAATAATGTTGGAAACATTTCTAGATTGTTGGTTTTCATGCTTTGACCCCACAGATCAAGCTTTCTGATGAATGCTTGAATCTTATCATTCCAAGTTAGTATGTTTGCATCTTGTATCTGAAGGGATCTGTTCAAAATGTTCAGTTTCTCAAAAATGTCACTGAGGTAAGCCAATTTTATAAGAAAATCTTCATCACAAAAGAACTCAGCTAGGGAATGATTATCTTTATTTAAAAGACAAAAAACTTCGTTTCTCAGTTCAAAAATACGGTCCAACACTTTACCCCTGGACAGCCACCTTGCTTCAGTGTGAAGAGCAATGAAACATGTTCTGCACCCATATCTTCACACAGAACTTTAAAAATTATTGAATTTAAAGGGCGAGCTTTTATTAAATTTACTGTTCTCACAACAGTCTCATGCAGTTCAGGACTTGGTCCTTTTGAAGCTAAAGCCTCCCGGTGAATAATGCAATGTATCCAAACAGCCTTTGGAGCCACAGCTTTGATCCTTGCCCGTAGGCCAGTATACTCACCAGACATTGCCCGGGCACCGTCTGTACAAAGCCCAATGCATTTATCCCAAGTTAGCCCACTTAAAAAAGTTATCAATTATATCAAAAATCGTTTCTGCATTTGCATTATTTGAAAATGGTTCACAAAAAAGGAGCTCTTCCCGGAGTATGGTTTTGTCAACAAATCTAACATAACCAATTAAATGTGCATCCCTATGTATGTCTGTTGCTTCGTCAACTTGAATTGCAAAGTAATTTCCTTTTAATTTTTCTAATAATTGGTCACATACATCTTCAGATATATCTGAAATTCGTCTTGCCACTGTATTGTTTGACAGCGGAATTGTTTTCAAAGTTTCTGCTTCTTTTTCACCTATCATCGTTGGCACCATGTCTATTGCCGCTGGTAAGACAAGAGTCTCCCCAATTGCGTGGGCTTTTTTGCATTGAGCAATTCTGAATGAAACTTGAAATGAAGCTAAAAGAGCTTTCGATGGTAAACTTGCCGTTTTAGTGAAATGGTAAACTTGCCGTTTTAGTGAAACTTTTTTGTGCTCAAACTATTAAGTTTCCTAACAAAAAAGTTTCTAGGTTTAGTACTGTCATCTTTATGTTTCGTATCCAGGTGCCTTTTTAATTTATTTAGTTTCATACTGTCTGAACCCAAAACTTGCAAACAAATAACGCACTGAGGGCGTTCATCACCGTTAACAATAGTGTTTGTGAAACCTAACGACAGGTAATTGTCATCATACTTTCTTACTTTAGCAGTCCGTGACGTAGATGCGCCCGTAGGTTCTGGATCTGTGGTTGACTCTTGGGAGACCGAACGTTCCATGTCAGAGTTCATACGATTCATAATAATTGAAAGACACTACTATTTTTAAACGAATTAAAAAGACTGGTTCACATCAATGTCTGAACTTTCATTCACAACACATAACCTCACTAGGCTGACAGATATTTGTCAACAATACACAGGTTCTTCCCGCCTTTACCTAAGTTCTCGATTACACAAGTAAAGTAAAGCATTCAACATGGAACGAGGAACCCCCACCACACCACAGTCAGCGAACAGCCAAACGGCCACACCACAACAGCAACACACGGTACACACAAGGACGAGCTCCTCGTCGTAAACGCTAACCTACGACGTGACAAATAGTGCATGAAAATTATAAGACCACAACACTCATGCTATTTCATTAATAAAATGAGTTATTCATCATTCCTAATTTTACTTATGTCATGTCGACGACTTAATTATGTGAAATATAAATTTGTTTTAAATTTTAAATTTTGCTTGTTGAACGAGCTCTGCGCCCCCCTTGGAGGGCACGCCCCACAGTTTGGAAACCACTGCTTTAGACAGCTTGCCACCTGTGCATTTATCACCACGTACAGTCAGTGCCTTTGAAGGCAACACTCTAAAAAACAAACCTGTTTCATCACCATTATACACATTTCTAGGTTCATATCCCGCAACTAGATCTCCAATTTTCCCTTTCCAGTCCGCTACTGTCTGCATGTCAACATCATTTGCTTCACCACACACCATTAAAAACAATGTTATGGTGATGTGTGAAACTCTCGAGCCACCCATTGGACGCTTTGAAATTGTGCTTGCCTAATTTTTTTGCTGTCTCTAAAGCTTCAGTCTGTATCAATGGTCCAGAAATAGGAATTCCTTTAGCGCTCGCACTAACGAACCACGCGAACATAGCACGATTTATTTCATCATAGTCCGTAGATTTTGTGATGCGTTTCACATGTCCTGCTGTTCCCTTTACCCACTCGTCTTTAATTTTTATTTTGTTTTTCAAAATGTCAAATTTGAGTTTTTCCCACTTTAAACAACACGGTTAATTCTTTAGCTGGACGTTTGTTTTTTCGTGTTCTTCTCTCCTCCAGTGTAAGTGTCTTATGTTTAGAAGTCATTGTTACTGAATTACGTACACAAATACAGTAAAAAGTAAATTTAAAAATCACTCAAGTTCGCAGTTTTCTTCCACTCGTACTTAATCACTTGTCAGAACGAAACTGAGAATGAATACACTATACAGCTACCAAACACTTGTACCCTACCGTGTGTATTACAGGAGGGTTGGAACAAGTAACGGTACATTGCTTTCACTTACAGATGTTACCCCATGTAGCGTACCTGCTGCGTCCTGGAAGAAAGATTAGAGTTAATGGTTCTTAGAACTTCGGTGCAAGTGTAGTCGTGCTCAAAATTAATGCCTATTACTTTTTCAAAATTATAAATGATCAAAAAAATTTAGTATGTAGCTATGTATTACGCATAAAATAATCCGTCTTAGTCAGGTTATTTAAGCAAACGGTTCCCGAAAATTATTCCGTTTCCGTGTTAGGCAGTTTTCCGGTTTAGAGTATTATTTTACATAGAAAATAACTCCGTTCCGAAATTTATTTTCCGTTTGTCCAGGTTTCCGGTATATAGGGCATCCGGCTTAGGTAGGTTTCACTGTACCACAGCTGGCCGGACGCCATCTTGCCATGTTTCCAAGTTCTGAATTCATACTTACTTACTTCCCGGATAGCCAGAATTCGTTAGATGAACCCAAGAGAGCAAAAAGGAGTTATTTTCAATAAACAACACCTAAAAATTTATAGTACCTTTTTATTCATACTAAGGAAAATTTCTTTTCATTCATTGTACTTCTTAATTTTTCTTTTACAAAATGGCCGAAATGACTTACCACACAATAGTAAAAAAATATGCAATTTCCACCCTTTAGGGTTACATCATATCATTAATACAAAAATGTTTAATACAAAATGAAATTAACACAAAAAACCTTCTATGCGAACCACTGCTTCTTTTTAATTATAGATGTGAGTATACATTCTGACATTAATATGCCCCACCCTATTACTGAGATCTCTTATGGTTTTAAGTGCACTTGTATGAATTTTGTTTCCTTTCTTTCTCCCTTTAAAATTTCTTTCTTTATGATTATGACCAATTTATTTACCCCCCGATTTATTATCTGTCTTTTGGTAGATGAACGCCAAGCCATCTCGTTTTTCACTATACCGATTATTCCATGCACATCGCTTCAATTTTGAATTTAGTTTATCTGTTAATATTGCTTACGTCACACTACTTTTGACTAAAAACTTAAACTCACATTTTACGTTTTAAGCGTTGGGCGCGCCCGAAATTCGTCCGCAGACTAACCGGCCGTACGGCACAAGGTGTAACTCAGATCTGAGCCGAAGCACTGCGCTCTTCTGGTTTTGTGGAACGTCGAACACGTGGTATTCTCTCGCTACCAAAAGTTCTCAACCTGTGCGAAGTTTAAGGGTTGGCAACGCCTAACCCACATTCCATCGTGACGTATGTTGGGCTCGACTTGTGGCGAGTCTAAAAATAGCTTTTGATTCGCTGAGTGACACCCAAACTGGCCTCTCGCTTGTCGTTTTATTGAAATCACATTCAAAATATAATACTCTCTACACCCTTTTTACCCAAGTTATATTCTATTACGGTCTGTACCGTTACAATACCCCCTGTAAATGAGGGGTTTTATGCCGAAGCATAAAATCTCATTGACTCATTCGCTGAGGGGATCAGTCCGGATATTGTGATATGACCCCCCTTAAATTTTATTCAAAGTATGGGTTACTTACCCCCCTGGTCCAGTGACTGTGGCCGTACCTGAATGACCTTACTGGACTTCCTGGTGGAGGATCCCAACACCGCAAGGCCAGACAGGCACTAGACTCCCCCTGCTCTGACACGCAGGCCAGCACAGGATCGCCACCACAGTATCAACAGACACTGAAACATTCAATAAAAACATCAATACATGGCCTTACATTACTATATCCAGAGCTGATTGGTCTCCCCTTAACCGCACTGGTTTGCATTTAAGAAGCAAAGCAATGGGGTTTTTTTTTATACACATCTTATATTAATAAAATTCCTTAATTTAACATGATTCATTTTTCAATCAGACATCTTATACAACCACCTTCTCCTTATTTCTTATCCCCAATTCAATATATATTTCTGATTCCAATCAGAATTTAAATAACTGCTTCCCATTACTCTTTCACTCAGATATTTCATTACAGCTCTACCTTACAATGCGTTATTTTTCTTATTTACTTATCACTACTAACTCTATACAATACAAAACATTGTTACCAAAAAATCAAAATGAAAACGACATTAATACAGTCAATCAAATGTATTTCATACTATTATCGTGATTACATAATCACTCTCCTCTATCTTATTATCTCTTTACTCCACATCATTTTATAATATCCCCCCTAACCCCGTTACAATTTGGTAAATAACCTCACGGGTAAACCGTTCAAAGGCAACCAACTATGGTCAGTGTACAATAAGTCTGCCCATAGCTGGTTGTCAGCCAAAACCACGGTCAGGGCTGGTGAGGTCGTGACCGCCCGAAAGTGGGTAAATCTCTAGTTAGTACACATGATTTATGTCTTAAATCTATACACCATTACATAATCTTTTAAATAAAAGTTACATATAATACATCACCACATTTTGGTCAATTCTGACCTAAAACAAAAATTACAAACGTTACAGTTTAAGCGTCCCTCTGCCATTACACATTCCCATAGTTGCACTATAGCTTCACCATGTCTTTATAACACATCATAAATAACTGGTACAAATTAACAATTAGGTGTTGATTTACCATTATTTTATTCTATCTGCATGAAACACTTCTCTGTCAACGTTCATATGTTAACACTTATGAGTACTTATTACCGGCAAAAAGCCACAAAAAATTTCCTTTTTTTAATCAGAACAACTCTCACTGATGTGTTTTTCATTTCAAGGTTCACTAAATTCTGTTATGAGTCCCCCTCCCCGTTCGTTACTTCTTCAAAATTTTCTATTTTCCACCAATTTTGTTTGTAGAGGATGACCATTGTGGGGCCACCACATCTCTGCAGTGGTTTCCCACTATGGTCCGCCACTACCCAGTCAAACTCCACGATCCAGGCTGGTGAGGCCGTGATCGCCCGAAAATGGGGGAGAGTCCCTTCTGAAAACATGTAATGTTTCTATATAAATGATCAAAGCTATTTCTAACTCATCCAATAAGGTTTCTAATTCGTTGCGTTTTGAGTACCCACAATCTTTCGTTACCTGGTTCTGCAGTACATATGCGTTGTTCATCTTGATTTCTATAATTACGTATTGTCCCTCATACAACAAAAAGAACTTTTTTATTTCCTTATCCTGTGCACTCGGCACATCATGCCTTCTCAATAACACTAACTGCCATATTTCGTACTTCATCCACTTACCCTTTGTATCATGTCTATTCTTTCGCTGCTCTCCCTTCGTCAATAAATTCTCATTCGCTAACCTAAGTTTAACGCACCCATCAATGACCATACCTTGTGGTGGATACTCAAACAGTTGTTCTAAAATTCTCTGTGGGCGTACCCCCTTCACCAATTCATAAGGTGTAAATCCGGTAGACTCGTGGGTTGTGCAGTTCAACCAATCCTCAATTTTCTTCACGTACATCGGCCACTCACTATGTTTGGTGTGGCAATATGCTCTAAAGATTCTGCCTATTTCTCCCATTACCCTTTCCGCTTGGTTGGATTGTGGATTGTACACCGCGGTGTGCTTTGGTATTATACCCTCCCAGCCCAGAGCCTGCCGCCATTTGACACTGATGAATTGAGGTCCGTGATCGGAAAGTATTACTTTCGGTTTTCCCACGTTGACCATGTAATCCCTCATTATTTTCTCACTCAGAACCTTTACTGGTCCCTCTCTTGACGCTATATAATTTTACAAACTTTGAAAAAGTATCTAACATTACAAAAACATATCACTCCTCCCCTACCCTTTGGTAACGGGCCATACAAATCCACTGCCACTAAATCAAAAGGTCTTTCCACTTTGATAAAATTTAACTCCCCTTCTAATCGATAGTTGACTACCTTGGACTTTTGACATAAATCACACCCCCGAAGTAATTTCCTTACCCGTCTTTCCATATTCTTAAATATGCATGACTCTTTTAATATATTTACACATTTCTTCCCCCCAAAATGCCCATATCTACAGTGACAATCCCACACTATTTTCTCTATATTAACCCTTCCGGTATAATTAATTTCCAATCACGTTCTCCCCCCTCTAGCTTCTTAAAAAAACTCCCATGATAAACCTGAAAATATTGTCTATATCCAAAATCATCTACATTTGACTCTAAACTGGCAATTATTTTGTTTAACTTAACGTCGGGTCTTTGGATATTTTTAATGTCTTTTAACTCCTCCCCAAAAAGCCTGTCTTCCCTGCTTAGTTTATAAATTTCTATTTCCTTTAGATCTCTCCCCGTTCTATTCCCCTCCATGTCGACTCGTGATGATAGTGTATCCGGTATTTTGTTTCCACCCCCTTAATATATTCCCAGGAGAAGTTATACTCCTGTAGGGGTAGTACCCACCTTGTAAGTCGACTATGGGTCAGATTACACGTATTCAGGACAATAGTCATTTGCTACTACCAGCTGTAACATCAGCAACTGAGAATATAGGTCAATGTCGTGATTGTACAACAGCAGTAGTTATTTGCTACTACCAGTTGTAACATCATCAACTGAGACATAGTGCAATGTCGTGGTTGTACAAGGACAATAGACATTTGCTACTACCAGCTGTAACATCAAGAAGTGAAACATATTGCAATGTCGTGGTTGTACAACAGAGACATAGTGCAATGTCATGGTTGTACAACAGCAATAGTTATTTGCTACTACCAGTTATAACATTAACAACTTAGACATAGTCCAATGTCGTGGTTGTACAACAGCAATAGTCATTTGCTACTACCAGTTGTAATATTAACAACTGAGACATAGTGCAATGTCGTGGTTGTACAAGAGCAATAGTCATTTTCTACTACCAGTTGTAACATCAACAACTGAGACATAGTGCAATGTCGTGGTTGTACAACAGCAATATTCATTTGCTACTACCAGTTGTAACATTCACAACTGAGACATAGTGCAATGTCGTGGTTGTTCAATAACAATAGTCATTTGCTACTACCAGTTGTAACATCAGCGACTGAAAACATAGTGCAATGTCGTGGTTGTACAAGAACAATAGACATTTGCTACTACCAGCTGTAACATCAGCAACTGAGACATAGTGCAATGTCGTGGTTGTACAACAGCAATAGTCATTTGCTACTACCAGTTGTAATATTAACAACTGAGACATAGTGCAATGTCGTGGTAGTGCGACAGCAATAGTCATTTGCTACTACCAGTTGTAACATTAACAACTGAGACATAGTTCTATGTCGTGGTTGTGCAACAGCAATAGTCATTTGCTACTACCAGTTGTAACATTAACAACTGAGACATAGTGCTATGTCGTGGTTGTACAATAGCAGTAGTCATTTGCTACTATCAGTTGTAACATTCACAACTGAGGCATAGTGCAATGTCGTAGTTGTTCAACAACATTAGTCATTTGCTACTACCAGTTGTAACATCAGCAACTGAGAACATAGTGCAATGACGTGATTGTAAAAGAGCAATAGTCATTTGGTACTACCAGTTGTAATATTAACAACTGAGACATAGTGCAATGTCGTGGTTGTGCAACAGCAATAGTCATTTGCTACTACCAGTTGTAACATTAACAATTGAGACATAGTGCTATGTCGTGGTTGTGCAACAGCAATATTCATTTGCTACTACCAGTTGTAACATTAACAACTGAGACATAGTACAATGTCGTGGTTGTACAACAGCATAGTCATTTGCTACTACCAGTTGTAAAATTAACAACTGAGACGTAGTGCAATGTCGCGGTTGTACAACAACAATAGTCATTTGCTACTACCAGCTGTATATAGGTCAATGTCGTGATTGTACAATAGCAGTAGTTATTTGCTACTACCAGTTGTAACATCATCAACTGAGACATAGTGCAATGTCGTGGTTGTACAAGAACAATAGACATTTGCTACTACCAGCTGTAACATCAACAAGTGAGACATATTGCAATGTCGTGGTTGTACAACAGAGACATAGTGCAATGTCATGGTTGTACAACAGCAATAGTTATTTGCTACTACCAGTTGTAACATTAACAACTTAGACATAGTCCAATGTCGTGGTTGTACAACAGCAATATAGTCATTTGCTACTACCAGTTGTAATATTAACAACTGAGACATAGTGCAATGTCGTGGTTGTACAACAGCAATAGTCATTTGCTACTACTAGTTGTAACATTCACAACTGAGACATTTTGCAATGTCGTGGTTGTTCAATAACAATAGTCATTTGCTACTACCAGTTGTAACATCAGCGACTGAAAACATAGTGCAATGTCGTGATTGTACAACAGCAGTAGTTATTTGCTACCATGGGCGTCGTCAGCATAAAATTATTGGGGGGGACACACATTAGGGTCTCAGGAGGGTCCAAGACTACCCCCCCATCGGAAAAATTACCCTTTGGAAATCATATTTTGAAGCATTTTTTACTTAAAATGGGTGCAATAGTTTGTTGACAATAATGTTGACTGAGTCTGTTATTTTTGGAACATAATTAAATGCATTTTTTTACTCTATTTATTACACAGTAAATTAGGTCAAATGAACACTTACGTTTTTAAAACTAACTTACCAAAATAAGTTAAAATATTGTATAAAACTTAACTAGCCTATTCAAGATTTGTAAAAATTGTAAAACAAATCAAAAATGAATTTAAAGTAGAGAACATGACTTATGATATGATATTATGAGCAAAGAGTAAAGTTATGGCTTACTATCTAAACCTAAACCATTTGTTATTATTACACTGAGCCAAATACATTCCTCCTTATTTCACAATTGTATATACATTTTTTTGCTACATTTCTATCATCTAATTTGTCCAACAGTGTTTTGTGCACGTAACAAACAGCTAAGTGATTCCACGTAACAAACAGCTAAGTGATTCAGCCTTTTTTGAGTCATAGTTGACCGTAGATAGGTGTTCAGTTTTCGTAAAGCACTAAAACTCCGCTCTGCTTCGCAACTTGAAGCTGGACATACAAACATAAGCCTAACTAACACTTCAACATTGTAGAATAAGTCCCTAACTTCTTTTGCCATCGAAACCAACACATCTTTAGCGTCTTTCAGGCACTTTACTTTATACCGAAGATGAAAGAGTTGGAGTTCTGTTTTTAATGAATGGTCGTTAATTTCCGGATAAGGAGTTACTACATCATATCCCTTCTTTTCTAGAAGTACCTTTTCTAACAGAATCTGTTTCTTCATACTAGCTTGTTCAAGTATTCGATTCTTAAGGCCTTGTACAGCAGTGTCAATTACTTCAAAATATTCTCGTCTGTAGTGTTCCTGTGGTGAAATATATTTGTGTCCATCAATGCACTCAGACACACCCTTCTTTCCCTGGGTTGTCTCAGCTCTTCAAGACCAAGCTCTAAGATTTTTTCATTGCACTCTTGATATACAGATGAAAACTTCTCGTTTGTTCTGAGTTTTTCAAGACCATCAACAACGTGCTGAACAGATACACATAATCCAGTAAGTGTTCTTTTTTCGCCCTGAAAACTCTTGTTTAAAATTTCGAGAAGTTCAATAACTTCTCTCCCCAAAATCAAACCTAGATATGTTCTCCCATCTTCAAAAACACTTAACAAACCACTGGCTCCTTCATATCTCTGCTCCGTAAGCTCATTCAGCGTCTTTAGGATTAGAAGATATTTCTTCAAAATTTCATTTACTTGTGATCGCCGATATAGCCACCTTGTGGGACACAGAGGTTTAATTTTTGCTATATTAGTGACAGGACTTTGAGCTGCATCCTCAATAATGTGTTTGTACTCGTCTTTTGCTTTTGTGTTTGAAAGCAATATTCCCAGCTGATGGGCCCAATCCATGGCGTTTATAACGGTTCTTGAACTTTGCAGCTTGCTTTCATCACCAGATTAATGCAGTGAGCACCACGGTGAATGTAGTCCGCAAGTGGTTGTTTATCTACTACAACTGATTGAGTCCCTTTATGGATACCACTCATGTTACCTGCTCCATCATAAGTCTGCCCGCGCAGATTGTACAAAGGGAGTTGCAATCTAAATAGAGCATCAAAAATAAGAGCTGCTATGTCTGTACAACACGTCTTTGCCGTTTCGTAAAAACCCAAAAAACTTTCATGAGGATCCAGATCGGCATCAACCCATCTAACACAAAAACTAACTTGTTCATCCCCTGAAACATCTCTAGTCCCGTCACAAATAACAGAAAACATCAAAGGATCAATTGATTTAATGCTTTGGACTACACTGGATAGAATTTCGTTTCCCAAAATCTGGATTATTTCGTTTTGTATTGTAGGGTGTGTATAATTAGTCTCTTTTTGAAGCCACAGTTTCAAAGAAGGCTTATCTTCACTGCGAACTTTCAGCAGTTTCATTCAGTTTCCTTCAAAATTCTTGTGTCCTCTAATGGCCAATCCTTGCCTAACAAGGTACTTTAGACTTCCTATAATTGTCGTCAAAGACTCTAAAGCTAGTTTTTGTTGTTGAAGTTTTATATTTGATAACTGTTTCTCAATAGGTGCTTGTAACTGAGTGTGGCTCAAAACAGCTTGAGAATGGGTAGCACTTTTCTCGTGCATTTTAAACTTTTTCAATAGCTTTCTTCCAGGTTTTAAACCCCTTTTCACTAAATGCCTTAGCCCCTTTAGTAGCCAGAGTTTTGTTTGGGCACAACTGAGCGTATCTCGTGCAGAAAAAACAGCTTACGCCTTCAGTTCCAATTACGTGAAGCCAAGGACAAGGAAATGTTTCATACCAACTTTTCTGAAAACTTAGTATTCGGCCGGATAGTTGCTGCACTGGGAAGACATCAGGTAGAATCTTAGGCTGATGAGGAGAAGTGTAGCAAACGAAACTATCGACATGTGACGATTTAAAAAAATATCGAAAATCGCATAAATAACAATTTTTTTATTTCTAACAAGTAAGAGTATTATCCACCCTTACCTATACCCAGATTCCTCAGTCAACTTGAAATTGTCCCGTACCAACACGCAAAGAAAGGTGTTAATTAAATAATAATAATAATAATAATTACGTTAATTATTTAACATACGACTATATAAATAGGGAAATCTCTAATTCGTAACAAAGTTAACAAAGTATTTACATTCTAATTAATGAATAATTAATAATAAATAAAAGAACGAACTATTTTCTCAGTGCGTAAATACGCGCCAGCTTACTGACCCCTCGCCCCTAAACTATGCACACAGTCGCCAGTAGAACTTCGACATGTAAAGATGTGAGTTTTGTGTTGTCCACATACACGTAGGTGTATGCCGTTAAAAACATATCCAGTTTGAGGTGATTTTATTTTGAAGAATGTAGTGTGGAAAATAATTAAAAAAAAAAAAATAATGTAGTGTGTGTAGAGTTATAAACAATATAAAGAAAGGAAAACTTAGCCGACACATCTCTTTTAAAATATAAAACTGTAAGTTGTAAAATATGTAACTTACCAGACTTTAGTACTGCAAAGTAAGAACTATAATTAAGGTGTAAAATGTGAACTACAAACTCCAGACGCAGAAAATTCAAACTACAACAGTATGAACTTCAAGTAATAATCCGATCGTCGAGACTACAAGATATAATCAACCCGATGTAGCTTCAAGAGGAACCACGTACTCCACCCTAGAAGACGACAGAAGATGACCACCATGGACCCAACAACAACCTCATGTTAAATTCAGGTGATATCCAAACACAACATTTGTACATATTCGTTTCAATAAGAGAAGTAACAAAAGAACACTAAAGAACTTTTAATAATGTAAAGAATAACTTATCAGATTTGTAACTTTTGTAATGAAGTAGTGGTAACAGCACTATATCTAAATGTAAGGTAATTCTGTAGTTTACAACCAATATTATTCTTCCAATAATTTGGTTAAAATTGTGATAAATTAATTTTAACAAAGTTCAGACCCGGATCCGAGGTATTTAAAACAACATCTAGATGAGTACTTTTGAGATAAAAGAAATAATACATTTAATATTTTAAAGCATTAAAAGCAAAATTTACTAGAGTAATTCTTTTTAAAAAACAAAGTAAATCATGAGATTTGAATAGTAATAAAGAGATGTTTTTGCTAACACCAAGTGAGTGAATAAATTTATGCAATCCTTGTCTATTTCCTATGTAAAAATTGTGTTGTAATTTGTTGGTAAGGAAGTTTTACTAACAACGGCAGCTAGTTTAATTAACTGGTAACGAATTGAACTAGTTCCCGACTTTTGTGTTGTCTTAACAAGGGAGACGTCACAAAATTGCGCCACTCTGCTGTTTAAAAAAAAAAAAGAAATAATTGTGTTGTTGCTGTATTGTAAAAATAATTGTGTACAGAGTGTCACACAAAATTGCGCCACTCTGCTGCTGTTGTGTTAAGTTATATAATAGGTTTGTAAGCATCGTGACGGCTACAAAAATTGCGTCACTGTTCTTTGCAAAAATAATAATAATTGTATATTGTTATAATTCTTTAACAATAACTTTGACAAACATAAATTTATTCACTCTGAAATAAAAAAAAATAAATGAGTAAAATTTTAATTAAGTTATAATAATATTAGCATCGTGACTTTGCCGTAATAGACAAGTCATCGCTGGTAAGTATTCCATTCAAAACCTGTCGGTAGAAACCAGTCTGTTTATGTTAAATACGTGTTGAGGAATGTAAACTCTCCCCTTTGTATAGTAGCCTCGCTGAATGTGTTTCCAGGCGGCATCAAAGAACAGTTAAATAGCCCAATTAGCGAAGGCACGCCCTGCTGCTGACAGCTGTGAACAAAGCTAGCCGCTTTTGAAACATCTCCAATGATGCCAAATGTATTTTGAACTTGAATGAAATGTGGACCAGTCTTTGCGAGACATCGGAAGTGTCCGCTTGTCTGAATTTCGAGTCCGTTGCAAAGAAACCACTGCTTTAGGAATTATTAATTTGTTACCTTCTTACAGCACATAGTATTTTACGTAGTATATTTATATTTAAATATCACAGTAATACTGCTTTACTTTATTTATAGTTGTAATTTTCGGTTCCGTGTTTGTGTTCCGTGTTGTTCCGTGTTCACGTGTTTAAAATGTGGAGACCTTGGGAGAGAGAACAACCATATCCTCAGCACGCTGATAATGAAGAAGGGAGTCATCGTCATAGCGATAGTGAAGTGCAACTAGACTCCTCCTCCAAAACAGCTGACCCTTTGTGCTATTGTTAAAGCAATGAACTTTTCGTATATGAAATTTCTCTCTACTATACAATGGTATTAGCGTTTTGTTTTGACTAATTATATATAACAGTACAGAAAATTGAATTGTGAGATAAGTTATGTTGATTAATTAATATAAGATTCCATATGTAATTAGATATATATATATATGTGTGTTTAAATGAATTCACGTTAACTATTTTAAATACTTATAAAACGAATTTAAAATAGATGACATAAGATTTGTCGGACGTAATACGTCGTGTATTTAAAGTTGTTATTAACAAAAATGGCTCAATTTAACCCCGACTTGTTGAGAGTGAACAATAGATATATTCACCCTCTAGTTGACTCCCCCTTTGTAAGCAAAACAATGCCATTGTTTAAAACTAGTCTGACCTACATTCCAGCAAACAGCTGATCGTTTAAATAGAAACTAATGCAAATGTTTAATAATAAATGTTTACCATGAACTAAACTGTGTAGGCGATAATTGTGTGTAGTATAGTAGAGCAAATAATATTGTGATTTAAATTTTCAAATAAATAATTGACTTAGTTAAACCTCCATTGTTAGATAAAGTGTTAAACCCACATGCCCCAAAACAGTAAACTTTTAAACTGAGCGAAACTGAAAACAAAGTAAATAAAGTGTCCTAAATACTTACTTTACTTTAGCCAACGCCCGTACGTGGTTCTTCAACCATTCGACGTCGAGCCTCCCAGTAGCGATTGGTTATGTCGTCAGTCGGGTACGTGAGTGCTTGGCAGTCCCGTAAGTGTTCTCCGTCCATTCTTCCGGAGTTGCAAAGCGGACAGGTTTCGTTCTCAGCTAGGCCGATGCGGTGTAGATGAGCTTGCAAGTAGTCATGTCCGGTAGTAAGGCGGAAACGGGCGACGGCCTCAGCTCTGTCCAGGTGTCTCGGTATTGGTCCTACAGTGGCAAGACTTTCCCACTTTTTACCAGTACCCAGGGGTTTTAGAGTTCTTTGTGTGGAGGTGTTTATAACTGAGGTGATGAGGTTATTGGCTCTACTGAGAGTAAGCGGCACGTCCGGCTGCTCCGATTCTGCTCCTTCTTTGGCTTTGATGTCGGCTCTTTCGTTGCCAGGAATACCTACATGGCTTGGCACCCACTGTAGGGTAACGATCCATCCGGTTGACATCAGCTCTGCAAGTTTCGCGCGGCATTGAATTGTTCTCAGGCAGTCGGTGGGAGCGTTGCTGGTGAGCGCAAGAATTGTGGACTGGGAGTCGATTAAAAATACCACATTTCCTGATGCTAAGGTCTTGGCTAGTAGCTGGCTGGAAGCTTCGTAGACTGCGCACACCTCACCATCGAAGTTACTAGCGTTTCTTCCCACAGCTGTTGAATTCTCAAAGAGGCTACAAAACCATCCCGCGCCTGCTCCCCTCGTTTCAGGCAGGAATGAGCCGTCAGTGTATATGTGGAGCCAATCATTCGAAGGGTACCTAATGTTGATGGTTTCTATGGCGTACGACTTGAGCTCGATAGGGTTGGCTTCGGCCTTGTTGGTTGTTAGGCTGATTAGGTCAAGCCGCTTTGCAGGTAAAGCGTTTGCCACTGCATTGTAGTACTGTATGGGAGCCCGACGGTCCAGTGATAGTTGGTACTTGCTTATAAGAGCTTCAGCGTGAGTTAGAGGCGAAGTTTGGGTTTTGAGTCGTTGGGTTGCACTTTTGTATCCATTCTAGTGATTCCCATCCACTCTCTTAGCCCTTTCCCAAAACTTAAGCGTGCATTTATCCCTCCGGCTATCTAAAGGTTCGATGCCAGTTTGAAGTTGCATGGCCGCTATTGGGGTTGATTTTGCTCCTCCGGTTATAATTCTTAGAGCGTTATTCTGGACAACGTCGTATTTATTTAGGTTGGTGTTACTAGCAAGTGAGGTGACTTCCGAGCCATATTCAAGTACTGGACGGACGTATGTTTTGTAGGCTGTAGATAGAACATCTTGAGTGGCTCCCCATTTGGTAGCAGTTAGTCTCTTGAGAAGATTGATACGTTTCTGACCCTTCTCGGCCGTACTTGTGACATGGGTGCTGAAAGATAGTCTCTTGTCGAGGTTGATTCCCAGATACTTGGACAGCGATACTTGTCTTAGAGGTGATCCCATGAATTTTAAATTGATTACCGGGGCCCTAGTGGACATGGTGAAGAGTTGAGACACTGTCTTATCGGTACTAACTTCCATTTTGTTGAGGCTTGACCATACTTCGAGGTTTAAAAGAGCTTTGTTTAGAGCTTCTACGAGGGCGTTTACGTTGCTTCCAGTAGCCCACAACAGGACATCGTCAGCAAAGAAGAGGAATGAGATTCCTGGTATTTTTTGGAATGCATTCTTAAGGTCGTCTATCATTACGTTGAAAAGGAGACAGCTTAGTACCGCCCCTTGCGGCAAACCTTGACGTAGTAGTTTGTATGGGGAAGTTGCGTTAAAGAATCTGCATCGTATGTAGCGTTGCGAGAGGAAGCTTTGTATCCACTTCAGCATGTTCCCGTTTACTCCTAGTTTCTTAAGTTTGTGAACAAGCATACCGCGCCAGATCTTGTCATATGCAGCTTTAAAGTCCACTAAGACGGCCACAGTGGATTGTTTTCTGTGGAAACCGTCCTTTACCGACTGAGTAAACTTTACAACTTGGTCCATGGTTGCTCTGTGCTTACGGAATCCTGCTTGGCAGTCGCTAATGGCTCCTTTAGACTCTAGAAATTCCCGGAGTCTGAGTTCGACCATTTTTTCAGTAACTTTAGAGCAGACACTAGTTAGTGAAATAGGGCGGTAGTTATTTAGGTTGTTCGCAGGCTTGCCTTTTTTCAGTATTGATAATACTTCGGCTTTTCTCCATTGCTGGGGCACACGTGTATTCCACGTTAGGTTGATTAGTTTTAAGAGAGTCTTTAGTGCTTTCTTGCCAAGATTCTTAATGAAAGGCGGGAAGACCTCGTCTGGTCCGGCAGATTTTCCTTTTTTTAGCGAGTTGATGGCAAGAGAGAGCTCATCTGGGGAAAAGTCCTTGTTGAAGATGAGGAAGTCTTGTTCGGTTTGACAAGAGGAAACTTTAATGTCGGAGATAGATTTCCGCTCATTCGCGTTTACACGGAGTCTGCTTATTGTAGCGTAATTTTTACTTAATGCCTTAGCAATATCTCTGGAGCTGGTGAGTAGTTTGTCATTCACTTTAATGGGTTGCCAGTGATGAGAAGATTTTTCATTGTTCAAGCTGGATATAAACTTGTGAGCTTTAATCCCATCTTTCCGGAAGTCCAGTTTGGATACGAAGGATCTATAGACAGATCTTTTTGATTGTATAACAGCACATTTCAGTTTGGCCTGAGCTTTCCTTAACATGATGCAATGTTCCAAGCTATGGGACTTTTCTGCTCGGCGTCTAGCAGTATTCCGCTCTTTCTTAAGGGCGTCCAGCGATTTACTCCAGAAAGGTGAGTATTTCTTAACTTGTCCTTTTGGAATGCTCTCGTTAGCTGCACGTAGTATGCCTTCCACGATAAGTTTGACTGAGGCGTCAGGGTTATCTTGCACCATGTCTTCAGTGACATACAAATCAGATAGTTCAGAGAACTTGTCCCAGCAGGCTTTCTTAAAATTCCACCGGGTTACTTTATGGAAACGGGGATGTTGACATTTCATTTGAACCCGTAGGTACATTAGACGATGTCCATAACCATCCATGGGGTCTTCCAGGGACAGTTCCGATCTGGAGGTAAGGTTTGCATGAACTAGTGCAAGATCTGGAGTGCTTGTGTGGCCAGCGTAAGATAGGAATGTAGGTGCGGATTGAATTCTAATAATAGCAGAGTGGTCTATAAGGTCTTCTACTGCCTTTCCAGTTGCACTAGGAGATGAGTAGTCCCATTGGGTTGAGTGAGCGTTGAAGTCTCCCAAAATGATGGTGTTGCGGTACTGGCATAGGTTGGCTATTGGTTCCAGGTTTGGCACGTTGCTGGGCGGGTTGTAGAGGCCAATAACTTTGAAGTGGACTCCATTTTTCCAGGCGTCGATACATATGGCTTCTAGTTTGTCGTTGTCGTCCATTTCATGGACGATAGTTTCTTTACTTGCAATAGAGTTGTGTACAAATGCGATGATGCCAGAGGCAACTTGTCTTGATCTCTTTAAAACATAGAGCGAAAAGTCGGGTATTTCATAAAAATGTGTGGCTTCGGTAGAAGCGCCAGCTTCGACAATAACAATGATGTCAGCGTCAAATTTTGAAATGTTAGTTTTTAACTCAGAGTGTTTTGCATTGCTCATTCCACCCGCATTCCAATACAGTATGCGGAGGTGATTGTCCGCGCCCTCATAAGGGCGGGTTGGATTTCTAGTGGCGATCGCATGTGCCATGATGGCGGAGGCTCGAGAAACGGCGGTCGCTGTAGCAGATTTAGCGTTACCCAGGGTGCACCTCTTGGAGGCCTGCTACGTTACACCCCAGTGTCCTAAATAAATATAGTAATTCGATAGGAAATAATTCTAAGTAAGTTTCTTAAATCTCCCCCAAAGTAAATAATAAGTAAATAAAAAAAAGGTAAGTTTCTTAGAAAGAGACCAAAAGGAAAATAATAATAAGTGAATAATAATTGCTTTAAATAATAAGGCTGAATAAATCTTAATTTATACTAAATTGTGTAAAGTGTAGCAGTAAATAAGGGAAAAGAAAATAATAATAAAAGTACATGTGAATTGTAAACACCCGGTCGTGGCCTGTTCAAAATAATTTCCCCCGCTTGCCAGTAAGAGACAAACTTGTTCGTGCAGGAAATATTGTAGTAAGCCACCCCTATTGTCTTGAATTGATACCGAAGTAAACAATGGTGAACCACCCTAGCGTATAATACAATGCGTCCAGTGTTTGACCCCTCTTAGATTGTAAAAGCTAATTGTTTAAATGTAAATAAAAATTCCCCCTTTGTGAAATTCCGCGTATCTCAGTAGAATAAGAAATTAGTGTTAAGATAGGATCTAAGGTCAAGTATGGGATTGGCTTTAGATTACTGTAGTAGAATTAAGAGATATAGGGATAAAGACGTAACACAGTCACAATGGCGCCGTACTAAAGAAAGTTCTTTACAAAGGTTAAAGAAAGCGCAGAAAGCTAACCAATATAGTTAGAGTATGGAATGTAATCAGTCGGGCCACTATATTGTGAAGTTACGGGAAACTAAGAGCAACAAATAGATTAATAAATAAGTAATGTTTATTTATATGTGAATAATAGTAAGGTAGATGTTAAGAAACGAGAGAAAGGGAATTTCACGAAAGATAAAAATGTAATTGTGTTTATTAGATTTTCTATTATTACCCCACCACCCTTGGTTTTCATAGTTAGGTGCAGGAGGATGTGACGATTTAAAAAAATATCGAAAATCGCACAAATAAAAATTTTTTTATTTCTAACAAGTAAGAGTATTATCCACCCTTGCCTATACCCAGATTCCTGAATCAACTTGAAATTGTCCCGTACCAACACGCAAAGAAAGGTGTTAATTAAATAATAATAATAATAATAATTACGTTAATTATTTAACATACGACTATATAAATAGGGAAATCTCTAATTCGTAACAAAGTTAACAAAGTATTTACATTCTAATTAATGAATAATTAATAATAAATAAAAGAACGAACTATTTTCTCAGTGCGTAAATACGCGCCAGCTTACTGACCCCTCGCCCCTAAACTATGCACACAGTCGCCAGTAGAACTTCGACATGTAAAGATGTGAGTTTTGTGTTGTCCACATACACGTAGGTGTATGCCGTTAAAAACATATCCAGTTTGAGGTGATTTTATTTTGAAGAATGTAGTGTGGAAAATAATAAAAAAAAAAAAAATAATGTAGTGTGTGTAGAGTTATAAACAATATAAAGAAAGGAAAACTTAGCCGACACATCTCTTTTAAAATATAAAACTGTAAGTTGTAAAATATGTAACTTACCAGACTTTAGTACTGCAAAGTAAGAACTATAATTAAGGTGTAAAATGTGAACTACAAACTCCAGACGCAGAAAATTCAAACTACAACAGTATGAACTTCAAGTAATAATCCGATCGTCGAGACTACAAGATATAATCAACCCGATGTAGCTTCAAGAGGAACCACGTACTCCACCCTAGAAGACGACAGAAGATGACCACCATGGACCCAACAACAACCTCATGTTAAATTCAGGTGATATCCAAACACAACATTTGTACATATTCGTTTCAATAAGAGAAGTAACAAAAGAACACTAAAGAACTTTTAATAATGTAAAGAATAACTTATCAGATTTGTAACTTTTGTAATGAAGTAGTGGTAACAGCACTATATCTAAATGTAAGGTAATTCTGTAGTTTACAACCAATATTATTCTTCCAATAATTTGGTTAAAATTGTGATAAATTAATTTTAACAAAGTTCAGACCCGGATCCGAGGTATTTAAAACAACATCTAGATGAGTACTTTTGAGATAAAAGAAATAATACATTTAATATTTTAAAGCATTAAAAGCAAAATTTACTAGAGTAATTCTTTTTAAAAAACAAAGTAAATCATGAGATTTGAATAGTAATAAAGAGATGTTTTTGCTAACACCAAGTGAGTGAATAAATTTATGCAATCCTTGTCTATTTCCTATGTAAAAATTGTGTTGTAATTTGTTGGTAAGGAAGTTTTACTAACAACGGCAGCTAGTTTAATTAACTGGTAACGAATTGAACTAGTTCCCGACTTTTGTGTTGTCGTAACAAGGGAGACGTCACAGACAGATGCCATCACGTCTTCGTTAGGCGTTTCTTGTACTTTAGTTGCAGTGACCGATGGTGCTGGTGCTCTAGAACGTGGAGAACATGGTAAGATCTCCTCTTTAAGTGTAAGTTCTTCATCATTTACTTTCGATAGCGCTGAGAACAAAAATAAATGTTAACAATAATACAATAATAAAAATAAAAGTAATAGCCAACAAATAAATAAATGCCTAGCTATATAAGAGTTGTTAACGATTTATTTCATACAAAACTTGAATCGAACAATAAATTCATGAAAATGTTTATGAACTGAAAAAAAACCCGGTTTGTTTATGTATTTCTTTTTTTTTAATATATTAAATATATTATGTAATAGGTACATATACATAAATCAAAATTAAATTGTAAAAGCCCAGTAAGTTGATACGAAATGATACAAAATTTGGTCGACGTAAGACGTAAGTAAGCATGCATTATACTACAGTGAAAACCGTTTAACACGAAGACGGTTAATACGAAATATCGCTTAACACGAAATATGGCTCAGGTCCCGATCGCTGCTTGTATATTACAGTTACAATTTGTACTGTTAACACGAAAGTTTTACGTGATGAATATCGGTTAACACGAAAATTTTTGTTGAAAATAATTTTTTTGTTGGCATTTCAGTAGAGGGAAAGTGAGAGAACTGAAACACTTCCGGGTTCCAGTTCATGACGTCATAGAGGCACTGGCAGCTGGTGTCCGAGCTGTCCATGTGACATCACTGTTTTGTGTGACTGAAACACTTCCGGGTTCCAGTTCATGACGTCATAGAGGCACTGGCAGCTGGTGTCCGAATGTTAAAACACTTCCCCGTTCTGGTTCATGACATCATGGCTTCCCCGACCGGTCTGGTTTATTTTGATGTAAGAAAATAATCGTTCTCTCTCTGTAGCGTATGGTGGGTACCCGAAATTTGAAAAGTGGGTACGTCAGAGGGCGTGGTACCCGAAATTTTTGATGTCAGAATTTTGGTACCCTAAATGATTAAAACAACGGATGGGGGTACCCGAAATTTGTGGCTACGCCCACATGACGCATGTATAAAACACTGGTTATGACGAAACAGGAGACTAGGCAGCTGGGTTCTGTCACAGTGGATACGATAGCTGGTTGCATGTGACGTCACTGTTTATGACGTCGACGACGACGTAGAGGGCGTGATGTCTGAAATTTGACACCCGAAATGTTTAAAACAACGGATGGGGGTACGCCCACATGATGCATGTGTTCGACTGCGAGGCGAGACAGTTGGTTTACGCAAAAAATAAATTATGGCCCCTCCGGTATTTGAACCCGGAACCTCCGGTACTCCAAACCGGCATGCACCCACTACACCAAGGGGCCGTTGTCGTTTAACTGTAATTATTTCTGTACTTATACCCTCTACTTCTCGTCTCTTACTTGCAACCATGAGGTGTACGAGTGATATCTACTGTTGTCCTATGTGTAAAACCATAAAAGCACAATATAAGTTTATTTATTATTAAAAATAACAACATTTTTTATACTTTTATTTTTTACCTCTCATCCTCTTCCTAGCGGCCAGAGGCGAATGAGAGACCGCTACGCTTTTTTAACGTGGTTTCCCCAACTTTACAGATTCGTAAAGCAGGCCTACTCCACGTTATCTATCGCTGTACTATTGACTAATACAGTGGTAGATAATGATAAGATACACTATGCAATGCTAAGCCAATGTGTAAAAGCAGTACATATATATTATTTTTTATTTATTTACTTTTATTTTTTCTTATTTTTTTAATCGGGTGAATATGTTGTTCATACATGATGCGTATTCACATTTTCTGTACCGTAATGAGTAATTTTCACACCCATACTGGTCCTTGACGAGTTTACAGGTATATCTACCGTGCCAGTTACCCGTCTCGAACTACCAGGACTACGTTTATGAGTATTTCTACCGCGACAGTGACGTAGTCAAGGTTAACACTCACGCACACACTACGGTATACCTAATTCTACGTTTATGGACATTTCTGTCACGTAGCATTCACACCAACACCATGATGAAAACATGTTCACAACCGATTATATTTTATTTCGTTGCCGCAACCATTCTGGATAAAACACAGCTTTGCGCAATGCACAGTGTAAGGGAGGAGTGGTAACGGGTTGACGATGTGGAACGGGATATTGTATGATGGGTACAAAGGAGCTAGGAACTACAGGTGCTTGAATATCGTTTAAGGGGACCCGGCTACCCTATTGTTATACCCATGTTAACGTTATGTACCTTTTCTGAGTTTCTGTTCATCCTACACAATTGAAATTTTTTCTACACCTTTATGGGTGGTTGATATATACTTTAACATTTGTGTTTTATAAAATTTTCATTCTGAGGTGAGATAATAATTTTTTTGTAGGTCATGTCCGAACACTTCAAAATTTTTAGCTTTGGTGTTGAATAAATCAAGTTTTAAACAAAATATCTGAAATTCCTTATGTTAAAGTAGGTAACTGGACCCATTAAACATGTGGTAAAAATTGCAAGCCAAAATGTTGAGTAGTTGCTGAGAAAAGGAACATTATGCTTTAAAAAACCTGATTTTCGGAAAAACGCAGTTATTTTTTTTTTAGAAAATAAGTTTAGAAAAATTGTTAAAATATTTACTTACATTTTAATATATTCCAGCTTCATAATCTGACTGGTTATCATACTCTGCTTCCAACTTCCTTTTAGCACTCCTTTTTACCCTTCTCTCATATTCACTGATGGATTTTTCAGAATTACGGACCCGTTCTGCATCCAACGACGCCATCGCTTTGACCATGAAAAATCCTGGTTTTAGTCCTATTCTGTGGAGGACTTCACATTTCATCTGATAACCTTTGTTAAATGATGATATTGCTTCATATACACCAAAACTAAATGTATTCATTCTGATAAATATATTTTTTGGTAATACACTCCACAGGACATGGTTGAAGGATTCATTCAAATTTTGTGTCTTTCCATGTGTAAATTTACTCAGAAGACCTTCTTTAGACAGGTCTCTGTAAATTGGTTTGATGGCCGACATGATAGCAGGTGGAATACTTTTAGTATGCTTGTAAGGTTCACTGTCAGGATTACACTTATTTACATTATATTTACACCAAGACTTGGGGCCAGACGGACACAGTTCATGGGATGGATTTTTGTCTGTCGACAGGCGGTGAAAATACGTAGCCCATACTGCCTTTTTCATATCACGTACACAATGTAGATTATTTATTATTGCATTTCTGTAATAGGTTTGGAGTTCATCAATAATACTGTCAGTAAGTCTATTCCTTCCAGAAATTGATAAGGCATCGTCAAGTTTTTTCCCTTTGAGCTCTTTTTTTAGTTTCCGAAGCCTGGCCCCATTCTTTTCTGTGTATGATTGACACACTCAAATTTATTAATATGTATTTCTCCATAAGGCTTACAAGCTACTACAGCATTGTATGCTTTACTGTCCCCATCACCCAAATAGTTAATATAACGCACGTTATACTTCTCGATGGAGTGAGCAAATATTTCTTTTATACCGGCCACTTTCATTCCCCCACTGCTTCCTTGGTAGTTAGCAGTGCAAGTGTCACTATGGTTTTCTTTATTAGGACACAAGCAATGTTTTGTTAGAATGCTAACATCAATAACTTTCCCTGTTTCAATGCATGTGGCAGAAATTACACCGTTTAGGGATTGATGGCCTCGCTTCTGCCATGTGCCGTCAAAAGCTGCTGAGATGTCCCTGTTTTCATCATCACATTCCAGACTGTTTTCTTCAACAGCCTCTTCAATACCTTCAAGCATAGTTGCCTCTGCTACCTGCTTTGCATAAACTCCAAGAAGAGCAGTATACTTAGTGAAATGCTCCGTTGGTCGAGGTAGATTTAGGATACCACAAAGCATTCGACCAGCTGTTACGCCCTTGCCTATTGCCCTTAGGCCATATGGTAGTCTAATGTTTATCTCAAAACACATCTTTTTTGTATCATTATAACAACAGATTTCTGTTGTGAATTATAAAAACTAAATTGGAAATCGCAGTTATCACAAATAAATGTTAGTTTTGCTGCAAGTCCCCTCTGATCTGAGACAACAACAGAAATGCCAGAAGTAAAACAATTTTTACAAACGACACTCTTTTAGTGCCTGTGATAATAAAGTCATATCAGTAGTATATAAATGTTCTTTCTGGGACAGGTCAGAGGTCTAGGACAAGGTCAGAGGTCATGTCAAGAGGTCACCTTATCAGTGATAACCCCGCCTTATCAGCGATGACCCCCAATTAAAATCCAATTAACCCCGCCTTATCGCTGATAACCCCAATTGACCTCGAATTAATCAGCAGATAACCCCGTTGACCTTTCGTAATCAACAGATAACCCCGTTGACCTTTTCTAATCAATGTAAACACGACCTCGAGGTCACTAGACCGTAACACACTGACCTAGTAAAAAACGTAAACATAAACAAACTGTCTAGTGATAACGTCGTAAACATGACCTCGACAACACGCTGACCTAGTAAAAATGTAAACATAAACATTCCGAGTTCGTTGACACGACCGTAAAAAACGTAAACATAAACAAACGTTCTTGTGATAACGTCGTAAACATGACCTCGACAACACACTGACCTAGTAAAAAATGTAACCAAACCGTAAAAAAACGTAAACATAAACAAACGTTCTTTGTGATAACGTCGTAAACATGACCTCGACAACACACTGACCTAGTAAAAATGTAAACATATACGTCAGCGTTGCTGTTTTTTCCTTTCACAGTGATAACGTCGTAAACATGACCTCGGCAACACACTGACCTAGTAAAAACATAAACATACACGTCAGCGTTTTTTCCCTTTCACAGTGTAGCTAACGTCGTCTTTATTGACACCTAGCGATGAAATCGTGTGTTGTATAGCAGTTGAAAATGAATTGTTGAACGTGGTACAACGTTCTTCCATACGATATGTCAACGTGATAACGTTGTAATCAACGTAAACATGAACTTTGATAGTTCAGTCAAAATGAAGAATTTAACATTGCAAGATGTCTTATCTCATCCTATGTTTGAAAGATGTATTAAGAATAAAACTAAAGCAGAGATTGAATTTATGCGAGATACATTGTTGGTACTCCAAAAGTGTCGTAAGGTGTTGGAATTTTATAATTCAGACGGACTGAAAGAGATTACACCGGAACGTAGAGAACAAAGCGGTGAGACGTTTACACATTTTCTTGAATGTTCATGGGCACATGAATTTACTGTGGATGGACCGGATACTTGTGTTTGTTGTTATGTGTCTACATATTGTAGTGATATCATCAAGTTTCTCAATGATCGATTTAAATGACTTAACGATAACGAATGAAAACATGATCTATAGTATATAAACATTTTTTGTGTATACAAAATCGTAATATATGTATGTTTTTGTATATATGATTTTAGTAATTAATAAATCTGTATAACGAGTAAGAAATCATATTTTTTAAACAGTAAAAATTAACAAAAAAATAAAAATAATTGTTACCTTAATAATGATCATAGATTACATCAGCAAGTTGCATCGTTACAAACTAACATTTAGACATCACCCTCGCATGTAAATGCGACAGGACAATCGTCCGCTGTCCAATCCTCAAACCTTACCCGACACGATAAACACCGTACGGTATCCTCATTTCCTTGATATACAAACCCAGCGCTTACCAGTCTGTAAGGATTTTGGTTGGTATTTGGATAGATTCATTGCAGTTTAATACAATTACGTTTTTTCAGTACGTGTTGTAAGTAGGAGATCAAAAGATCAAGTAAATAACTTGTTTATCGAATTTCTTATCAGTTTCATTGCAATTAATTCAATCACGTTCTCACTAAGCGTTTTAATGAGCATTTTTTGTGTAATGAAATGTTGTGTAAGAAATTGTTTGAATCTTGTTGATTTATTCATCATTTTTTTGTTCAGGTATTAAAATAAATACACATACATAAAATATGTTATAGATTATTTTATTCGGATAATTTTAACAACAGTTTATATAATGATAGCAAAAGATTAATATAGGTAAACTCATACATTAAATTGGATAAATGAAATATTTACAATTCATAATATTTAATCAAACAGTACCTAGAACATATATTTTTTAAAAGATGATACAGGAACCGTATTAGATGGTGGATTTATCTCGCAGATCATTTTATTCGAATAATTTTAACAAACAGTTTACATAATGATAGCAAAAGATTGATATAGGTAAACTCATACATTACTGATTATATTAAAAATACATACATAAATATGATATATAGGTAATACATTAAATTGGATAAATGAAATATTTACAATCCATAATATTAAACAAACAGTACCTAGAACATATATTTTAAAAGATGGTACAGGAACCGTATTAGATGGTGGATTTTAACAAACAGTTTACATAATGATAGCAAAAGATTTATATAGGTAAACTCATACATTACTGATTATATTAAAAAATACATACATAAAATATGTTATATAGGTAAACTCATACATTACTATAATTGTATTAAAACACATACATAAAATATGTCATAGATCAGTTTATCCGCATTATTGTAAGGAGTAATGACCATACGGCAATGTATTTATACCGTTTTCACATATTACTCTTTTATCATCTGTGTTACTCAATGCAAATTTATTAATAGTTACAGTTTTAACGATGTGACTTTTCGATCTAAATATTGTCATCATTCTATGTTTTTGTTCATCTGATAATGAATTAAAAAGACATTTTTTAAAATCACTAAATTCAATGTTTTTTTTAATTACGCATTTTTTTATACCTTTTGCTTTTTTTGTGATTTTGTTTTCGTTCGTTGTAAAAGTATATAATTTTGAACGTAAACCAATAAATTCTTTAATTGGAATACTTTTACATTCGTCTTTAAATTTACCTAAAACTTTTTTATTTGTTAATGAGTAGCACATATGATCTGATGAAAATTCACTAGTATCAAAATACGTTTTTAAATCAGGATCCAACATATCTCTGTAAAAATCATTTGTAATTATTTCGTAAAACAAGCTATCTGTATCTGTATATAAAAGGGAAATATTGTTTCCATATTTCTTTTTCATTACGTTATAGTGAAAATCATACATTAGAGTCTTACTTAATTCTAAAACAGAGAAACCTACATAAATGGGTTTGTTTAGATAAACGGATGTTTTATTTGATAATACTGCACAAAGTGATTCATCGTAAATAATTCTGTCTTTGAAAGTTGGTTTTGATATGAGTTTCAATAATTTTTTTTCATTACATACTAGATTTAAATTTATTTGTTTCCGAACATTTCCATACACTTTCCGAAGACGGAATTATTTAGTAATTTAAAAAAGTCTTTTTCAAACTCATTTTTTGCATCTTGTCGTTTTATAGTATTTAGATTTATGTACGGCTTTAACCATGGTTTTTGTGAAAATTGTAATATTCTATGAATTTTCGTTACTTTTAAACCATGATTAATAGCTTGTTTTAAATTAACATAATGACAAATATATCTCTTTATTTTCTAATGTAGCAACTAATTTTGTTTGTTTTGTATTGTTTACGCTTTTATTAACAGGCATGAATGGTAGATCTTTGTCCTCATCATGTAAATTTTGTGGATACTCTATATCAACTTCTAATACATATCTTATTTCTGATTCGTCAGGTACGTTTAAGATATTTATTTTATCAGTTTCTTTAACCCACTTAAAATTTGAATACGGTATACATTTACACATTGCCCACCCATACAAATTATTTGCATCTAAATATGTTAGAAATGTTTTAGGCTTATCTGGGTTATATGTTGATATATATGTATTGTTAGCAATTGAATGCTTCTTGATATTAACAGATAAACCCCCACGTACCCCGCTCTAAAAAAAAATGTATTTATCAATATCAGTAAGTAATTCAAGTTTAATTTTAGTAAGATACAGCATAGCGTCAAAAGCAAACCCTGGTAACGTGAAATAATGCGCAGAATCTAAGTTGTATGACGATACACAAAGAGATCTAAAATTTTCAAAGCAATCACATAAAAGTAGTACATCGATTTTTAAATATAAATCGCTGTATTCTCCTAAATTTTTGATTTTTAAGTGGTTCCAAACGTTAAGAGCGTGAATGTAATCTTCATCGCTTACGGTTTCGTCATTTAATTTACTATAAAAGTATGCTTTTGATGGAAGCTGACACTCTACTAATTTATCCCACGAATCTGTATATTCGTATGGATATACACCTTTTCGTGTAACTAATTGCATGTCATTATCAGAAAAAAATTTACTTGTATAAAAAAATTTATTTTTTGGTAAATTGTTACTTAATTCAGAAAGTGATCTATCTAAAAAGCGATAGGTATCAACAAATCTAATAGTTATGCCATTTATAGTTTTTTTGGAAAAAGAAATATATTTTTCTGTCGAATTTGGTATAACATAAATATTTTCGTTATCGCAACCCAACTGTCGAATAATAAAATGTGAGTCATAATTAGAACTTGCATGAATAAAAATAGGAATGAACTTTTGATTCTGACGTTTTAGATTGCGATCGTTACATAATGCTGCACGATATAAACCGGTAAGATGGCAATGATCTCTGACGGGTTTGTAGAGTAATGTAAAATTTCGCATACACATTTCACAATGTGTTGCTGCTTTGAATTTAATCTTGTCTTGTTTTGTCATTTGTATTGGTTCGACTTCTTTTTTAATAATGAACCAAGTCGATTGGTAATATCTATAAGATAGGACATAAAGTTTTGTGCAGCGTTTATACCTCTATATAT
Organism: Magicicada septendecula; assembly: GCA_034769895.1. Lineage (NCBI taxonomy): Eukaryota > Metazoa > Arthropoda > Insecta > Hemiptera > Cicadidae > Magicicada > Magicicada septendecula. The sequence goes on along the minus strand of CM068374.1, from coordinate 331,961,343 downwards.
GTAAGGTTGTGATGGTAATTGATTTTTAATAAAATTGGGTACTGAATCATCGATTACAAAGTAAACACAAAAAATAGGTTCATGAAGTTCATTAGCTACTGTAAAAGAATATTTTGGATGTGGGTAGCACGTTTTAATCGGTCTCAAAATACATTCAAAATCTGTATACGCGACTATTGGTACCCTAAATTGATAATGAAAATTTCGAAATTGTAAATTGTCAGAAGGCATTGTGACACGAACAGGTGTATATTTTCCACAGTACCTTTTATGATCTTTTAATTTTTTAGATTTTGCAGTAAAATAGGTAAGACAGCTTTTACAGACTTCAATATTGTCATGATTTTTTGTTAATTGAGATTTTATTAATCTATTAAAATTACTGATGTAACAATAATGATAGTTGTCATCTTTGTTTAATAATAAAAGATCAAAATGATTACATTGCTCATTTTCGCACACTTTTAGTGGATAAATTATTTTACCTTTTTCTACACCATAAACATTTATAGAAATGTTATTATTCTTTTCAAAAACTTTTATATCTCTTAATGGTGTAGGAAAATTAATATTATTAAAATTAAATTTATTTTCGATATGCTTATATCGAAAATTAATTCGCTCTGGATGTGAGTTTTTTATATAACGACAAAGAATCGCCCATTTAAAACATAAATAATCGTTATTTTTGGGATTAATTATACATTTTTTTGTGATTAAATGTAACGGTAGTGGGATGTACGAGCTGCCTTTTAACGGTTTGAAACGATTTATTCTTAATAAAATTCCATCTATTGAATGTAAAGTCCATCCAGATCCTTTTTGTAAATATGTCTCTTCTTCAGAGCAAATATTATTAATGATATCTCGTATTATACTTGTTAGTGAACTACTTTGGAAGAGAGTAATATTTTTAGTTTTAAATGATCTATCTTGATAATCATTTAAAACAGGTCTTACGTAAGTGCATTCTACTACTATGTTAAATTTAATTGCGTTATATAACGAAACCATATTATATAAAATATTTATTATTATTAGTTCTAAATGTAATAATAATAAACAGATATCTTTAACATGTTCGTTGGTATTTTTATAAAAAAATGTTTTTAAGTTACCTTTGAACGCATTCTCAATTTCAATGAATTCATTTTCAATTGTTGTATTCCTTAATCTACTTGTTTTTCTATTATTATACAATGATGATGATGATGATGCTGATGATGGTGATAAACTTATCGAATCAGACGTTTGATACCAATCGTGTGACGGTCCAGGTTGAAGATCGTTTGCGCTATTAAAATCAGACGCTTGAGGTCTGCTGTGCGATGGACCAGGTTCTGTATCCTGTACGTGCGATGACCCAGGTAGAGGATCGTTTGTATTAATAAATGAATCGGACACTTGATATCTGACATGCGAATCTTGTGCATGTGAAGGTCCAGATTGAGGATCGTTTCTATTATTAAAATTTTCGTTTCTAATAAACTGACGTTTTTTAAAAGGCAGATTTTTTCCATGTTAACTGAAATCAAAAGTTGTAAACGAGTTTATTAGCTACTGTAAAAGAATATTTTGGATGTTTTTGTTATCTATACGAGTATATTTTTACTTATTATCAGACAACGTGATTGCTTACATGTGATTACAACATACTAATAAAAAATTAAAAATCTTTATTTATTAGTTACTGTTGATAAATTATACTTACAATTTTGTTGAGACCTATGCTGAATCAATCTTTTGCTATGACTTGTTGTTTTTACTGTACGACTATTTATACTAACAATCAGCCGATGACGCCGTAACCTCTTGATCTCGTCGTGACTGATAATGAATTCGGTAAACAAGTTATTTACTTGATCTTTTGATTTACGTAACCTTTTGATCTCGTCGGTATTTACTTGATCTTTTGATCTCCTACTTACGTAACTGATAATGAATTCGGTAAACAAGTTATTTACTTGATCTTTTGATCTCCTACTATTGAGAACGTGTAACTGTATTAACTACAATGAAACTGATAACGCATTTTCTGTGTATATAAACCGATTGAAAATTGTGATTCAACATCCAGAAACATACCAGCTACTACAGTCTGCGATCGTCATTAAGGTAACAATATTATCTTATGTTAATTTACTGTTTTAAAATATTTTTTTCAAGAACATGTACAGTGATTCTTGGTTATCTGTAAATGAGTTGTGTTTTTCGTATGTCATTTTTTTTTAATTAAGTTTTATACTCTTCAAAATTTAATCTTTGTTATAAATCTTTCCTAAATTCTATTCAAAAAAATTAATTTGTCTTTGTTATAAGTGTTTCCTATGTCATTTTTAAACCGTATTTGATATACATAGATCACATTTACAGCTGTTTTTTGAACCGTTAACGTCTGTATCATCTATCTTGATGGATCAAGAATTATCAACACAGGAGAATCGTTTCTTACATTTAAAACAGGAGGAGGACCGTCTTCTTTCTAAATGGTTTTTTTCAACAAAAAGGTTAACATCCGAAGAAATTGTAAAATTAAAAATGATAGTTGACAGACCAGAGTCAACTCTAAGACCGTTTATAAAAAAGTTAATAAAGGATTTATAGTTTAAAAATTTTATGTTTAGATCCAGTATCTCATTCATATGTACATATATAATGTTTTATACTCTATTCAAAATTATTTATCTTTGTTATAAGTCTTTTCTATGTTTTAATATGTATGTTTCAAAAACATGTAAAGTGAAGGTATAATGTGTTCTATACGTTTCTTATCTTGGTTATAAATTATTTGTCTTTGTTTAGTATATGACTAATATTTTTTCAAGGGGTTCGTGGTTACCAGTTACAAATAATGCGTTCTATACGTTTCTCTATCTGTAATTTGTCTTTGATTAGTTAACAAATTATTATTTTGTAGTATATGACTAATATTTTTTTTCAAGGGATTCGTGGTTACCAGTCACAAATAATGCGCTCTGTACGTTTCTCTATCTGTAATTTGTCTTTGTTTAGTTAACAAATTATTATTTTGTATGTTATAGATTTTGACATTTCAATCTTACCTTCTATCAAGTAATCATGGACTCCGTTATGTCATTAGAAGAAGTATTCAAATTATTCTACTTCTTAGGTCTGACTTCAATCCAAAGTTGGGAAATGTGCATGAAAAGTGTTAAAACAGAATTAATTAATGTTGACAATATAGAGGTTATAACATTATATATGAGATTGAGTGAGGTAGTAAAACGAATAAAAATTGCTCTGGAAATTAAGTTAGATGTGAATTCGCAGGACAAAATAGTTCAACTTAATAATTACCTATTTGACATTGAAGAAATTTATGATAATATAATCAATACAATTCCAAATTTTAATGAAAAAAATATAATTAAATCAACTTTTGTTATATTAAATAATTTAATAAAAAATTATCTTGATTTTAATATGAAAAATGTTTACGTTGGTAACGATATTGATATTGATCATAATGATGATGATGATGATGATAATGATGATGATGATGGTGATGATGAGAGAGAACTTGAAAAAATATTTACATCCGTAAGAAAATCTAAGAGTGAAAGAAAGAGTAGTTTGTTTGAACAATCTGTAATGTTCCAATCGAATGGAACAAGAAAAACCTTAAAAACACCTGGGGAAACGGGACGTTATCTACTGAAGATTGAAATCATAGATACCAAAGATTTGAAAGGAATTGAGGTAAAAGACAGATGGACTAAAGCTGCTTATAGAACCACGTTTTTAGTTGGATCTGAAAAAGATCCGAAATATATTCAATTGTACAAAATGGTTCTAAATGTAGCGAAACATTTATCGACTATTCAAAACGTTAAAAAAAAATAAATTTAAAAACTTTTGAAGTTCCTCTTCATCATATTGTTTTTTGTAAGTAACAAAAAAAAAAATCTGGTATAAAAATAAACATTGTATATATTATGTAATTATATGTATATGTTTTTTAGTATAAAAAACTTATATTATATGTAACAAAAAAAGCTGGTATAAAAAAATCATATTGTATGTATGTTTATGAATGGTAATTATGTTTTTTGTAATATAAAAAATCATCGAATCTTTTGTATGTAGTACAACAATTTTGTATTGTAAAAGAATGTATGTATGTTTATGAATGGTAATTATATGTTTTTTGTAATAGAAAAAATTATATTATATGTATACATGTATGCTTTGTATTTAGTAAGTAATAAATCAAAAATGAAAATGTTTTTTAAATTTTTTATTTTTTTAAAAACCTTTATTTTACATATAATTACAATAAAAGTTAAGCAATCATACAGTCCCAACAATTTATTCTTTTAGTTTCTTCATCATGTTCATCACACAAACAGTTCCAATATTGAATTATCCATTTAGTAATATAAAACACGTTACTTAATGCACAGTTTGTTGAAGAGTGATCATATGGACAACGTATACTATTTACAGACTGCTTCTTCAAAACGCTTAGAGATGGACACTTGAGTGATTCAATATCCACTGTTTTTACATGACAGTTCAATTCTTTTTGTAAAGTCATTTTTTTTTCACGTCCTTTTATATAAATACACTTTCCATATATATATATGAGTTTAATATTACTGGAAGTTCACTATATTCTGTTAATCCACAATTCCAACTAAGTCCAAGATAATTATTGTTAATCCAGTCATTAACTTTTTTTTTCTTTTCTGATAAATGTCTATAATCGAATGGAGGTAAGAATAAGTATTGATTACAAATACCAGCGAATTTAGCGTTTACTATAGGTTGCACACACAATTCTTTAATAATATAATTGTTTCCATCATCGCGAAAACTTTGAAAGTAGATAACGTATTCCATTGCGTGCAACAGCAGAACTGATATAAGTTTTGCGTAAGTAGGAGATCAAAATATCAACTACGTAAATCATACAGTCCCCACACTTTCAATTTCTTTAATTTGTAATACACTGTTCCAGTATTCGATAATCCACTTAGTTAAATGATGTACATTATTTAAAGCACAATAATACAAATTATGTTTGAAAGGACAGTGAATAGAATATGGAGTCTGCTGTTTTAACACTTTTAAGAATGGACAATCGAGTGTTTCCATATCTACTATTTTCACATAACAATTAAATTCTTTTTCTAATGCTACTTTTTTTCTGATCCTTTAACATAAATACATTTACCGTTCCTATATTTATTTAATATAAACTCTAGATCGTTATAATCTTGAAGACCGCACTTCCAGCTAAGTCCAAGATTGGTTTTAATCCATTTATTAACGTTTTTTTCTTCTCTGACAAATGTTTGTAATTAAATGGTGGTAAAAACAAATACTGATCACTAGCACCAGAAAATTTGTTATCTTGTATACACTGAATACAAAGTTCTTTAAAAATGAAATTGTTTCCATCATCGCGAAAACCTTCAAAATCGATAACGTATTCCATTGCGTGCAACAGCAGAACTGATACACTTTTTATCAACGTAATTATATTTTAAATACTTTTCTTACAGTACCAGATAAAGGCGTATATTGCATAATTGTATCGTAAAAAATGAGACAGTAGATAGTAGTTTTTTCCGGTATGTCTGTTGACGTCTCAATATCCAGACGAATGTCTATTGAACCAGTTTTTAATGATTCATTTTGTTTTGAACAATCAATTACACAAAAAGGTGTATACGTTAGAAAGTTTGAAGATTTATCATTGGCGAATTTTCACTGTTGTAATAATACGAGGACTGAAATAATGAATAATACTCATGTAGAATCGACGTTTCACCATTAAAATTATCATACGGATAGTATTCTGAATTTAAATATAACTTTACGTTATAGAATGAGGCAAGATCAAAATGTGCTGGGTTTTTATGTACATTATTTTTTCTGTCAGTCTGAAAACCTACAATAACGTAACGAGGTTTATCTGATTGTGATGACGTTTTAACAGTCCAAGTAAGTTTGTTTGCTTTTGGCACAGACGGATACTCGTAAAGTTCCCATTTTCGAAACGGCATTAATAAAGGTCGATCAATTTGTACTATCTTCAGAAAATCTACCTTTACTACGTCGTTAACATAAACATACGGAATTCTCCATGATATATATTTTATTTTAAATTTGTATGTGTTTACTGTTTCAAGTAAAATTACTGCATTATTATCAGTGGACGCTCTAATTAAAACTAATTCTTGCTTTACATTTAACAAAATGTTTTTAAAATCTTCAGCAAATCCGAACAACCTTTTTAATGGGATACAGAAGCTAATATCTTTTGATGATGGTGCCATATGACTTATTAAATCTGAGGCCCATCCACTATTTTCTAAAGTGTTAATTTCGTATGGTTTAATCGTTAACATATTCTTAATTGTTGATGTTATTCCAACATTTTTAACTCTATCGACTTCTGATCCACTTATTTCGTATCTAATTTCATCAAACAAAAATGCTAAAGCATTTGAACATAATTTTAAAGTTTGATCATATATACCATTATTATTAGTGTATTCTAGTTATATATGAAGGTAACTTTCACACGGTAATGTGTACACATCTTGTTGATTAATTGGAATTCTAATTTCATCATTATTATTGAATGTAGTAGAGGTGTACGGTAGATGAGTGTGATAAGCTAATCCTACTATCGATTCATCTTGATACACAACATCTTCTATAATATTTAGAATGCTAGCGTTTACGTTTTGAATATTAAGGTTCATTTTTTGTTTAAATAATCCTTTATTACTGTTAATCCCAATGACTGTAGAAATTTCAGGTTTTGTGGTGTTAACCGGTCGATATTCATATCTTTACTACTTGTAATTGGCATATTTGCAGTTGTTTTATTGATTCCGTAATAAAAAATAAGACCCATTATTATTGTTTTCTCAAATACAAACGTAACGTAATTATTTCGTTTCGAAAATTAATCAGTCTTCCTTGTTGATCTTCTAGTCTTACTACAATATTATGTATCCTAGATGTGTTTACTGGTAAATATATCACGTTGGTAGGTTTTTCAACAATTTTAAAACCTGGCGGAACACTAGGATAGAATTCGTGTATTATGTGATCTGGAATTCCGTTGTTATACGAACCGCTAATTAAATTACAAATCAATCGGATGCTCTCTACTCGAACAATACTTATCGGTAAGGTTGAACTGTACCATTTATTTGGATTTATTATACATGTTTCAAATCCTAATATGGTTGCTAACGAATCGGGTTTACTAAAATCAATTTGAACGTTAGAATAAATTTCACTTTTTAATGTATTATTATTCGCCTTTATAATTATTTTTACATTTTCATCATGTTGAATTAAGTAATCGTTAATAAACGTTGCGATATCTGAAATTTCATAAGAGCCAGTAGGCAATACTATTTTCTTATCAGTACCATAATATAATACATTGTTAATTCCTTCCTCTATATTAGGTATTGAATGATATGTCATAAAGTCAATTAATCCTAGTTCCCATTTTTCATCACTTAACTCGATTGGTGGAAAAATATCACATGTTAATACGGATCCTTTACCGCTTAGACAAAACATTATTACTGAGAAACTGTAAACACAAATGACCGCAGTTGACTGCATCCATATTTTGTCTTCGTGTATAATTATAAACGATTTTGATAGATCGTTGATTTGATGAATAAAAGTAATTAATTAGTTCGATAGGTGGTCTTAAATTACCAAAACTATCAAAATAATTAACTTTATTTTTACGTTTAAAATAACATACCCAGTGAGTACCATGACCATAACTATTATCTAAATTAACTATTCCAGTTTCATTTTGCCAAATTCCAGCGTGTAACGGTAATGTGTCACGCATAAACACTCCTCTGAAATTAGGAATCTTTAATTGTTTAACATACAGTAGTAAATCTTGAATTGAAAGCGGACGTATAGGAATACTCTTTATTATTTTCGCCGTCTTTGTTTCGTTTTTCTTTTCTTTTTTTTTTTTAGACCTCCTCCTGTTTTTTTATACGGTCTCAAATATAAACCTTTTCCACTTTTACCAGCAAAACGTTTTAAATAATTATAAACTCTGTTAGACATAGTTTTTTTTTTTTTTTTTTATTCCCCCACCAAATTTACTTTTAGCTTTCATTATGTTAGTTACTGACCACGCTGCAGCTTTCTCCCCGAACGATGCGTCACTTGATTTAACACGTTCCCAAGCTCTTTCAGCTAATTCCTTATCAGCCTTAGCGCGATTTGTAGAATCTGAATACTTTGAATATGCAATATCGTGTTGTTTACAAGCAGCGTCAAGCTTATTAATTCCTGGATCACCTCTTTGTAATCGTTTCGCTAAATTTGTACCGGGTCCACAATACTGATAACCGGGTAAATGAAGTTCGACAGGTAATAAATCAATTGATTTGTTTATAACTTTTCCAAGAATATTACTCACTAGACCACCGCCTTCTATCTTGTTTGGATACAGATGCATTTATGACGTTTCATATAAACTTTGTATTATATATACAATGCGAAATTCGTTTATAGTTTTAACAGGATTATCTTTAGTGCACTCCTTATATAATTTATATAATATTCTAACTAAGGTGCTGTCAACTTTATAGTCTTCTAGATCTAATTTAAATGCATTCATAACCCTTGTTAAAGTCTTTTGATTTATAACGTCTGTATCATCTTTAGGATCAGCAACATTAGTCAATCTGCTTTCATTAAAATCTATACTATTTTCCTCTTCACTTCGTAAATAATATATTTTATCATCTATATATCGTTTACATTCATCTTTTGTATTATTTATACCTGTTAATAAAGTCTGTTTATTTATAGCGTCAAGCAAATTAATAGGATCTGCTACATTAATTAACCTTTTTTGCTTGAAATCACAACAATTAGTTTGTGTATTTTCATCAGGTAATTTATTATCAACAAAGTTTATTGGCAGCATCAAATTTATAAACAGGTGGTGCGATATGAGCCACACGATTATTCTTGAATGAATACACTGGATTATTATCCACCTTAATTGGTATTCTATCAGCTAAATATGATTTAGTAGCATTTTCTAAATAATTTTTATTTACAGCGTCACAAGGTTCGTTAGGATCGGCTAAATTAATAACTTTTTTCATCTTAACATCGTAACAATCGTCTGTATTTGTTAAAGTAATCGAATTTGTTCTCATATATTTTACATTTACGGCATCATCATCCAATTCAGGATCGCCCACATTACATAATCGTTTATTACTTATATTAAAATTTCCGTCGTCAGTTAATTTAAATCCTTCTCCAGGCGGTCCACGCTGAACGTTGGAACTAACCGCTAAGTCACCACTATAGTGTCCGAATTTATCGATACTCATTTTGAAAATATCGCTTCAAACGTTGCTGCGTCTTCTTTTATTATACCGGCCTCCTGTAGCTCTTCAATAATTGATAATATTTCATTTTCATGACCCGAATGACGTGCACTTTGTGAAGCAATCAATAATTTTAATCTATCGCATAATTCATTTACATTATTCCAGTACACAAACACTGGTTTATTGTTACTGAAATTTAATAAACCGCGACCTTCTGTATCACTATGCAATCGGCTACTTCCAACTTTTGATGCGGATGATTGTGAAAGCTTATTAATAATAGGCTTAATTATATTTTTATATTTGTAACTAGTACTGCTTTTAACTCTGTTTGTCTTTAAACTTAAATATGCCGCGGTTTCACTTATTATACGCGAGTAGTCGTCTAAATCTTCTTGTGAATATACATAAGCGTTTGGGGTTTTCATAAAAATGAGATCGTACAAACCAGGTGTACCTTTGTACATAACATTATTAATTGTAATAATATCACTTTCATCAGTCTTTAAAGGGTATTTACCTAACATTAAAATATTATTATCTCCAAAATATGGACCAAAAACATGATCAATATCATGATTACTGTCATCAAAAAATTTACGCATATAGTGTCTTATTAACGGACCTTTAAACCATATATCGATAAAAGGTTCAATTGATTGTCGTCCTTTTGATGTTGACATCAATTCTTCAACCGTGGGTAAGGTTTCATACGTTATTTCTTCTTCACGCGGCAATGGTAACGGTGTTTCTACTGTTCGTTTGTTCGATATTGGGATGTTTTCGGTCTCTTCTGAAAACCTTTTGTTTTGTAAACGCGACTGAATATCGTCCATTTCAACATCTAATTGTTGTTCTTCTTTTTTAATCAATGACGAATTCGTTTTCTCTTGTACTAACTTTTGTAACGGAGTGATAATAGGTTTCAACGATTTTTCTGCAAACTGTTCTTCATCAATAACATTTTGTGTTAGAGTCTGATGTTTCTTTCGAATATTTTTTCTTATTTTTTTAATTTCATTGACAAGCTTCTCTTGCTTGTCAAGGGAACGTGACTTCTTCGATGACATATTGATAAGTAATAAAAACATTTTCGATTACAAATTAGTAATATAGATATCAAAATCAAAACGATAACGACCGCCACAATTCATATCACTTTCTTTATCTATAACAAAAAAGCCTTTTTTGCGTCTTGTCCATGCTTTAGAACAAAGTTCTTTAAACATTTCAAATGTCATATCAGTATTAACATGATCTCTGTATATATGTTTTAAATTTAGTTCGTCTTGTTGAAAAATAATTATTAAATTCGCGTTATCACGAATCAAGTGTTTTGGGATTCGAACATACGTTTGACATATATAAATAACATTATTATTTTTATGTCTACATATTGTAAAATGATTTCTTATATTATCTTGTTGTTCACATGCTACATCATCAAATATAATAACTGAATTTTGTTCAGTATCATCAGGATGAATGACTTGATCATTTTCTGAAAATTTATAGTATTTTATTGTTGGTATACCTGATAAAACTGTTTCTAAAAATTTGTACTTTGACTGATACAACGATTTTGAAAAAACATAAACGTTCTCAAAACATAAACCATTAGGACTGAACAAAAGATTAAGCATTAGGTTGGTTTGCCAGTATTACTTGGCCCAATGATAAGAGCCCTGACATTATTTGGTAACAACTCGCTATGGACTCTTTCTTTTTTCTCCATAGATTTATCAAAATTACAAATACGTATTTTTTTTGTTTGCTGCACTATTTTCATTATTAAAAAAATAGTTCAAATGATTTGGTTTTTATCAATCCAACTGTTATGCGACTTATCGTATTCTAACCACTGAACAAGTAGTTTATTACCTTTACGTTTTAATATTTTTTCAATTAAAAATATATTGTCGTATTTTGTTTTACTAATTTCTTGTTCGTAAAATCCACCATCTAATACGGTTCCTGTATCATCTTTTAAAATATATGTTCTAGGTACTGTTTGTTTAATATTATGAATTGTAAATATTTCATTTGTCCAATTTGGTAAATAACCTTTTGTAAAAATTTGTTTGTATTTACTAATTCTCACTCTATCCCCAACTTTATATTTCGCAGGTTTCTTATTAACAAATATTCGTTTTTTATTTATTTGTATCAATACCCTTTTCTCATTATTTATATTAACATCTTTAGGTTTCATACTTATAGTTCTGTGTACAGTATTATTATATTTTTTCAATAACTGAGGAAGTACTTCGATCCATGTATACTTTCCACTGGTAGTAAACCACTTCCACATATGGTTTTTTAAAGTACGATTAAAACGTTCAATGATAGAGGCTTTTTTATCTGAATAAGTCGAATAATGATTTATATTATAACGATTAAATAATTGCTGAATCGGTAAATTGTAAAATTCTTTTCCTTTATCAGTTTGCAAATGTTTCATTTTGTTTACATGTAATATAGGCATTAGAGCTTTTACAATTTCGTGTGAGACTTTTGATTTGAACGGAACTGCAAATGCAAATTTACTAAAAAATTTATCACTGTTAATATATATTTATAACCTTTATTTAACTTTGAAAAAGAAATCATTTCTACAAGGTCAGCTTGATATAAATCGTGAATACCTTTCAGTTCGACATTGCGTGTAGGAAAATTTCTTCTCGCTTGCTTATGCAATTCATTACTTATCTCCTGTCTGATGCTCATTATTCTAAGTACAATAACAATTAAAATTGTTTAAATCTATAACCTTAGTTATCAGAGGTTACTTTGTATCAAAGTACAACAACTAATTAACAACTGTTTACATCTACGACCTTAGTTTATCAGAGGTTACTTTGTAAATACGTCAATATAAATTACTGATAACTTTTTATTATCAAAGGTTACTTTGTTAAGATAAACAACATTAATTAACTAAAGGTTATCCTAAGGTTAAACAAATAACTAACAAAAAAACAAAGGTTACTTTGTAAATACGTCAATATAAATTACTGATAACTTTTTATTATCAAAGGTTACTTTGTTAAGAATAAACAACATTAATTAACTAAAGGTTATCCTAAGGTTAAACAAATAACTAACAAAAACACATCAACTCTTTTTTTATAAATTTTATTTTCACTTTAATATATTAACAAAATTAGCAACACACTTTTTTGATCTGATATAGTCTTCATATTTATAAGATATATAACGCACAGTTTTACATGTCGGATACAAAAGTTTGTGCATAAATTGAATATGCGTAATAGTATTAAAGCATTTCGTTTTAAAACCACATTTAGAACAAACAATATTATCCGAATCATCAACAAATCTTTGATTTTTAAAAAAGTCTTCAATACACTTTCCACTTTTGTCACTCAATGAAGCCATCTTTTATGACTCTGTGTAATTTAACAAGTAAACAATTTGGAGATGCCTTAGCGTGTTCAAACCATGGATCGTCTGTGTCTTGCCAATCGTGAAGTATAACTTTACAGTCTATACACATTACATCATCGTCAACACCAGTATACAAAAAACCTGCCGATACTAAATTATCAACTCGTGGTAAACGTTTAGGCCAACAGCAAAATGTTAACTTCATGATTTCTTCAGTTTCTGATATACATTTTTTCGCATTCATTATATCATCAATATGTAATAATATACTGTATAATGCATAATTATTATATTTATCATATATATAACATACCATTTTACATTCTGAATTAAATAGTTTGTGCATAAATTGAATATGTGAAATAGATAAAGATCCTCTCGTTTTAAATCCACACTCACGACACACAATACTGTCTAAATCACCATTAAAAATAAATCCTGCTTCTTCAAAAAAATCTTGCAATAACTTACAGGGGTTCAATTTTTCGCACAACTTCGCCATTTTTGACATTGCGTCCAACTTGTTGAGCCTCTACTAACTAACTACTTCCAACGGAGAGTTTTGTATTCTTCTTCAAAATCAATATCGATTATTAATTGATTTCGATATTTTTCTAACCTTTGTAATATATCATCATACAAGCAAATCGTTGGAAATTGTATCTTGATAATTTGTTCATTTTCAATTATAGTAACATTTGCTTCAGAAAATTCATTATTTACAAAATAACATATTTCATTAAACGTTGAATCAGTAGATTCTATGCAATATATATACCAATTGAAAGCATGAATATTTCCTTTCTCCATGTTAACAGCTTCACGTATTCTTCACAACTGTACGTTCAATCATTATGTTCTTAGAAACTGAACTTTTATTCTTCTTCATCAACATTACTATCGACTATTGTTTGATATCGATTGACCTTTCTTTTGTATTATCAATTGTAATATTAATTCTTTCAATTTATATAGTACATCATCATTTACACATTTCAATCCAAATATCGATAGATTATTTTTTTCTGTTCTAACTAACTCACCCGTAAATTCATTAAAGACATACACAGTATTGTTTTTAAAAAAGTATAAATTACCATCAGAAAATCTAAATGATGAATCGATTTTAGGCGGAATTCCAGGAAATGTTTCAGATATATAACCCCATGATTTAGTAGTGAACGTACACTCATCAACTTCTCTATAATAATTATCATCATGAAATATATAAGTTTTACCTGTATAACTGTTGAATACCGCATGTAAATTATCCGGTTGTATGTTAAATAAAGACTGGATATGTTTCGGATAACCATGACTTAATTTAAGACTCGTTAAATCGAACATGAATACCAAAGAATCTATAAACATAACTATCTCACCAGATGGTCGTTGATATACAGCTAAAATTTTTGTGAAGTTTTTTGGAAGAAACGTTAACCAATGTTTTATTATTAGCGGTTTGGTATATATCATCTCTGCCGGATTTAATATCCACAACCATTTTTCATATAATATATATAATCGTTTATCAGCAATTAAAAATAAATTAACATTTTTGAAATTACAAAGATCGATTTTATTTGTATCTATAGGATGCTCGTCTTCTATCTTTGGTACTGAAGAAGATGGTGACATCGGTATGAAAGATGATATAAAAGTGCTTCCTGCCTTACCATATAAATTTTGAATGGCTAAAACATCATCATCACCTAACTCGATTTTACCGTTATAATAAGCATACATTACAGAATCTGATACATCTGAATATGATAAACCTAAAACATGACCGATTTCATGTATTAAAGTTGCATACAAACTTGTGTGGTCAAGAGGAACAACGTTATCAATCGAATATGACCACTTTTCATCTTCATCAATATGAATTTCTCGCCTTGAATTATTATAATCAGGAAAATATGCATGTGCTAATGTTCCACCTTTGCCGTCAAACGTTCTCGTACATTGCCACGATTCTTTTTGCATCATATGTTTCAATCGTTTATTAGAAATTAAAATATCTGTATTTACTCTATCATGTTTAAAACGTATACCAGACTTTTCCTCCCATACTGCAAAAGCTTGTTTAGTCAATTCTAACACCTCTTGATTCGCTAAATAATAATGCCATGTTACTTCAGGTTTGTTCCATTTAAAACTGGATACTCGATAATCAAAAATAATATCACTATTACCGCACCTAGGTTTTAACATTAAATTAATTGTTTCATTATTTAGCTTACCATCAGTAGGTAATTTATAGTATTCTTGAAATATAAGTAACGCATTAGTAATCTCTGTTTCATTTACAGTTTGCAACGAAGATTCATCGTCTGTTTGAAGATAACCATATTCATATAAATATTGCTTAGCTCTATCCACTTCAATCTGTGTTGTATTATCGGCTAAAGAATTTATTAGTAATATTTGAACAATTACTATATATAATAAATTTTTAACTACCGACATGTTATTAACAAAGATGTTGCTTTCAGAATTCACGTTGGAACACTAATAAATCAACTGCTAACAAGTATTATATATAAATCAATATATTTTTTTATTCAAAAAAAGTATGAATTAGCTAGGGATTGTACAATTGATACTTACCTTACATAGAATCTATTATTTGAATAGCATAGTTGCACGTTACCGACTAAGCTAATTCATATCTTATCTGTATACCATGACAATCGTTACATTTAAATGTAATATATTAGATGAAGACGACGCTATCTGCACTGTAAAAGGAAAAAAACAGTTTACGTGTCAACGAACTCGAAATGTTTATGTTTACGTTTTTAAATGTACAAAGCCGACGTGTATGTTTATGTTTACATTTTTTACTAGGTCAGTGTGTTGTCGAGGTCATGTTTACGACGTTATCACAAGAACGTTTGTTTATGTTTACGTTTTTTACGGTCGTGTCAACGAACTCGGAATGTTTATGTTTACATTTTTACTAGGTCAGCGTGTTGTCGAGGTCATGTTTACGACGTTATCACTAGACAGTTTGTTTATGTTTACGTTTTTTACTAGGTCAGTGTGTTACGGTCTAGTGACCTCGAGGTCGTGTTTACATTGATTAGAAAAGGTCAACGGGGTTATCTGTTGATTACGAAAGGTCAACGGGGTTATCTGCTGATTAATTCGAGGTCAATTGGGGTTATCAGCGATAAGGCGGGGTTAATTGGATTTTAATTGGGGTCATCGCTGATAAGGCGGGGTTATCACTGATAAGGTGACCTCTTGACATGACCTCTGACCTTGTCCTAGACCTCTGACCTGTCCCAGAAAGAACATTTATATACTACTCATATCTATTATCTGGTTACAATCAGTTTCATCACCGTACTTACAGAAATCTAATTTTAACTTCTTTTTTGAAGAAGTTAGTTTTTGGGGAAGCGTAGGATTACAACTTTGAGATCCAACGTTGCTTGTTTGAAGGTTAGATTCTTCAGGTTTTCGTCTAGCCTGTTTACTATTGAATGGTTTACGTTTTTTAAACACTCTAGGCACAGAACTACGAGACATTTTTAATGCACTTTTTATTTTAATTTGAACTAAAAATTCAGAAACACGAATAACTATCACACAGATCACTAACTATCTCAAAACAAACTCACTTTCCTAACATCAACATACGAAATACAGGCACATAACCTGAAACTGACACATTGTACACTAAAAACAGGTTGACCATTAGATTCAGCGTAAAAATTCCCTATAGGAATCCAAAAATTACCTTTCCCGCAAAATTCAAATTCGAGTAAATGCAAAATGAAAATTCCATGCCATACAAATCGTATAATTTTCATATTATTTTCTTTTAGAAAGCGACGTATTATATATCATTTTAAAGCTAAAGAAAGGAACAATAAAATACGATAATTAAAAAAAATGTAAATTTTTTTTTCGAAGACCGGGTCCCCTTTTTGTCAATCACCTCACCATGGTGATACAACTGTCGTAAGAAATTTGCCTTCTCAAACCCTTTTGTATAGACAACAGAACTGTCTGAAAAAAAAAGTCTGCAACGATGCGTACCATATTCTTGTACGGTATATTACCATCGTTCCACCGAATTCTGTGATAATGTGTCTCCAACCAGTCATTGTTTTTTTTGAAATTTCAGGTGCAGTCGTGCACGTTCGTATGGAGGAGCGAACAACACGATAACAAAACGCCCGGTTGTTATGTCAACTGCAACGAACTCTTTGATTACATATTCATTTTTGTCACCGCGAAACGCTTCAAACTCGGCAATAACCGTCCTATTCAAGTGCATTTTTCCGAGTGACACTTGTTCGCATCGAATACGTTAATTTTTTCAAATTCCCCTCTACTTTTCCTTCCAACACCAGTTCATCGTAAAGACGATCAAATGTTAGCTGTTGGTCATGACGACTGCTTTCCAATCGAAAAAACGAGGGGAAAAAGAAGGATGGTGGTACACAACACCCCTTGGCTACTACCTGATTAATGTACGACTTGAAGTGGTATTGATCACAAAACAAGCGAACAAGATATTTCTTTAGTACTGTTAATAAACAACCAAAACGGATCCACTCGGGTTCTGTGAAAACAAATTTTTCGGTCTTACTACCGTTAATCTGAACAAACGTTTTCCCAAAGTTACGACTGATCATCACACTCTTCTTCTTTTCACGGTTTTCACCTTCTTCGTACAATAACATACTGGATAGTAGCTGTTCACGAAAGATCAATAAGTAATTCCACTCAGAAAAGTCAAGTAATATACTTTTTTTTCCGTTTGTAAACAAAACACCCGGTTCATAGTTGAGTTCGTTAAACAGTCCGACGGTAACGAACTTAGAGTAAGAGTTAATAGGATATGCAAGAGATAAGTAAACGTTATACTCACAATGCCTGCTGCTGCTGCTACCACAGTCACCTTCCATCGTTGAGACGGACTGAGCTTGTTACAAGCTAGAGATCGCTAATACCTATCTTTATAAATTGGTAGAGGGGAGAACACGTTTCTTATGACAAACGATGTACAGTATTCGACAACGCTGTGTACTGTACTATCCTATCGTGAATAATCAAAGCGTAAGCGGTGGTTTTATGTGGGAAATTTTTACTGGATTCAAATTCTAAACGCACATCAACGGCAGACGACTTGATTGGTTCTTCTTGTCTGGAACAATCGATGACAAACAATGGTGCTTTCGTTATAAATTCATTAGGTGTCAAAAGAGGCGTTCTGTTGCGACGGCCGTAGTATGATGTTTGGAAACGTGTATACATGTCGTAGAACAGTCCGTAACGTTTTTTATCGATGTCCTGGTTCAGGTTATCGTACGGATAGTATTTATCGTTCAGAAATAGCTTGACATTCGTTAAATTGCAGTGATCAAATTCCGACGCATTTTTCGCTATATTGTTCTTTCTGTCCGTCTGAAATATCAGTATCATATACCGTGGTTTTTCCAACTGTGACGATGTCTTCAAGGTCCACGAATGTCGATTTGTCGTCGGTAGAACGGGATACTTGTGCAATTCCCAACTGCGGAACGGCATCACCAGTTCATGATCCTCCTCGATGTGCTCCAATAGCGGTATTCGGTACTTGTTTGACACGCGCACATAGGGCATCTTCCAGTGTACTTTGTTTATTACGAGATTACCGTTTGCAGTTGCACCTGATTCTTTTAGCACCATTGCGTTCTGATCGGTAGAGGTACGCAACAGAATCAATTCTTGCTTAACGTTCAGCATGATGCGTGTATAGTCTTCGTTGAAACCGAGTAGCATTTTCAACGGAAGACAAAACGTAAAATCATCGGTACTCTCGTGTACTGTCAACGACTCGTCGGTTGTTGTCACCCATCCTGCATTGATTAGATGCTTTCTTTCATGCTCATTGCTCGATAGTAACAATTTCACAGTGCTCGTAATTCCAACGTTTTTCGTACGATCCACTTCCACACCGCACACTTCGTAACGGATCTCCTCAAACAAGAAAGCCATTGCATTGTTGATTAATTTCACGTTCAACGCTGTGTCGGTAGCGTTAACCTTGGCCAATGTTCCTTCGATGTACAGAAAACTCTCCGCCGGTAAAGTGAAAACATCCTGTTGTTGGATGGGTATACGTATTTCATCGTTGTTACCGTATCAGGTGGAAGCATACGGTGCGTGCGTACGATATTCGAACTAAACGATTCTGTTATCGAAAGCCGCTCCTCGTTCGATAGCTAGAATTTCACCCGCCATTATTTTAATCGTATAATTTGAATCCAAGTGAAAGTAAGAAACGCTTGTTCCTTGATGTCAATCGCTTCAACGTTGAACACCGACTACCATGTTTCTTTCGTACACACTCCCTTTTTACAGGTGACGTTTGTCCGAAATACAATCCCATATTTTCAGATGCAGTCGTATCGTGATAACTTCACCGCGAAAATCGACTAAATCCCCGTCCTGATCAACGAGAGACAAAATTATGTTGTCAACCCGTTGTACGTTTACCGGTAAGTATATTATGTTTGTCGGTGTTTCAACTATTTTGAAACCTGGTGCCACGGTCGGATAAAACGAATGCAACGTGTGCTGGTCCTGGCCGTCCTTGTACGCACCGTGTACGATATTACTCCGTACGTGAACGGTGTTAACTTTGATTATGTCGACGGGTACGTTCGACTCGTGTGTTTTATACGCTTCCAGCTGCTGATTCTCCTTGAATCCTAACATACTTGCAATGGTATTCGGTGTATGCGAAAAGTCGATGACATGCTTACAGTAAATTTCACACTTTAATGTGTTGTTGTTTGGACGTAAACTGATTGTTCTCTCGCCTAACTGTTTCTGCAGATACGTCAGTTGTTACGTTTCACACACACACACACACACACACACACACACACACACACACACACACACACACACACACACAAAGTTTAAAAATATTATTTTTAATACACGTATTAGTCACACCTGTAATATAACACTGTTGCAGATTAACCTGTTACATTGTGAACGGAATAGTATTATTACAACAAGCATTAGCGGTTCAGTCGAATGGTCCGCGATAGATCAAGTTACCTTACACGATTCGATACAAAATTAACATATATACAAAACCTGAAAGTGCATTACCATACTATAAAATATATATATACAAAGTATATAAAACATTTTCCACAATAATAACTAATTATTCAGTGATAATAATTACACAACATGAAAAGTGTATTAAATAATCAACAAATAGTCAAGGAGTCAGCGCTTACCTACGTGCTTGATCTACGTGAGTGGCTACAGAGCGACTTACATGTAGTTTGCTGGCGCATTTATAGTACTCGAGCTGGAAGTAATTTTTATATTTTGAGGACAACTTAGAACATCGCTCTTGGGTCGCTCGGTCAAGTCAGGACATTGCTCGCTGACACAGCATTAAAGTTGCAGCCATAAATATTTAAGTATGCAAGAAAATGATTAGACGCAATGAGTCTAATGAGATAATAGTGAATAATAGACGCGATGATAAGTGAATAATAAGATGACAACCACTAGGATGAACATGTGTTCCGTCTCGTCATAAACCAATGACATACTATATATCAATAATTAGTTATTATTGCGGAAAAAAAGCGTTATATTTTATACTTGTTCAATATAACAGATTCATTCAACTTCACAGCTTCGCTTCCTCCATTAATCTGTAACGTCATAAGCTACTAACATCATAAAACACTAATGACATAACATATACCCATTTTTTTTACACATAACAGAAACCAAATGTCTCGCCTCGCAGTCGAACACATGCATCATGTGGGCGTACCCCCATCCGTTGTTTTAAACATTTCGGGTGTCAAATTTCAGACATCACGCCCTCTACGTCGTCGTCGACGTCATAAACAGTGACGTCACATGCAACCAGCTATCGTATCCGCTGTGACAGAACCCAGCTGCCTAGTCTCCTGTTTCGTCATAACCAGTGTTTTATACATGCGTCATGTGGGCGTAGCCACAAATTTCGGGTACCCCCATCCGTTGTTTTAATCATTTAGGTACCAAAATTCTGACATTAAAAATTTCGGGTACCACGCCCTCTGACGTACCCACTTTTCAAATTTCGGGTACCCCCCATACGCTACAGAGAGAGAATGATTATTTTGTTACATCAAAATAAACCAGACCGGTCGGGGAAGCCATGATGTCATGAACCAGAACGCGGAAGTGTTTTAACATTCGGACACCAGCTGCCAGTGCCTCTATGACGTCATGAACTGGAACCCGGAAGTGTTTCAGTCACACAAAACAGTGATGTCACATGGACAGCTCGGACACCAGCTGCCAGGGCCTCTGTGTGATGTCATGAACTGGAACCCGGAAGTGTTTCACACACGCACGCACACAACAGTGACGTCACATGGACACCTCGGTCACCAGCTGCCAGTGCCTCTATGACGTCATGAACTGAAACCCGGAAGTGTTTCAGTTCGCTCACTTTCCCTCTACTCATTTCAATTAGGGTAGCATGGGGTAAATCGATGGAAAATTTAGTTTTTTTTTAAAATCATGCTCATACTCTCAACACTTTTCCCATTATAAAAATGGCTACAGCAGGGGAGTTCATTAATGTATCATGCTGAGATGGTTTTATAAATTTAAAAAAAGTTTTACCCCAATAAAAAAATTAAAATAAAAGTTACCTCCAATTTACCCCACGTGGGGTAATTTGGAGGAATGGCTATAAACCCTATTGAGATTTATGTAAAAAATGTGGGGTAAATTGATGCTCAAGCAACAATTAAAAAAACCTTTTCAGAAAACATACTTTCATTAAAAAAAATTTAAGGCTTCAAAAAATGTCGTTAAAAATAAAAATTGCCAATTCTGACCATTTTTGTTTTGTGCAGGCCTCCTCATCAAAGACAAAGTAAATAATTGATATTGCTATAAGTTACTAACTAGTAGAATTGGATTAAGAAAAACAAACCCATTTTTTTTTAACTTTTACAGAATTTTTATTATAAACGTATAAAATTTGACAAAAATCGACGTTTTTGAACCTGAACAAATAAATTTATTACTTTAAAATTAGGAAATGTACTTATAAGAAAAGAATAGCCTAACTTAAAAATACAATGGTAGGCCATGTTTTTAACCTATATAAGCTCTAAAATAAACATCCAAGCTGTTGACGTTTGTTATACAATAATGTCTTTACTTTACTGTAGTCCGCTTCAGTAAGACCGATGTGCCTAGAACTGACTGGAATTGGTGGATTGACTACACACAAAATGTCATCTTCTAAGGTAAGATTATCATCACGCTTCTCGGGCCAAATGAATTTGTTCTGGCCTTTTATCTGCGCAAAACTAAGGTGATAACTATCACCCGCCTCGCCACATACCACGGGAGAGTCGCCGAACACTGAAGCTAAAAACCACTTTCCTTCATAGATTGCTGCAACAAAATCACCTGTTTTAAGCTCTGGCAGTTTGTTGGATTCTGGTAGTTTTGGTGACGGTTGTTTAACTTTGCTTATGGATGGGTGGTCATCCTCATCAAGGCTTAGGTCGCTAAGGATGAAGTCAGAACTATCCGATACGAAGGAACCATCATCGTCTTCTGTAGATGACTCTGACACACTCCTTGACATACTTCTGGTTTTATTTTTATTTAGGCTTAGAGTTTTCTGTTTTTTCTTCAATGAGCATTTGAACACTTTCCCTTTCCGTTTTCGCACTTCGTTTTTATCTGTAACTTTATCTTGTTTGGGACCTCCTTTTGCCTTTCCTCTTTTGGTTGTCTTAGCTTTTTTCTCTTTAATATTGTCTTCAGCTACTTTAATCTGTTTCAGAACATCTTCAGCTGTGAGTGCCATATTATTAAATGTCAATCTTTTTTTCTTAGCCTTCATTTGAGTCGTTTTAGGTTCGGTAGGAGTAAGGGCATCGAAAAGAACTTTTCGAAAAGCATCTATTTGATGAAAACTACTATCAGGCGTTGTTGTTGGTGTAGTTACATATCACAAGTTTGTCCTGAAGATGAGAGACTAGTAGAACAACTGTCCAAGTATAGATTTCTGTTACGGCTGCTAGTCGTAGGCCTATTTGGCTGTACACCTGATGTTCCCGGCAAACTTATGTCATCTTGTAAAGCTATGTGCGTTACAGGGCTCTGAGATGGTAGGCCTAATTGCTCTTCTTGTTCTTGGAAGTTGTCGCTAGAAACTGGAAATTCAATGTTTTCAACTGGTTGAGCTTCTGTTGCTGGCAAATCATTCACCTCAAGGCCTACTGCAGGCGTCGAAGCTGTCACTGATGCATCAATTCTTCCTGCTAAAGTAGGCCTATGTGTTTCCTCTGCTACGGTCGGTGTGTTGGACTGTGGTTGTGGTGGTAACTTTACAATGGCTTTTTCTAGACGTACCGGCCAAATACCACGTGATCTGAAACCCGATATGATATTTGCTGCTGGGAAGGCACCTTGTTCCCTCATTTCTTTTAAAAGAGACGGAAAAACCTCTTTGTTTATTGATTTTTGAGATGATCTTCTACTATACTCCCTTTTAACCTTCATCCACACTTTCTTAGCTGGTCCAAAAACGGCTACATCTAGTGGTTGTATTTTATCGGATGAATGAGCTGGCAGTGACAAAATGTGAATGTTGTTTTCTTTTGCCATTTTGCTAATACTTAGTTGAATATGGCTATTATGATCATCATATACCACCAAGATGGGTTTCTTCCAGTCTTTAGTCCACTCAACGAACTTGGCAAAGTAGGATTGGAAAGTTTTTTTGTCTTGCCAACCGTTATCTGATGAAAAATATGCTGCCCCTTCGGGGCCATTTAAGCACCAGGTATGATACAAATATTTACTTTTGTAAATAATGCAAGGGGGGAATACATGACCATTACCTGCTATTGTTTCTACAACAGAAAACGTCTCTTTACCTGAGCCTCCTTGAATTTGTGAGACACATCGTGTGCCTTTCTTTGCTAAAACTTTAGTTCCAATGCTTGACGAGTAGCCAGTTTCATCTAAGTTTATTATCTGTGCTGCATTTGTAATGTTCAGTCTTCCTACATGCTCTTTTAACGTGTTGAAAAATTTAGTAAATGACTCAACAGTAGCACATTGAGCACGGGCTTTTTGAAGTGGTTGGGCCTTGCGATCTTTTATTTCAGGGTATCTTTTGAGGAAATTCATTAACCATTCTCTACCAGGTCCACCACTCACTTTTGAAAATGGATTTTTTATCTTGCTTGTTGAAAAGTATTCTTGAACTATGTTTAATATTTCTAACCTTGTCAACGGTTGTTGGACGTCACTAAGAAATATAATATGTGAGGCTAATTCATCTTCAATGTGCTTGGGAATTAACTGATTCCGTCCAGGTCCTTTCACTTCATTTGCTGTCTTTTGTTGAATGCGGTTCCGAATTGTACTTTCAGGCACATTATAAGCTTTTGCTGCTTGATAAATTGACATTCCATCTTTGACAGAGGCCACAGCAGCTTGAAGTTCTTCTAAACTATATTGCACAACACGTTTCTTTTGGTAAGTACGAGGCATGTTGTTTTAAACAGTTCAAACACTAACTTAATGAAGCATCAAACTTGAGAAACTCATATAACTACTTCATTAACCTAAAACAAAAACAAACAAACCAGTGTTACCACCATGCAGTTGTGCAAAGAAGAAATATACCCAAATTACCTCCGATTTACCCCCGGTGGGGTAATTTGGTGGTACTTGATAAATGTCCAAATTAAGCTAAGGGATCAAAGGAAATGCCTTAAGCAAGTTGTTTATAACATTTTAAAATGATTCTAAATAAAAATAAATTGAAAATAAAAAAATAAAAAGTTCCACCAATTTCCCCACACCGGGGTAATTTGGAGGTAAAACTTTCACCCCCCACCCCATGTACCGTTTTACATAAAAAAATAATTGCATATAGATAATTATAGCTTAGAATATCCTTTTTCTTGTGATAACATATTTCGCCAATTTTTTCAAAATCTGTGTGGTCTACAACATGTTTTGTTTTATAAAAACGAACAGAATTTAAGGTTCGCAATCATAAAAAAAACGGATACAAACTTTTCATTTTTTCTATTTTTGTATGTAATAGGTATTTGAACATAAATATTTTTTTATTATTAAGAAATGTATAAGCAACATTTTGGCATAATTAAAATTTATTTAATAAATTATACAAAGGGTTAAACATGTTTTTAAAACTTTTACCTCCGATTTACCCCACCACCGATTTACCCCATCCTACCCTACTGGTTAATAAATAAATCCATACATCCACGCCCAAAAACGTGTTTTAAAGAATTTAAAGGAATCCGCTCGTCCTCTCGAAGAAAGTGTAGGTTGTAGATAAACAAAACAGCTAAGCTGTTTGGTATGTTATGTCTGGACCCTTACTATTGTATACATTTTGTTGCAGTACCAAGGACAAGAGTAGTTTACGAGAAACCAAATGTTTACATTAGCCTGCGGCAGTTGTTGCAGAGGTAATGGGGAGTTCAGTTTAGTTTAGATATTTGACAATTTCATCTTCTTACCTTAAAAATAAGTTTCATTACCGCCGATGTAACTTAATGAACAAAATTGTATTGTTTTATGTTAATTAAAAAGCAATAATGAAAATAATTACTAATTTAACTAACATAACAATATAATTAACTGTAATAATTAATTAATAAATAAGCAACAATATTTGTTTAAATACGTAAAAAAAAGCACCGATGTGCTTTCGTTACTAGGCCGTGTTCGCCGATATTTAGAAGCCAACTCGGAAGGTGAATTGTTTGACCACATTGATAAATTAGAACAATTAGTTGAAAATAAAGTAGTGTAAAATTCTGTGCAAAAGAAAATAACGGACTATTTTAAGAAAAATTAAACATGGATAGTAAATTTAAAAGACATACTACTGTACATACAATAACTGTACAAGAAAACCTAAATCGTTAAGAACAGTTATAGTATACTGACTTTATTATTCTTAATAAACTATTCTTAATAACCTTAATAAACTATTCTTTATTGATTTACTTTACTACACATTATAGTAAGTAACCTACAGTATTCGCTCATCTTTTTTTTTTTTTCACATATGTTCGTTTTAAGGTATGTATACACTTGCGTGCCGCGCGGCGCGCGTGCTGCTCGTCCAACGTTCGTTGGAATTATTATTTCAGCGAACCTCCCGCGATCCAAGGGAAACACGCGAACATTCAGTAGTCATTTTGCAGTGTAGTTGTAATCATGTCTCTGTCGCGCGAGGAAAATTACGCGATTTCGGTGATGAGTGGTGCGGCTTTGTTAATGGCAAGTTTGTGCAAAAAGAAAAGGAAACAACGATGTTGGTGGCACACTGGCCTGTTTAAAAAAAGGAATGGTACGGACCTTGTGATGGACTTGAAGTCGCAAGAAATAAGCGGTCAGTATAAGAATTTTACTCGAATGTCACCTTCTGACTTTGAGAATCTGTTGCAGAAGATTGGACCCCACATTTCCAAAGAGGATACTTATTTCCGCACTGCGATTTCCGCTCAAGACAGGTGAGTATTAATATTTGTTGTTCATAATTTGTTTATTTGTTGTTCATAATTCGCTGTATACTTTTTGGTAACAATCGGACCAAATAAGCAACGACGAGAGTGGATAGAAAAAAATTGATTTTTTTTTTATTTAGGGATAGTTTTTTAAAATTTTCTATTCATCTTTACTTCTGTCGTGAAGTAAAGACGAATAAAATCAGCTAGTTTTAATTATTAATTGTTCCAGGTTAGCAGTAACACTTCGATTTCTTGCCACGGGAGATTCATATACTAGCCTTCAGTACACGTTCAGGATTTCCAAGCAGTCTATTGGACATATAGTACCACAAGTCTGCGCAGCACTTGTCAATGAATTACAGGGATATATCAAGGTAACATATTAATAAGTCGCTATTTAATTCTTTTAATTTTGAAACATTTTTTATTGTTTTTTTATATGTATAATATAAAATGTCATTTAGAAAACACCATCAAAACCCATTCAACTAGAGGTATGTTACACAAAATCTGAAAATTGTTCTGAAATGATTGGTGCAGCTGGAGATGGTTGAGCGGAGTTACTTGACCAGGAATCAGATGGCGATTGGATGGGAGCAGGTACTGCATGCAGAGGTTGGAAAACATATTGTTGAGAATGCGTGAAGGGAGGTACACTTTCCGGAGGATTTTGCCAGTTGTTGGAATGCTGATAATTTGGAGCAGCCCAGTCAAAACACCCTTTATCAGCTTTCATAAGTATTTCAAACACGGCATGCTGAACTGATTTATGTATTTCAGGGGAATATTTATTCACTTTTGCAGCGACGTAGGTAAAAAATGCATCGATTTCGTTGGGTTTAGACGGTTCTTTGTCCAACTTCTTAGCAGCATTTTTCAAAATGTCAAACGCACTGCTCATCATTGATGAATTGATATCATCAGCTCCCTTCGCTCGCTTAGTAGGTCTGTGAGTAGATGATGACGCTGTTGTCTCTTGTTGTCTTTGTTCCGAATGGTTGACTCCTGCTTCGATGTCATCTTCAATTCCAAGTATCTCATCCGTCTCCTGTAAATTACATGTAATAATTAATAGTAACTAATAATAATTATTATTGGTGTGCACATTATGTGACTAACATAAAAGTAGGGACATATTTAAAAAAAAATTAAGTCGTGTCATTCGTCCCAGACCAATAGCTAGTATTTCTTCAAAATCCTGCTAAAAAACAAATTTTCGTTATGCCCTGCTTTACAAATATAATTTATAATCTCCCCCTCCCCGTGTTTAAAATTACTGTTTAAATATGATTTCTGTTTCAGCTACCAAGGACTCCAACAACTTGGAAGGAAGTAAGCAAGATATTTGAAACACGTTGGAACCTGCCTCACTGTGTTGGTGCCCTTGACGGGAAGCATGTTGTTATGCAAGCTCCAATGAACTCGGGTACAGAGTTCTTCAATTATAAATCCACCTTCAGTATTGTGCTTTTTTCCTTAGTGGATGGGAATTATAACTTTATGTTTGCTGACGTGGGATGCCAAGGAAGAATTTCGGATGGGGGAGTTTTTCAAGGGAGCAAGTTACATAGTATGGTCACAGGAAACACATTGGGACTTCCATTACCGCAAGAACTACCGGGGCGTTCTATGCAAATACCTTATTTATTTGCAGGTGATAGTGCGTTTGCTCTAAGTGAAAACCTCATGAAGCCATACCCTGGAGACTTTGCCAAAGGAACTCCTCAGAGAATTTTTAATTATCGTTTGAGTAGGGCCCGACGGATAGTCGAGAACGCCTTCGGTATATCAAGTGTTTCGGGTTTTAAGAAAACCAATGCTTTTGGGGCCTGAAAAAGCCGAGTTGATAGTGATGGCAGTCATTTTGTTACATAATTATCTAAGGACCCATTCGCCAAATTTGTACACTCCTGCTGGCACATTAGACCATGAAGTGAATGGAGTTTTAATCGAAGGGTCATGGAGGGTTCAGGGAGGAGATAATATGACGTCTATGTTACCAGTGAGACATGTCCCCCGAAGATCCACAAATTATTGTCAAAAAATTAGGGATGAAATAGCTGATTATTGTATGAATGAAGGATTCCTAGAATGGCAACACAAATATGCTTGAGTACGTCAATATTTTCTTACCGTCGTAAGTCCCTTTCTTGGCACATCCCTGTCCTCCAGAAACTTGAAAGCTTCGTATGCAAACCACCTACTGACATAAATTTCGTCTCTTCCTGGAACAATAAAAAAATAGAATGCATGAAAACATTGTAAAAAAAAATACAATAAGTACCTATGATATTAATTACAAAAAAGTATGTATGTCTTATGAAAATAAAACATTTAAAAAAAATGAAAATAAAACTTTTCTAAACAAGAGTATTAACGTTGTAACACTGTTATTATTTATTATGTATGTTTGTAATTTTTCTTTGTGTAATGCCGGAGCACGTCACAATGTTAGTGGTCATCACAGCATTACAAGCATTAATTTCAATTCGATTTTATGTACAAGTCTTTCCAGTACTTGGGTGCCGCCACTGGTAGCAACTCATACCAGCTACTCAATTGTGCTCACGAGGCTGAGTGAACCCCGAAATTCCAAGCACTAGTAGTTATTTATACATTATATATAAATATATATTATATATATATATACATATATACATTATATATATATATTACATTATATTTATATACAACTTACCTTTTCCTGTACCCTGGCTGCTTTTTATTTTACTTTTCTCACGCCGGTAGGAAGACAGCAAAGATATCACCTTCTTCTTGCATTGGTCCGCAGATATATCCATCTCAGCTCCTATTTCCCTCCAGGCATCTGCTTTCAATGGTTTTTTAAAATGATTTTTATGTTGAGGATCCCACAGAAGAGATTTGTTACGATAAGCATCGATAAGTTTTATCAAATTTTCTTCTGACCACTCCATAATTACCACTCAAAAGGCACAAAACAGTAATCACATGCGCACAAAAAACAACGAACCTCTCACGCTCCCGTCCCAATCTGAACTTCGAACACACAAAGTGTTCGTTGAAAAAACCGACTGGAGATGGATCGTGACGCGCTGTGCGCGCGCAGTTCGTGCGCAGCTCCAAACCCCGTACTAATCTAGAGAACTTGCGGCGCGTGCACCGCGCAGCGCGCAAGTGTATACCCACCTTTACACTAAATTCGCTTAACACGAAAAAAGTAACTGGTCCCCGTCATTTCGCGTTAAACGGTTTCCACTGTATAATGCTATAATGATTATTCATTAAATCACTAAAATGATTTATAAAAAGTGGTATTATTATTATAATGCAATAATAATACTATAATGATTATAGTATGCTTACGTTGAGTTGAGTTTCTATGTAAATTTTCAGTAACTAATAATATAAAGAAAATTCTTAACGAAATTTCAAGTGAAAATTTAAAAAAATACACACTAAGATTTTAATTTTGTTTTTAAAAGTGTTTAAATATAAAATTTTTTGCTTTATTGTTTGTAGCATTAAACATAATTAGTTTAAAATAAAAATGACAAATTATTCACTTACCAGCGTCTTCTGCTTTCTTTTGTCTTTTAAAAAAAGACAATATATCTTGTTGGGTTTCTGCTCGCTTCATATTGACACTGACACAAATGAGTAATGAGTATATCACCAGGCAGTCCAGTGAAGGGAATACCGTCCTCTTGTCGCACCACTGGCACTGTGTTCGCTGGTCAAACCGTTTTGTTTATTTACGGACGTGAATAGCCCAGTTCTAGGAAAGCCAGGCTGTGCGATATATCATATCTCATGTACCGGCTCCTGGCTCCGCTACTGCGAAACACTTGTTACTCATTCCATTCGCATTCCGAAGGATCCCATACGATGGTACAATGTAAGTTTAAAATGAGATATGTTATGATTGCGTATATTCAAATATTGGGGGGGACGCGTCCGCCCTTTCCCCCCGCGGGATCGACGCCCGTGTTTGCTACCACCAGTTGTAACATCAACAACTGAGACATAGTGCAATGTCGTGGTTGTACAACAATAGTCATTTGCTACTACTACCAGCTGTAACATCAACAACTGAGACAGTGCAATGTCGTGGTTGTACATACAAAAGCAGTAGTCATTTGCTACTACCAGTTGTAACATCAACAACTGAGATATAGTGCAATGTAGTGATTGTACAACAGCAATAGTCATTTGCTACTACCAGTTGTAACATCAACAACTGAGACGGTGCAATGTCGTGATGACAACAGCAATAGTCATTTTCTACTACCAGTTGTAACATCAACAACTGAGATATCGATGGCCTAGAATGAAAACCTCGTAATTCTCACTAACTACATTTTACAGGAGACACAAAAAACTATTTTCCTGGTTAGTTATTGTACTATATTATATTTTGTTGTGCTCTCAATTTATGAGTTTGTCGCAAAGCTTTATAAAGAGGTTATTTTAACATTTTTTTGTAAATACAAGTACAGTGATGACTTACGAGGTTTTCTTATATACGTGTTAACTGAGTTACGTGGAATTCACTCTTAATTCTTAATAATATATATAAACTTTCACTAATTAACTTACTGTTGTCACTTCCCAAACGTTTCGAGATGTTGTTTCTCTTCTTCAGTGGGTGTATACTGATTGTCGATTACAGAATAACCGTTACGGAAAAATGGTGTGTGTGGTGGGGGTTGATGGTGGGAAGGGATTGGCGCTGAGGTTCGAATTGTGTGTGTGGATCAGTGTATCGATTAGTGTATGTATTTATAATGTATTTGTTCATTTAATATGTTGTTTGGTTGTAGCGTGTGATATCTGTATATTTCAAATTGTTCAGCTGTGTTTAGTTTTCTACTTTTAGGTAAGTAGTGTAATATTTCCATGTTGTGTTCTATGTTTGTGTAACTGTGGTTTTCGTTATGTAAATGTGTGGCAAATGTGGAATGTATGTAGTTTGTGGTGAGGGCTTTTAAATGTTCAGAAAATCTGGAAGAAAAAGATCTTCCCGTCTGGCCGATGTAGAATTGTTGGCAATCATTACAGTTTAATTTATAAACCCCTGTTTTGCTGTATGTGTCAATGTCTTTGTTAGTATTATTTATGTGTTTTCTAATGGTGTTGTTGGTTCTGTAGGCTACTTTATAATTGTGTTTCCTAAATGTGTTTGCTATTTTATGTGTATTGGAATTGTAGTATGTAAGTGTTATGTATTTGCTGGGTTGTGTGCTGTTGGTCAGATGTGTTTTACTTTTTGTGTTGAGGATTCGTTTGTGTAGTTTATTTATTAATTCGGGGCTGTATCCATTTTTGACTGCTATGTATTTAATTGTGTTTAATTCATCTTGGTAGTCTTGTGTGTTTAGGGTATTGAAGTGAGCCTATGGAGCATGTAGTTGAAAGCTGCATGTTTATGTTGAGTTGGGTGGTTGGATGTGTTGTGTATGACCATGTCTGATGGGGTGGGTTTTCTGTATATTTTGTATGTGTGTGTGTTGTTTGTTTTGGTGATTGTAAGGTCTAAGAAGTTTATGCTGTTATTTAATTCTATTTCAAGTGTGAATTTTAATTTATGGTGTA
Source organism: Magicicada septendecula (assembly GCA_034769895.1). Classification (NCBI taxonomy): domain Eukaryota; kingdom Metazoa; phylum Arthropoda; class Insecta; order Hemiptera; family Cicadidae; genus Magicicada; species Magicicada septendecula. The sequence continues at coordinate 331,929,416 of CM068374.1, read as the reverse complement.
TAGTGTTAATGTATTTGTGGAAATTTTCTATTTGTCTTTTGTTGCCGTTGTAAAGGAGTAAAATGTCGTCAACATACCTGTGCCAATATATTATTTTATCGGTGTATTTGTTGTTGTTCAGTATGTGTTTCTCTTCTATGGTGTGTATAAATATTTCGGCTAGTATACCTGATATAGGGGAGCCCATGGGTAGTCCATCTGTTTGTGTGTAATACATGCTATTGTGTGCGAAATAATTTTGAATTGTGATAATTTTAGTTAGATGGATGATCTCTTTTATGTGTGTTTCAGGTGTGTTATTTATTTTTAGTAATTGTTCTAATGTAATTATGGTTTCTTTTATGGGAACATTGGTGTATAGGTTTGTTATGTCGAATGAAGCAAGTGTGGAATTGTGGGGAATGTGTACATTTTGAGTTTTATTAGTTTAGTGAAAGTTTATATATATTATTAAATTAATAAAGTGAACGAAGAGGATGCAACAACAAGATAATTTCTTAATTCTTAGTTACGAGGTTTTCTTGCTTGTGACTTATGCAAGATACCTGGTTATTAGCTGCTAAATTGTTGTTATAAAAATGTTTTGAAATTTGTTTGCACATGTTGTAAGTGAAATACCTCATCTACTTTTGTTTTCAGTGATTAGGGTTTTATAAAACACACAAAAATGCCAGTATAGATGTTTTAAAATTGTTTATTCCATCACATAATATAATTACGCAATTTAAAGAGTTAGGTGGAACATAAAATCTATTGCTACACAATTAGTTAATTGATACAAAATAATAATAAAGAAGAGTGGATTAATACAAGGTAAAGTGATTTTTACCATATCAGGAGATGACCTTTCGTTACATCTCCATTGCTCTTTGCATGAAAACAATTTTTTCATATAGAAAAGTAAAATAATTATTGTTTAACTGTTTTTAAAGTCTAAAATGTACATCGTCATTATGTTAAGTTGGCAAAATATATTTTAGCTATGTTAAATTCAATCAACAGAAGATGTTCGTACTACATTTCTCTGCAGGAATTACTGGTGTGGCAAGTTGTCATAGAAGTAGTGAATGTCTTTGGGGATTACAAATTTCAGCTCTTGAAGATGATTAAACTTTACCAAATCAATTGGTAACCGCGAGTTGACCAACGGAGTACGTTCTACACTGCAATCTGAAGGCTTCTTGTTCCCTTTGTTCCTTCTTGGGAGGTCTAAATATTGATCCTGATGGTTCAGTTTTACTTGTATTGTGCAGTCAGGTTTATACTGGATACATCTTAAGTCGGTTACTAAAGGATCTCCCTTTTTTGTACCAGGTCTAATTGACGTTAATAGTTTAAGGTCGTTATACCTCTTGAAAAAAGTGTGATCAAGTTGTTCTACCTTGTATGGTTGGGGTTTAATTCGGGCCGTTTTACAAACCTCAAAATACCCAGCTGGGGAGTAAATTTCCCTGTTCCTCATCTTTTTTTCTATATTACTGTGAATGCTATCGCATTCCATTTGTGTATGGCCCTTTTCTAAATATTTTTGGGTTATTGTCACCCCAGTTTTATGTGAAGCCAGTAACAATGCATTGGCCATTATTGCATTCCTGTTCTGGCTTGTACAACCATCGCTGTACAAGATGACGTGTTTGACTATATCCAAATTGATTTCTTTTGAAATGAAGTGAGTAACAATCGTTTCAAATTCATCCCATTGCATTTACTCCCCCCTCACATTCATTCCAGAGGTAGCAGTACCCTTCACAAGATTTCAAATTATAAAATGTGAAGTTGTGAACTTTTAATTTCCTCCTATAATACAGAGCCGAAGCTTTTAAGAAAGGGCATAGAAGAACTGCTTGAACATCCATAGTAAAAACTGCAGTCTTTCGTCTGTTTCTTCTTTGTCTTTAGTCTTTTCTTCTCTTGCTGCAATTTTTCTTGTTATATGGGCAACATGCTCGGGTTCACTCACATTGCCTTGTTGGTAACCACAACACAAGTCACACTGATCTTTTTGGGAGAGAAAAGTCCCAAATTATGAGCCTCAAACACTTCATGAAATGTAAAACTAGACGCAACTAAATGTTCTTTTCCCTCAGATTTACTATACAATTGGTACTCCCTGAAAACTGTGGTTTCGACTGCCACTGAGGTTCAAGATACAGTTTGTTTGTATCCTTTCGGCAATAGTGTGACTCTAGTTTGGGGAGATTATTGAAAAAGTCAGTTACAAGTTTTCGTTCATTACTGCTGCATTTTTCCTTTCTAGTTGGTGCTGTATTCTCGGTTTCTACATCTTCATCATGTTCATGTGCGTCGTTATTTACATTTTTGTCATCTTGTCTGTGCTTCTTATTCTGCAATACCCAGTTCCTTATCATCCATTCACCTACACAAAGGGAGTTTAGGAACATTGCCTTACATACACGTACTCTCTCTAAGTTGTTTTGAGGTTTGAGATGGTAAAATAAAGAGGCACTTCTTCTAGATTTTGTACCAGATACTGTCTTTTGTTGCACATCCTTTAGATCCACAAGATGATGTACTTCAACCTTCCTATGGTTCCAGTCTAAAGCCCAAAAGTTTTTAAAAATTTGTTGCCTTCTTTCGTCAGTGATCTGTGTACATTTGAACTTGTGCTTTTGTTTTCCGTCGCATGAACAGCGAGGTTTCATACTCCTTTTTGGTCTTTTGACATCAAACACTGTTTTATCCTTCTCAGACTTCCTCCGTCCTTCGTATTCTTCTCCTTTCATTCTTTTAATTTTGTTTTTAGTAGCTGTCCATTGACTTTTCTCAGCTCTTCCTCGTTTGGCACGTTTTCGTTTTTGAGACAATTCCTTACTATGGTTTGCTACATCATAACTTTCTTCAAGATCGCTCTCACTTGAGGGTTCATAATTGTTGTCTAGGAAATCTCCATTTTCTTCCTGATTGTCAACCAACTCAACGTCATTCAAGTGATGAATTGGTTCTTCATCATGATCATCAGAAATATTATGCCTAACTTCTTTTAAAATAGTAGCCAAATTCTCTCCTACATTTTCATTCTCCTTATTCACTGCATGAACATTGGTACTCTGACTTAACTCTTCAGAAATCAAATTAAATGAATTATTCAATACAGTATGGCCTACTGATTCACTTCCTGGTTCAACTGGCAGAACTGAATCACTTAATATTACTGGCAGTGACAGAATATCTTCAAAAACATTATTTACTGGATTGAAACATAAATTAATATTGTTTAGTGATGATGAGTCATTAAGATTGAAAGGCTCCAGTAATGGAAAGCTTCCTACTACTCTAACAGTCTGAAGAGAATAATTATTGTCTTGTGATGTGTGGTGATAGAAACCATCTCCAACATCTTGAGGCTGACTTTCCTGATGGTAGTTACCACCTCCATTGACGTCTGGGATAGTAATGCTGTTTTTATTTCTGGGCTGTATTGACTCACATTCTTGACCTAAAAATAACAGTTTAGGATTAGAAAAATTAAAAAAGCAATAACCCAATAATTTCCCTTGCTTATGTAGACAAACTCGCGACAGGGGAGTTGTAGTTTACCAATACCTACTGTGAAACTCTATGGAATAAAACATACTCCATTGAGTTAAAATTATTGGATTCAATGAATACTATGCTTATATATCCAAGGAAACTGGAAATGTGTATTGTGCAATCCCGTGAGATCAAAAACGGCTTACTAAAGGTGTTACAGTAGATTCTCGATTATCCCGCGGTACGCAGAGGAAAAAAACTGATTTTTCCTTCAAGAAAATTTCGAAGTGTTTTGTCACTACTTGTGTTTCACTGTAGTATATCAGAAGGGATTGCTATTGTGTTTGACTGTAGGCCTTCTGTACCGCAGAAGAGATTGCACAATGTCCCCCCGCCCTGTCTTTCACAACAGGGGAAATAACCGTGCAACGACCTTGACCATTTTTGCTGTTTTTGTTCCGTTATCAGGTTCAGTTTAGATAGTGATTGCCAACAGTGAATGTAATTTATTTTTCTTGGTGTTGAACAATTTTTAATGTAGCAAATGGCTCGTTAAACACCATTTTCTTCTCATTTGCGGCTTACCTGCGGTTTTCAATTACCCGCGGTTTTTATCCCCCGATTACCCCGAATAATCGAAAGTCTACTGCAGTTGTTTGCACGATTTCATTTTTCGGAAAGTTATGCGTTTCTAATTTTTAAATGAATCAGTGATTACAACTAACCTGTATCATCTTCAGCTTGATCGGCAATGATTTCGGTGTCTGGACATACAGAACCAGTATTGTTAGATTCAGTTATTCCTTTACCATTCTGGTCCTTAAGAATCTCAAGAGCCATCTTCACAAGCCTAGAACCCCTTGAGCCTGCCATCTGAAGAAAGAAATACCACGGCATTAAACTGACGATGACGACATAAAATTACTCTCTTTAGTTTACTTAATCAATTATTAAATAATCAACTACCTGTAATTTAGTGGAGTGCAAACAGGCCAGCTCAAATGTAAGTGAGAAGACCACGTAACTCATTACCAAATCACAAGGGACCATAACACCAATGCCTGAATTATATATGAAACACTCGTATCTCTGACTTACGAGTTTGTCATTCTACACCTTCGCTTTGTAACTTATATACAAGGTTTTCCTTGTTATAGCAGCAATTCAGATCATCAAATAATGGTTTGTTACATGGGTTTTAGTTATTTAAATTAGCAATATAGGAAAAATACCCTTACCTGAATAAGTATCCAGTGTGAAACAATGCTGATTTCTTCTGGAAGTTCAATAGAATCTCGTATAAACAACTCAGTAAACACTCACAATATACGTGCTCTTCTCACTCAACATGACTACTACACCGAATACGAGGTTTGATATTTGGCCGATAGGTGCCAGCACGATGTTGAAGTATTTTTTTTCTTGTCTGGGAACATGAGATACGAGGTTTTACACCCAAACATGCAAAAAAGTGATTTTTGAAAAATTTTGAGATACCAGGTTTTCATTCTAGGCCATCGATATAGTGCAATGTCGTGGTTGTACAACAACAATAGTCATTTGCTACTACCAGCTGTAACATCAACAACTGAGACATAGTGCAATGTCGTGGTTGTACAACAACAATAGTCATTTGCTACTACCAGTTGTAACATCAACAACTGAGATACGAGGGGGTACCCAAAAATAACCGGAATAGCGCTGCGATTGGCGGAGCTTACGTTGTACGCATTTCTCCCGCTAGGCGAGCGTAGCGCAACTCGTTCCGAGTTCAGTGCCGTCATTGGTAGGGATAAACGATACCATGAAAGTATCGATACTTATACTCATTACAATACTTAAATGAAAGTATCGATACCTGAGCAGTATCGAAAAAAGAAGCCGATACTTGCAAGTATTATTGTACTCATATGAGTAAATTTAGCGCTAACCACAAACGCATTAAAATGTTGGGGATTTAAAAAACAAAACAAAAAACACCATTTTCAATAAACCCAATAATATATTACAATTAACATTTTTGTACATTTTTTTTAATTTATTTCCCTCAAAAAGAAATACAAAAATAAGAAAATACACAATTAAACATTTTACACATTATTAAATAAAAGAATAAAAAAACATGGTAATTATAATAATAAAAATTACTACTACTATTACTATAAAGAAATAATTTTTAAAAAAACTTTAACATTAAATAAAAAATTAAAATTATATGTTTTTAGTTGTACATAAAAGAAAAACTAAACAACGAAACTAAAAAAAGAAACACTAAAGGCCCCACTCTTCTTCATCAAGGCCACTTAAAAATGACAAACGCCCTAAATGTTTGGGAGACAACCTATTTCTCGATTGGTTCAATATGAAACCAGTTTTTGAAAAGAGGCGTTCACATGGCACCGACGTCGCCACAAACACTAAAACAACTCTGGCATTTTTGTATAAACCAGGGAATATGTTCTTCATATCATCCCACTCCTTTAACGGGTCTGTTTTCAGTGGGGATGTAGGATTATTCAGATAACGAGAAAGTTCGTCATCGGACTCGTCTTTGCGCTGGCTTCGTTTCCCATGGACCAACTCCTTGTGGATCTCCCAAAAGTCGAAATCAGATGTTTTTTCTTCGTCTGACGAACTGGCTGAGTGTGCAGCATCTATGGTAGCTGCTTTTACCTTCTTGCGCAAAAAACTGATTACTTTAGCACAAGCTTGTGCACCCTTAAAGTGAAGGTTTTTGAATCTTGGATCCAAGATAGTAGCAACTGCCATATTCAAATTATTCTCTATATGTTCAAACCTTTTTTGAACCTCTCGGATCACTGCTTTCTTGGCCTCTTCGATTCTTGATGCTGAATTGGATTCGGAAACTGTAATCTTTTCCAGCTGTTTGATCAATATATTTACCATTGGAATAATTGTTGACAACGTCGTGTATTTTTCCCCTGATGCCTCCCTTGTCACGTATTCAAATGGCTGGAGAAGTAATAAAATATTTTTGATGTCGATTAACTCCCGATTAGTTGGCATTTCTGGAGCAGACATGTCCTCAATAGCAAGTTGACTAATGGTCGAAACCATTTCTAAAAACCGTTGCAACATATAATATGTTGAGTTCCACCTCGTTGCTACATCCAGGATAAGTTTGTTATGTTCTCCTTCAGAAATTTCATGCGTCGATTGAAGCTGACGAAATTTATCAGAAACCTTCACGCTATTCTTCACCCATTTCACGATGGCCCTAACTTTTTGAATGGATGGAAGAGCATTAATGTTTTTCAGAGAAGACTCAACCACTAAATTAATCGTGTGGGCGAAGCAGGCAATGTGCCTATTTTTTCCAATAAACAAGTTGATGGCAGATACCATATTTGCGCCATTATCGGTCACAACATTTGAAATTTTTCTTTTGGTATATCCCATTCACTCATTAGATTATTCAAAGCATCTGAAATGTTCTCTCCTGTATGTGTTTTTTGTAATGGAACGACACCTAAATTAGTAGTCTTATGATTTATACTTCCATTATCCAAATAGTGAAGGGTAACCCCTAAGTAGGCACGTTCGTTCATGGTGTCTGTCCAAATATCGGTGGTTAAACAGAAATGATTTATCTTTGTGAGACCGACTTTCACTCGGAGAGCGCACATTTCATATTTTTCATTCATTTTTCTTTTTAGAGTTGTTCCTGACGGAACAACATACAAAGGAGAGACCACCTTCATTAATTTCCTAAACCCACAGCCATCTACTATAGCGAATGGTCTCATATCTCTACAGATAAAGTATAAAATTGCCTGTGTAATCGCATGGTATTTAGCACCACCGTCTTGAAACGATGAGGCCTTTTGGAAAGCTTCTACTATAGGCTTAATAATCTGTTGATCATCGTCATGACTACGAGATTCGGTAGAACTAGAAGTAGAAGGTAAACTTGAGCATTCGCCTAATTTCGGCCGCTTCTTAGGCAAAGTTGGTTGCTTTAATCGATCTTCTAATTCTGAGTTTATGCGGGCATGATTTACCTTTAGATGTTTGAAGAGGTTGGATGTGTTTCCACTATACTTTATCTTCTTTCCGCATGTCTTGCATTCTGCGACAGTTCCGTCCACTTTAGCAAAATACCCCCACACCTTGCTCTTAGGAGGTGACATTATTTAAAACTCAACAAAACAAACACTAAAACAGTACTCACAGTTCCACAGTGGTAAAAATAAAGAGTAGGAACTGAAGTCTGAATTATGAATAAACCTGAATCCAAGAAACAAAACAACAAAAGCGTAGCGCTAACAGCATAGGAAGGTTATGCAAATTCCGGAATTCGTCAGCCGTTGCCAACATAAACATTGACTCTTGGGCCACTTAACACTTAAGAAGTTAAAACTTAAATTATTATCACATTTTTCCCCCTGTTTTTAGCAAGGTACATTCTTTTTAATTATAATTATCTTGTTGATACATCCTCTTCGTTCACTTTTTTAATATTCTATATATATATATATATTTAACTTTCACTATGAACACTTACTTTTACTATTACCCAGACGTTTCGACGTGGTATTCGTCTTCCTCAGTAGGTTTTAAATACTGAATTAATCTTTTTAATTATAATTATTAAAATAAAAAAAATTTCGTTTGAGTTTTTTTCCGATACCGAACCTCTGGTATCGATACTAGTACTCGTATCCAAAACATAGGTATCGATACCAAAATACTTGGTATCAAAAAAAAACATCGATACCATATTTATATCGATAGGCATCGTTTATCCCTAGTCATTGGTGTCGCCTGGGAAGGTTGTGTTTGGTCACTGTAATTCGTTTTGTAAAAGCAGTTTCGCTTGCTCCTCGTTTTTTGTCAAGGCGGATTTAAGTGAACAGCGCGCTGCTATGAAATATTGCTTCCTGCTTGGGAAAAACGCTGCAGAAACTGTTGTGATATTGAAAACAGCTTACAAGGGTAGTGCTATGGGAAAAACTCAAGTGTACCAATGGTTTTCTCGTTTCAAAGAAGGTGAAATGTCAATTGATGACAAACTTCGTTCTGGACGTCCGTCAACTTCAAGAATTGACGAAAATGTTGAAAAAGTTCATGAAATCGTGCTTGAAGACCGACGACAGACCATTGAAGAGATTAGTAAGTTATCTGGAATAACTTGGAGCTCGGTTCAGCGAATTTTGTCAGAAGATTTGGGGATGAGAAGGGTCACTGCAAAATTTGTGCCTCGGGTCCTGACTGAACAGCAAAAAGAGAATCGAGTTGAAACATGCCGTGCAATGAAAAACCAGCTCCGAACCGACCCAGATTTTTCTTTCAAGGTCATTATTGGTGACGAGTCATGGTGCTATGGTTACGACCCCGAAACTAAACAACAGTAAAGCCAGTGGAAAACTTCATTGTCGCCTCGCCCAAAATAAGCTCGTCAAGTGAAATCAAACATCAAGACAATGCTCATTTGTTTTTTCGATGTGAGAGGGGTAGTGCATTCTGAATTCGTCCCACCAGGTCAGACTGTTAATCAGGCTTTCTATTTGGAGGTTTTAAAAATATTGCGTAAAATGTGCGACAAAAAAGGATCGATTTGTGGCAGACGAGAGACTGGTTTTTCCACCATGACAATGCACCTGCTCACGCAGCCATTTCAGTGCGCCAGTTTTTAGCAAAAAACAACATGACTCCCTTGCACCACGCCCCTTACTCACCTGACCTCGCTCCGTGCGATTTCTTCTAGTTTCCGTGAATGAAGAGGGACATGAAAGGACGAAGTTTTGATGACGTGGAAGCGGTAAAGAAAAAAACGAGGCAGGAGCTCTTGGCCATCACAACAGACGAGTTTGAAAAATGTTTCCAGGAATGGGATCGCAGATTGGACAAATGTATTAAGTGCAATGGAGAGTACTTTGAAGGTGATAAGGTTGTTTTGTAAAAAAAATTAAATACATAGCTTTAAAAAAAAATTGCCGTTTATTTTTGGGTACCCCCAAATCACAATGTCGTGATTGTACAACAGCAATAGTCATTTGCTACTACCAGTTGTAACATTAACAACTGAGACATAGTGCAATGTCGTGGTTGTACAACAAAAATAGTCATTTGCTACAACCAGTTGTAACATCAGCAACTGAGAACATAGTGCAATGTCGTGATTGTACAACAGCAATAGTCATTTGCTACTACCAGTTGTAACATCATCAACAACTCAGACATAGTGCAATATCGTGATTGTACAAAAGCAATAGTCATTTGCTACTACCAGTTGTAACATTTACAACTGAGACATAGTGCAATGTCGTGAATGTACAAAAGCAATAGTCATTTGCTACTACCAGTTGTAACATCAACAAATGAGACATAGTGCAATGTCGTGGTTTTACAAAAGCAATAGACATTTGCTACTACCAGCTGTAACATCAACAACTGAGACATAGTGCAATGTCGTGGTTGTACAACAGCAATAGTCATTTGCTACTACCAGTTATAACATTTACAACTGCGACATAGTGCAATGTCGTGGTTGTACAACAGAAATAGTCATTTGCTACTACCAGTTCAGAGGCGTAGCCAGGAATTTTCTCTAGGGGGGGGGCTAAGTAGGGGCAGCCGTACACGACAAGATGAATAATCATGCAGGGGGGGGCACCCCAAAGGGATTCGTTCTGGCGGACTCTCAGTGACAGACCCATTTGTTATCTATGTACAGAAAATTCTGTTATTATTAAATTATATTTATATACATAACAAATAGTGGAGGAAGGATAACCACTTAAAAACTTTTCTCTTGGCTAGTGTGCAAGGTAAGGCTCCAGATGCTCCCTGGTTTAGAGACAAATGCAACTAGGTTGGGTCTTGGTGGAGGTCCGTATTGGTCTCTGCACCATATCGGCAATTAACACACCTCTGAGACATTCCAGCCATAGGAGAATCAAGTGTGGGCGGTAGTAAATGGACTGGTGAAACTTTTTCTGTCCACTGGTCAGTTTTTTATGTAACCTTTCTGTGAGTTGCATTTATTTATTTGGGAGACTGTTATGCAAAAGGGGATCATTGCGGGGTTACTGATGCCGCATTGGGTTTTCAGTTTCTAACGATTAGGCTAACCTAGAACTGACTGATGCCGAAACCTTTCATAAAGATCATCTGAGAATTTTTAAGTGACATTAAATAAAGTGTACATAAACAGATAAATTAGATTATTTATAAGATGTATTTTAATATTTTGAACGTACAGAATATTGCAACATTCATAATGCTAATCGTCGAGGCTGTATTTTCATTTCTTCTATAACTTATTCTTCTTGTACTTTTATTTCCCAATGAATGTTTAGACTAGCTAAACCATTCAGCCGATCTTCCGCTACCGTATTTCTCAAATAATTTTTAAGCCTTTTTAAAGTTGAAAACGATCTCTCAGGAGTGACGGTAGCTACTGGCAAAGTAACAAATATTTTTAATAAATTAATAATATTTGGAAACAGATTCTTATTACAATCAATAATAGATTGCATAGCATTTGAAGGTTTGTTTGATAAATCACAATATTTTGCAACCCACAATAAATACTCACTAAGGGCAACTTCATCGTTTGGAACGTTCATATCGTTTTTATAAAAACTTATCAAGGATTTAAAACTTTCGTTGTTTTCTGTTGTAGGAAATTGGCCAGTTGGAATCAAACATTGAAATGATTCTAATATTTTACGATGATTTAAAAATCTGGATTTTAATTGAAAAATTACATGATCCAAAAAAGGAATAAAAAATGTAGTACTGTAAAACATTTCCGGAGAGTTTGAATCTATATTGCTTCTATATGTTTGTTTTCCTGCTATTCTTGGTGTGGTGATATGGTTATTAAATAAATTAGTAGTAAGCTTTTCTGCTTTATCATAAATAATTTTAAATTCGTCTTCAGAGTTTAAGCGAATGTTTCCAAAAATTGATTCAACTTTTGCAACGTGTTCAATTACAGCACATAAATCAATATTCTCACTTTGCATGTATTTACATAATGGTAATGTGAAGCTAAATATTTTTTCTATTACAAATAATGAAATTAAGAAATTTGATTTCTGAATTCCGGTGTGTAATAAATCTGCCAATGAGGATGTTGATTTATCCTTCCAGGAACTTATTTCTTCCAATGCATACAGCACGGGCTCCAACAATTCCACCATAATGATAACAGAATCATGTCTTTCAACCCAGCGCGTAGGGCACATTTGTTTCAATTTTTGTCGGTTTGATTCTGGTGCGTATTCCTCAATTTTATTAGAGAGTACGGAATTCCTTTTTGGTGATTCAAAAAATGAATAAATCTTTTCTACTATTCCAAGACAATTGTTTATTTCCCGAATTTTTGAAGCGTGGGATAGAACTAAATTTAATGAGTGACCAACACAATGAACAAAAACTGCTGTCGGATATTTTTGACTGACGTATTTTTGAACACCCTCATGTTCGCCAGTATTCACTGGAGCACCATCGTAGCCTTGACCTCTAAGATATTTTAAATCAATCCCAAATTTTTCTAATGAAGATAACAGCGTTGCTGATAAATCTTTTCCAGTTGTAGAAGTATGAGGGACAAACTGAAGAAAGTGCTCACAATTTTTTTTTGTATTTTCATTAAAATATCTTACACATATGGAATACTGTTCAATACAACTAATATCTGCGGTTCCATCCGCTAAAACTGTAAAACACTGCGCTTCATTTATCTGAGATACAAGCTTTTTTATTATTTTGTTACAACAATTTATGATTTGGTTTTGTATGTCTGGGCTTATATATACTGCGTTCTTATTGCAAGTTAATAAGTGATTTTTTAATATTTCGTCTCCAGCTTGAATTCGCAAATGAAGCAATGCTCTAAAATTTCCTTCTCCCACCTTCATTAATGTCAAAAATTCCAGAATCACGGTGTCCACGTAACGGCCAACCATTTCTTCCGCATGCAATAACAGTTTGTATTATAGGTACGAGTTTCTTTCTATTTGCTTCAATTTGTTTTAAATTTTCACGGTCTATTTGAAAATTGACAGGTAATTGCTTTCCCCGGTGTTCCCTTGTCAAGTATTCCATGCAACTCATTGCTTCAATGTGATACTTGCACTGATTATGGTAACTGAATTCAGTTGTAGCATGCTTCCAGTCTTTGTAAGGTTTTTTTTTACCAAAGTTCCCGTTTGTTGAGAATATCTGTAACCGACTTCTTCCTTTGCAAAGAAAACACGAAATTTACAATAAGCTCCATCATCAATAGCGGAATACGTTAACCATGCATAATTTTTTATCCTGTTTTTTTGAAAACGACGCTTTTGATTATTATAAGTAGTAGATGGAAACTTATAAATGTCACTTGGTATCCATAATTTATCAATTAAATCAAGTTTTTCATTATTATTTAACTTATTATTATCATAATTTGAAATATCATATAAACTTGTGTCACTTGGATTTTGAATTTCACTCCCTGATGAACCATTTTCAACAGTTGTTTCATTGACAACATTTTCGTTATTAGTGATTGATGAATGACCTTCTGAAGAATTATTTTCATTGGTTGGAGAAATTTTGTTATTTTTTTGGAAGTAGTCAAAAAGCGTATTTGTGTCTTTTCTTTTCATCATGATGACTATGGGCAAACTGGAAAATAATTATGAAAGAATTAAAGAAATACTTTTTATTTAACCTTCTAATTTAAGAGAGAATGTAAAATTTATTTACCTACTTTTAAATTCCAGTTTAGATTACCAATGAAAACAAATTCATCTTTTAAATTATTGAAAACCGGCATGGCAACTAATATTAATATTTTTCTTCTCTCCGCTAAGGAGTAAGAAATTACACAAACAATTAAATTTTAGTGTAAATAGCCATTGATAATCACTGTACCTAGCATACAGGTAATGTATAACTAGTAAAGTTGGCTACATTGATTTGGTAACCATTGTTGGACTGTAAACTGTAAGCTATATTCCTTTGAAGTTCAATAATACCACTATAGCTGACAGCTGAATGTTTTACAGATAACCAAAACTAACTCAACTCACTGAACTCAGGGCACCGTAGGCTAGGCTGTATATACAAATGAACTAACTGGTTAAGAGGTTAACATTTTTAAAGATAACTTTTCTACTCTCGGAAAAATAATAATTAGATTAGATTTACTATTCAAAAGTGTCAACTGTCAATTGTCAAAACACAAACTGCACTTGCATTTAGATTAGAGATCCTTACTGTTTATTTAACACGAGTTCAACGTTCAACACAACACAACTATCAACTAGAATACGATGCAACAACGCAACAACTGTCCCCGAATGATACACGGAAAACCCGGAGCACTGTAAATACAAGTGAGCCTCTCGCGGTAAGAAGCAAGAAGAGATGTCTGCGACGTGCTAACGCTATCACCGATTTTTTCGGTGAATTCAACTGTCGGCACTGAACATAAACACGAAATATTTCGTAGCGCCCGGCGTAAACACATTTTTCGTGTTTATGTTCAGTGCCGATAGTTGAATTCACCGAAAAAATCGGTGATAGCGTTAGCAACGTCGCAGACATTAGCAAGGCATACACACAAAGTTAAAACTGCCGGATTGGACTGGGACAGAGAAATCTTTGGGTAATATCTGCGACGGTTAAAACCTCCTATTCTATACTAACACACATTCCTTACATAAAGTTAAACCTTTAGTTTTTGAAACTACGGTCAAAACTATATGTTAGTGCATTTAATCTGCCAGTTTTATAGGCGGATTCATTAAAACTGTGGTATTTTGTCAAGTTGGAAGTTTTAAAGTCGGTTTTAGCATATATGTATAATACTACTAATAGAGTATTAGTCGTGTTTCGTGTTTGGAAAGAAATATGCAAAATAATATACGGAAAAGACGTGCTATATGTATGGCTGCGATTTATGTTAACAATATTATGAGTCAGTGTGATCGCAAAAAAAAAGATAAAAATGGGTGAAAAATTGGCTATCTGAAAAGGAGAGGCTGAAATACAATCATGTCCCTCTTTTGAGAGAGTTGGCGGAAAATGATCCAAGTGATTTTAGAAATTATCTCAGAATGGATGAAACAACTTTCATTAAACTATTTAATTTATTGAAAGTGCACTTAACTAAACAGGACACGAGAATGAGAACATCAATATCAGCAGAAGAGAGACTTTTTACTACTTTGAGGTTCCTTGCCACTGGAAGATCTTATGCTGATCTTAAGTTCTCTGTAGGAATTGCAGCTCAAACCCTCGGCTACTTAATTCCTGAAACCTGTCTGTTATTTACAATGTATTAAAAGACGATTATCTGAAGGTAAGAAAACACATTGTAATATGGTAGTATTTAATCATTTATTTACGTATTTTTCTGGTTAACATAATAACATAAGTATTAGTTTATCTTAAGTATATATTATATATTCGCTTCAATATAATTACAGTACTAAGAGTCAGAATTCATGTCACTCCCTACACTTTCGTAAAATTCAGCAATATAGTTGGTAGGAGTCGCAGGTGAGCTTAAAGGAGTAGAAATTGAACTACTTAAAGAGTTTGATTCATGATCTAGAGAACTAGCCAAATTGATATACACTGGACCTGGCATAGAAGTGCTTGATAGATTGCTTTGGAAATGAATGTTTCCTGAAGAATAGTTAGTTGGTTGTGGTGGATTAAATATATCTGTGGTTCGAGTTAACTCATTATACAACCCCATCATCAACACTTTATTTATTAACGTTTCGGCAAGTAGTTGTTGAGTCCCATTCATTCTTTGTAACTTTTTAGCCACGTTCAGTCCAACTACTTCCCATTCAGTTTGTGCTGGTTTTCCTGGTTCTCTTAAAGCTTCGCTACAAGTACGCATGAATTCTTCTTGAGTTTTGATAAATTGCCGTTTCTGTCCACGAGGAGTCCACAACTGATTTATTGGGTGTTTTAAAATATTTTTTAAACTATTTCAAATACACTGTTCTCCTTAAGTAACTTTTTAAATTATAGTTTTTTTTAAATACTTCTTTTGTACTTATCCTAAGCAATGTTTTTTGTTTCAGTTTCCTAAACGAAAGGAAGATTGAACAGAAATAGCTGAAGAATTTAAATTAAAATGGAACTTCATAAATTGTGGGGGAGCAATTGATGGGAAGCATATCCGCATTGTACCACCTCCAAATACAGGAGCGTTCTATTATAACTACAAGAAATTCTACAGTGTAATTCTCTTAGCCTTAGTAAATGCTAACTATGAATTTATTTGGATTGATGTTGGGAAACAAGGACGGATGTCTGATATGGGAGCTATGGAATGGACGACTTTTTACAAAAAACGTACGGAAAATAAATTAAACTTTCCATCAAATGAAGAAAACGATGAAAAACTAAACTTCGTTATTTAGGGAGATGAGGGATTTTCTCTGCAACCAAATCTTTTAAAGTCGTATGCACAAAAGGACATTACCCTAAACGAACGTGCATATAACTACCGCCTGTCTAGAGCTAGAAATGTCTCTGAAAATTCTTTTGGTATATTGGCATCACGTTTTAGAATTTTTCACACTAGATTAGCAATGAATCCTGAAAACATTAATTCTGTTATTCTTGCGGCCTGTGTGCTTCATAATTTCTTATTAAAAACTTGTAAAACTTATGTTTCATCAACGACATTTGACAGAGAAAACAATGTGACACATACAGTGCAATTAGGAGATTGGAGACAAGATGTCAGCAAATAATCTTGTTTCGCTTCAAGCAAATCGTTCTAAAAATGCTCCAACAGATGCAAAAAAAAATAGAGAAAAGTACTGTCAATATTTCAATGGACCCGAAAAACTAAGATGGCAAGATGATATGCTGGAAATTGGAAAATCATGAAAAGCAACTTCATAAGTACAGTTTAGGAAAGATACTTATATGGATTACGAAGGCACTGACAATTTTGTACCATATAGAAAAACCTATAATTTTGTGTACCATACAATAAAAGTAAATTATCATTTAGGTACCTGTGTATTATATTGTTCCTCAATTTCCTCATTTTCCACAGATATATTACTCGCTTCATCATTGGATTCTTCCCGCTCAACAAACGTTTCACTTTCTTGGCTATTACTTGGCATTTCCTGGTCTTTTGTAAATAGCAACAGATTAAAGTACCACAGATTTGGTTCGTAAATATCATCACTGCCAGATCCTGTTGTTTTTTATGATTCGACTTTTCTCATTTCTTTGCGAAAACATCCTCGCAAATTTTCAATCTTTTTCATCACAAAGTCCCTATTTGCACTTGAATGTCCATTTGATTTACAGTAGGTACAGGGGCGGACCGTGAGTTTGTGGGGCCCTGGGCTAATACTACTAAGGGGCCTGTCTAAATTGTCAACTAACTGCCAATAAAAAAACCGTTTTAGATAATGATGTACTAGGTACACAGTATAGAAAAAAAGGACAATATATATAATAAATTATTAGATTTATTTAATATCACTTAGACACAAACAGCATTGTAAGATATTATTGCAAAAGAAATCAACAGGTTTCGTGCAATCATGTTATATAAATTATAAAGCAACCTTTCTGCATTTTTGTGCCGCAAATTCTTTTATTTGCTCATCACATTGTAACTCCTTAGTTAAATCAAAATTAATGGAAAGAACTGATAAATGATTTAGTCGATCGTTCGACATTGTTGTCCTGTATTTGTTTTCTATATACGACATCCTGGAGAAAGAGCGCTCCGCTTCACAGCTAGTCATTGGCAACGTTAAAAAAATTTTCAAGATAGTATAGCAATTTGGGAAAACATCAACAAGTTGCTTTCATAAATTAGCATAAAAATTTCACTGCAAGAGGTGTAAGACTCTGGCTTAGACTGTATTACGTAAGATTTTAACCGAATGCACTCATTCACTAAATGTTCGTCTACGTCATCTGAATAATAATCAACAATATTACGTACACTTTCCAGATCGATGTTTTCCATATTTTTGTCTTGCAAATCCATTAAAAATTTGAATTTCCTGCTATATGTCTCATAGACTTGGCTTCTTCTATTTAAATCCATGATCAGCTTATCCAATGCAACGTTTAGCGTGCCTCTTTTAAATTTTTCTGCGCCGTATACTGAGACTTTGTCTGTAGATTTATCTGAAAATTTTAAAGTAATGCGTCTCTTGTTTATGTCACTGTATTCTGTTCTCACACTAGTACTTAACTTTTTAGCTTTCTCTTCGTATTCCTTTAGTTTTTGATCTGATTGGTGCCGTATATTACTTACAACCCCAAACTCTTTTAATGATATAATTAACTTATTGCCTTAACAAATATCTAAACCAGGGCTCTGTAATTTTTTGCTAACTAAATTGAATCTCTCTAAAATTTCTTCCCAAAAAATTATTAAAATTGCAGTATCGAGCTTCGTCAGTTTATTAAATAAATTTCCTGCCTCTTTTCGAAAATCAACTTTCTCATCCTCATTTTCACTAAAACTTGAAAATTTTCAAAATGTCATCATAATTATTTTTTAAAGCTTTAACTGCATCATAGTGACAAGACCATCTAGTCTGGCTCAAACTTTTTAAAGTAAATTTTAGTTTTGTTTCACGTTGGAACAGTTCCCACCTGTGGGTCGAAGCGGAAAAGAAAACGTATACTTTTTGCACAACTCCAAAAAAGTTCACAATTTTAGTTGCAACCTTAACAGATTCTTCACCAACTAGGTTAAGGGAATGCGCAGCACACGGCACATAATCTGCGGATTTATTTTTTTGTTTTAGTAGTGCTTGTAGACCATTGTATTGACCCGCCATATTAGCAGCGTTGTCATAAGACTGCCCCCTACAATTATCCAGTAGTAGTCCATTTCTTTCTAAAAACTC
The DNA here is from genome assembly GCA_034769895.1 of Magicicada septendecula. Lineage (NCBI taxonomy): Eukaryota > Metazoa > Arthropoda > Insecta > Hemiptera > Cicadidae > Magicicada > Magicicada septendecula. Next base: position 331,911,042 of record CM068374.1, on the reverse strand, counting down.
TTGTAGAATATTAAATAAATGTAAGCCAGTATGACTACTAATTTTAATGAACGATACGAACCTTTCATACACTTTTCCCCGAAAACAGTATCGTAATACAATAGCAAGTTGATCATTGTGAGACAGATCTGGGGTAGAATCCATCACAATTGAATAGTACTTTGTGTCATCGTTATTTATATGAGTTATAATTTCCTTAATTACCTGTTTGCCCATAATCTCAATGATTTCTTCATATACTGTTTTTGATAAATACGATATTATCGGTTTTGGTCGCAGTTCTCTTTGTTCGATATGTTCACGGATGAATGGGTCGAATTCTGCCAATAGCTCCAAAGCACCCATAAAATTACCATTATGTGGAGAACCAAATACTTCCTCAGAACCTCTGAATGCTAAGCCCCTTACACTCAAAAATTTGACTACTGCAATAACCCGTTTTAGGACATTGTGATAATATTCTGTTTCTTTCCTTAGTTGCTCCTGAAGCTGCTTGTCTAAAACAGACTTATTTTCTCTTCGTGTCAACCATACTAACATTGAATTCTTATGTTCATCAGAATTTTCGTGATTTTCTAAACAAGTTCCTATGTGTTTCCAATCAGAAAATCCGGTTGTGTATTGAGAAGGGGTTTTAGAAAAAAGTTTGCAAGGCAAACAAAATACACTACCGACACTGGTTGAATAACATAACCAAGACCTTTCCAGTAATTGGCCATTTTTCATTTTCTTAAAATACCTATTTGAAAATGATCTGTTTTGTTCTTTGTATTTCTTTATTGAAGCTGAATATATATTTTTCGGATCTTTATTTTGGAAGTCAGTTATTTCATGTGAGAGGATGTCTTGAATAAACTCATTATTAAGCAATACTGGCCACAGGCCCACGTCAACATATTTCTCAAACTTGAAGCCTACATTTGTTAAATTTCTTTCCGCCTCGGTATGACTGTCCTCTTGCTGAACAACAATATCGTTCTCAGAGGGATCAGAGGGTTGCTGGTAGGCAAGATCTTGCAAATTTTCATCACTGGTATTTTTTTCTTGGTATTGCGATTTTCCTTCGGTTAGATTCTCTTCGGATAAGGTCTCTTCTTTTTCACTTGTCAACGGATATGTAGCTATTACATTCTCGTTTTTATCTTCTAATTTAAAAAAAGTTTCAATTTTTGCACATTTATTTCTTTCTTTTTCTCGATCTGATTGTAATTTTCGTTTTTCAGCTCCACTTTTATATTTTCTAGTAGACATGTTGTAAAACAAGATTTTTCTGAAAATAAACAAAGAACTTGATATTTTTCTGAACATAAACATAACAATAGAGATATCGTTGTAATATTATCCCTTTCTTAACATTTTGATACTTTGTAATGAGTGCAGCGATTCACAAAATTTCATTAAAAATTGATTAGAGTTCATTTATTATTGAAAAATAAGGTAAAAACAACAAGTAACAGTTTTTGAAAAAACTTAAAGCTGACTGCGATAAGCAATAAATTTATTAAAGTGTAAAATAGTTTATAAGTGAAAAGTAAACGATTTTGATAAATTATATATTTTGTGATCGCTACTTAAACCCCTTGATTTTGATATCCTACTCGACAGGTTTGGAATAAAAAATAATTTTCAAGACGCCTTGTTTGACGATAAAATACCCTATCAACGCCCAATATTTTTAAATATTTTATAAATATTTTTTGAGAATATTTTGAAAATATTTCTAAGAAATATTTTTTCCATCTTTTTTCGCGGACATTATAATATTGAAAAAATATTTTGAATATTAAAGAAATATTGCACATATTTTTTAGTAATATTTTAAAAATATTTCGGTGCTGATAAGGGAACATAATTTTGACTTTTATAGTTTTAATTTAAAATAATATTTTTAATATCAGTGAAAAAAAAATATATTTTGTAGTTTTAAGAACATGAAATTCTAATCGCAAGAAAAATACAAAAAAATGAGTAGTATTTTGAAAATTCTAATTCAAAACTTCAAAAGATTCCGTCAAGAAATGGAATCCGTATTTGAATTAATAATTTAATCTAATGAGTTATTCCAATTATTGAAAGTTATTGTACCTACTTACAGTATAATTAAATAATTATATTGCTTAGTAATAAATAATGGTAATACGTACTTACCAAAAACAGGAAATTTTATGTAAGATCACTGGATTTGCTGATTACTTTCAATTATAACTAAAATAAGAGAAAGGTCCGATCTTTATAACCTTTAAGTTTCAACTTATTAGTAAACTAAACACTAAACACAGTACACTATAAACAATAACACTTAGTTTGTCACTTTGACGACGAGTAGAGAAGTGCGAAAAAAAAATTTGTTATCCGCCAACAATTAATGCATGAAGCCTGTTCTACTGCAAATGAGTGCGTTTGTGAGAAAATACACCGAAAACAAGCGGCGGGAGTCCCCCGCTATTAAGACACGAGGATATACAACCAAAATAAGCCACGGGGAATCCCCCGTTCCGTTCGATAGGCGCGCACACGGCTTAATTGATCTCTGTGTTGCTAACCTTATGATAGATTTTTTTAATTCACAATATTGTCCGATGTCTTCTATTGGGGGTGGGGGCCCTTTATATCCACGGGGCCCTGGGCTGAAGCCCAATAAGCCTTTATATAGATCCGCCCCTGAGTAGGTAACTAAATTGTCATAAGCCCTAGCCTTTAAATTTTTGTTGGTGTAGTCTTTACATTTTATTTGCCACAAACAAGGATTTTCCCTGTACATGGTAATAAATCCTTCAATAAATTCCCTTGACATGTTTTAATCTGAAAAAAATATAAACTACAATTATTTTATTTATATTTATGTAGGTAAATATATCAAATATATATTTATGCAAATATAAATATATTATTAACCTCTTTACTTACCTGCAGATAAGTCTACAGGTTTTAATTTACTACTTTTCAACAGTCCGCAGAGAAAACTGATCGTTAAGTCTTCGCAAAAAACTGCAGGTTCACACTTGTAAACAAATCACCACTAACTACCAGTTTATCTGTCAGTTTTAACCGTGGCGGTCCAAAACCCGTAGATAAAACTTTATGTGTATGCCCTGCAATTGTTTCTTGCTTCTTACCGCGAGAGGCTCACTTGTATTTACAGTGCTCCGGGTTTTCCGTGTAGGCGCCAGAGTGAGCTAGGCGACTACGATCGCGCCAGCAGGCAGTGTTGCCCGATTCCCAGTTCCACCCTTGTCAGTTAAAAATTCCCAATCCCAATAAACTCCACTCTTGTAGGCCTATGTGTAAAGTCTTAACCAAGATTCCATTCATACAAATTTGTTGTCAATGAACACTCAGTATTTTCTTTTAATGCAATTTTACGAAACTATTACTGGTTTAGTTTTAGTGTACTTAATATTTAGTTTAACCTATATAGTTATAGTTTATCGCTTTTTGGCTTCTCCGGGCCCCGGGCCCCCTTGCTCTGGCAACCCTAGGCCCCCCCTTGTGGGGGCCATGGCTATGACCTATACACAACACTTGGCGCTGTTATGAGTAGCAGAGGCAGAGAGCGCCAGAGCGAAGAGAGGTGGGGTGGGGGGAACATGTCGCGACAGGAACGTTACAACCTAGCAAGTGCTAAGGTTAGCATGTACTACCTCTAGTATTTGCTACCGCTTTTCCGGATTGCACTATATGAGGGCTAGTGCTTTCTCCAATTTTAAGACTTTGTTTATTCACACCGATTTGTACCAAACACTAGTCTACTTAGCACATGCTAGGCTAGCAAAAGCTTAGGAATCACTGAATGTCTCCACTACCGTTTGGCTCCTAGTAGGACGTAGTTTCATGGCGATCCGGTAGATAGCAGAACCTACAGGACTTGAGTACCCAGTTCTGTCAAACCACCTCATTTTGTCCAAACCTCACCTATATTTTCTTGACGCACATTTAAGCAGAGTTGCTGCTTTCTACTATACATTTAAATACGTTTATAGAAAATTAATTAAAATAATTGTTTCGTTTTGTGACATTACTCAAGTGTAACAAATCCTTCACGAAGCTGTGTGGACAAGACTTGTCTTTTCATAAGCTTATACAGTGAAACTTGGTTAATTCGAACTTCAAGGGGAAAGGAAAAAAAATTCGAATTATCCAAAATTCGAAATAACCAACATCATACGGAACAAAACTGTAAGTTCACATTTTTTGTTAAGTACTGCAACAGAAATAGTGTATGTTAATTGCACAGAAGAAACTAATTTATTTCAGTAATAAAGTGAGTTATTTTACAGGGTATTACTTTTAAAGAATTAAATTAAATTTTAAAGAATTAATTAAGAAAACTAAAAACTTGTTTTCGTGATTTTCACTCGTCATTTATTTAAAAAATAATACACCACGACAGCTGTTTCGGCACACAGTGCCTTCTTCAGATGGTAAGAGCTGACTAGTTACGTACAATAAAATATCACATAAAGCCAGTGCTATGAGAACGATAATCGACTTAAGTTCGAACAATAAAACAATACACATTACATATATACAACTATATACAAATTAGAAAGGAACGTACATTTATTTATATAATTTCAAATTTAAAAGCGGAGAGCTATTTAAATCAGTTTGGTTGTTCAAAAGCAAACCTAAATCTTTACGTTTATTAATTTCGAGGGCTTCAAGTAAATCAAGTTTTTTACCTTTTTCCAATACATGTAAAATTTTAAAGTTATCATTAAAATTATGATCTTTTTCCGACAAATGATTCGCATAATTAGATTTACCATCCTGAGATCTCAAACTATAATTGTGATCGTACATTCTTTTTGAAAACGACCTTCCAGACTGGCCAATATAAATTTTGTCACAAGACCCACACAATAACTCATATACTCCTGACTTTTGGAGTTTCTCTACTTTACTCTTATTATTCTTAATATATCTACCAAGAGAAGATTTCGTTCTAAAAGCTATATTTAGGGTAAAGCGAGGAGAGATGGCCCACTTTTCGAATAATACGAAAATAATTAATATTTCAACCATTTTTAAGTAACTAATAATATTAGTACATAGGTATAGACGTTTTCTGTGCATTTTATACATGCAAACCCCATTTAACAAAGCTTACTTAACGTTTCAACAACTTATTTGAAACAGTATCTTTGGACCATCTCTCCTAATGGGGTAGGTGAGATGGCTCAAGTGGTGTAGGAGAGATGGCACAGTAAAAAATTATTGGTTAATTGTGGTTTTTCAGTAAAACATTTGTAGTCACGTCATAATAATGTATTATTATCAAATATTACTTACAGTAGTTTTACAAATATTGACAATTATGATAAAATGTTAACTAAAAATATTTTTTAAATTTAAATCTCAAACAAACAAGACAAATTAGTATATAAAATTAATAAATAATAAAACTTATTTTTTAAAATTACATTGTTTCTTTTGTGATAGCTTTCTATTCTGATTTTCTTTTCTTCCGCATAAAGCACACTTGTCTTCGTAAATCGAACAACTTTCATGAAGCCACCTTGTACACACCACACACTTTATCCAATCACTATTGGATTGTGTCTTAGAATAGTCTTCTAAACACTCCACACATTCATTGACGTCAAAATCTTCACTTTCATACTCTGAGAGAAGATAAATTTCCATTTCGTCCTCTGAGGTAGAAGAGAAATCTTCAAACTTCTTGCTTAAACGCTTTTTTACTTTCTGATGTTGTTTTTCACCTTCAGCATGTTTTTCTTTTTTCAATCGAATATTTGGTTGATTTCTTTGCTCATTTTTATTCTTGAGTCGTAATTTCTTCTTTTTTTGTTCAACATATTCCTTATCAGTCAGGTTTTGGGCACTTTGTTTTCGTTTTGACAGAGATGGCTTGAGAGCATTGGAATAGGCGAAATCTGTTTCAAAACTTTGGTAGGAGTCGTTGCAGGATCAATGGTTTTTGTAGGTGTTGAACAATTATTGGAAAGCTTGTGAGGAGAATTATTAGACTAATAAATGGGAAGCTGTTGAGGTGGAAGGAAGAGGGGAATGACTTGTAAGATTATGTTTTGGCACATTAGGAATGGGCTCTTGGTTTAGATCTTCCGTAGGCAACGGATTCTTGTCACATGATACCAGAAAAGCGTGATCAGGTATTGCTTCCTTATTGAGAGGATAGACCCCTGTTGAACGAAATGCAGTAACACCGTTTTGGATTGTAGCAGACTGGTTGCAAGCTATAGAAAGAAGGTTCCCAAAATCTTCTCTACCTAACCTTCCCTGGCCAAGTTTGTTTTTCATCATATTATTACAAGCCTCATTGGACATTCTCTTAAATGGTCCAAAAAATGCACGGTCTAAGGGCTGGAGGTAGTGAGTAGTGTGACTCGGTAAACATAATATAATGACATTATTTTCTCTGGCCAATTCAAGGACCTCGATACTCATATGAGCTGCATGTCCATCTAAAATTAAAAGATTTATTCCAGCCTGTTTTCTTGGCAAAAAATGGTTCAGAAACCATTCCTTAAATAGGTCACTACTTATGTATGCACTTTCTTTTCTCATTTTAATGACAGTACCGGGTGGAGCACCATATGAATATATTGGTTTTGAGTAGACGCCTTTGAAAATGCAATACGGAGGAATAAAAATCCCCTCTGCATTACAACACGCCAATATACTAATTGTTTCCCCCCTTTCACCGGACGTTATTACCCCAAAGTTTTTGCTCCCTTTCTCTGCCAATCTCTCACCTGGGTCATTATTCATCTGCACACCAGATTCATCGCAGTTCCATATACAACCAGGTTTATTAGAGAGATCGTTATCGTAAATAACTTTAGACAGGAGATCAAAGTACTTGTCCACCTCTTGCCGGTTCATACCGCTTACTCTGCTGCGGCTTACTCCCTCTGCTTTTCTAACAGAAATATCTTTATTTCTTCTTAGAAACGACTGGAGCCAGATCTTTCCGGCTTTTTGTTGTTTGCTGCAGAATGTGTGATTTTTACCTAGAGATTCCGCCAAATCGTAGGTTATACTTCTAACGTCAGACCTAGTTGGCGCAAATCCGACTGACTGCAGTTGTTTGATGTGATTTACTAACTTCATTTCAGCTTCGTCACCTAGTTGGCTTGAAGGTCCCATAGATTTCTTTCGTGAATCAGCGGATGCCAGTCTGTTACGTAAGGTAGTCTTCGGTATCCCGTAGGATTTCGATGCTTTACCAATACTCATTTCCTTATTTTTAACAGCATTCATAGCAAATGTAAGACTTTCTTCTGACCAAGACCCTCTATTACTCTTCCTTACGTAAATATTGGGCATTTTGGAGTACCTAAAACCAAGAGAGTACCAATTGACTTTAGTTTTTAAGTTTACTTCCTACTCCTAAAATATTTTCAAATGTGCCATCTCTCCTCCCCTATACTCAAATACAAGAGTGAGCCATCTCTCCTACTGTGTAATGTGGGCGAACTCTACTAAACTGGTAGGAGAGATGGCCCACCTATTTATGCGCCAAATGAAGCATGTCAGTTTGTAACTGGCACTGAATACATGGTTTAAGATCATCCGAATTTGTAAATTTGAGCCCATGTACCACTTATTTTACAACTAAATTATGCTACCAAAAAAAGTGTAAAACTACTACAAAAATTGAGCCACTTACCTAAGTGAATACGACTAAAAAAGTAGAAAAACAGACACAATTCGTGACACACACTCACAGATTGAACTAACAACTCACACTGCGATGCTTGACCTTCACAGCTGGTTTCCAAACCATTCGGACTCCCACCACGCCTAAACATACAGGGGTGCCAACTCTCCTACCTATGCCATCTCTCCTCGCTTTACCCTACATGTTTTTCAGTAAAGTATTTACCAATTTTATCCGATACAGTACATATGTAATTAAGTGTGTGGAACTTTTCCTTATGTGTTGGAATAGGATACACCAATCTTAATGTTTGTAAATATAGTTTTTTATTCAACAACTGATCTATTAGACTTGACTGATAACCGTTGTTAACTACTATTTGTTTTATAATGTTAAGTTCTTTTTGAAAATCTGAATCTCTAAGTGGGATACTAATAAGTCTATGAATATAACTATGAAAAGCTGCTAACTTGTGTGAGTATATGTGCAGACGTGTTGTGTATAACCATATCCGTATGCGTAGGTTTATGGAAAATGCTAAAATTGAGTTTATTATTTTGTTTTGTAATTGAAAGATCCAAAAAGTTAATACTATCATTTACTCCAATTTCTATTGTAAAGCTTATGTTTCTATGTAAATCGTTAATAAAATTAAGAAAATTCTGTAATTGCCTACGCGTACCAAGAAATATTGCCAACACATCATCCACATATCTGTACCAAAACATGAACAATTTAAAATACGGATGAGCTCTTATTTTGGTTTCTAAATAATCCATAAATATTTCAGAAGCCAAGGGGCTGAGGGGGTTACCCATAGCAAGCCCTTCTTTACCCACATAAATTTTCCCATCAAATTCACAATAATTTTGATTCAAACAAACCTTCGATAAATTTAAAATATCCTCTCTCATCCTAGGATTATTACAATTCTTTTCCAATAATTTTTCCACAATGTCAACAACATCAGCCGGTGTAATACTAGGGAACAAATTTTTAACATCAAAAGATAATAAAATCGCTTTATCTGGTATATACAATTCCTGAATTTTATTGACTAGATCTAATGAATTTTTAATATTGTGTGAGGATATAAATTTGCATTGGGTCTGGATAATTTTAATTAGTTTTTTGGATAATTTAACATTAGGTGCATTTACATATGACACGACTGGTCTAATAGGATGGTTATCTTTGTGCAATTTAATTAAAGAATAACGTTTAGGAGGTTGAGGGTTCATTACAGATAAAAAATGTAAATCAGAAACATTAAAAAATGAACACTCCTTGATAGCCTTTTTAACCTCTCTTTGAAATTTAAGCGTTGGATTAATGTCAATGGCTTCGTAAGCGTTCAAGAAATCTAGAGTTTTATTGACATACTCGGCTTTGTCAATAGCAATAACCGTGTTACCCTTATCAGCACGAGTGAATATTATATTATGATCTCGTGTTCTTTTCCCGATGGAACAAATAGTTAATCTATTTTTGTCATTAAAACTCTTTTTAATATTTTGTTTAGCATAAAAATTATTTAATTTATCAGCTATAATATGCTTATACAATAGGTTGGGTTGAGAAGAGTCTTTTTGTGAGTTATTGTGATTATTGCATGCTAACTCACAATCCACACCTAAAATTTCAAATTCTTGTTTATAATTTAACGGTTTTATATTATACTTCAAACCCTTTTCAATTAATATAGTTTCTCTTTCATTAAAATTCACATTAGTTAAATTCATAAAACGATTATAAAATGTATGGTTCGAAAATTTCCTTTTGCTAAAACTTTTATTATTATTATTATTATTATTAACAACCGAAGACTTTAAATTATTTAATTTCCGAACTTGATTCAAGTATTTTTTATGAACAATCTTTTGTACATCAATTCTAACCTTAAAATCTAAAATGTCAGACTCTATATTATTTAGTCTTTTTAATAATTCTGTATGAGTAAATTTCAGGTAAATGTTACAAACTTCTCTTTTGAATATATTCTATCTTCATATCTTGCACAATCCATCTTCTAATCCCCGCTGAAATAGCTTTCGTCGCAGAAATACTCCTATTGCTCGTCTTCAACATTATATAGTGTGGCGTTAAACTATTTGTTAGACACTGCTTGAAGAACCAAATGTTCTGTGAAGTAATTTTTGTACGGAGCAATAATTTAAAATACCATAAGGCCAAATTACTAGTTTTAGCATACTTCAAATAATTGATACTGGAGGCCTTTACTTGATTTTATTTTTTAAATAAATGACGAGTGAAAATCACGAAAACAAGTTTTTAGTTTTCTTTAATTCTTTAAAATTATAATGGATTTTCATCAAGTAAAGGCCTCCAGTATCAATTATCAGGGTATTACTCAAAAATTGTATTACATGAACCAACATTTATAAAAGAGAATTACCTGTACCCCAAAAATGTGTAATCTTCGTTTGTTTTTGTTTTTTTAGTTGTAAACACTGAATAAAATCTTCTAATTCACTCACAGCACAACAAATTTCGTTATTAACGTTGGACTGAGCTTCGACGAATCGTTTTAAGTCCGCGATCATTGAAACTGCCTCAGAAGTGGATGGAATCGGTTTCTCTGGTTGAAGGTCTTCTTCTTCTGCTTCAGAAGATCCCTGCGTATTTTTCATCACTTCTTCGAGAATTTCCCCATCCGTCAGAGTTCCACAGATGGCGACGTCAGCATCGACATTTAAATACGCTTCGTAGCTTACATCAACATTTAAATCTTCCCAGCCATCTGGTGTATTTTCTTCAGGATGGTTCCAGTCAGTATTTGTAGAGTTTGCAACTTCATTTGCTTCATCATTTCTGATCTTGAAACCAGCGACCCTGAAACAGTGTGCTATCGTACTAGGCTTAACTTTGTTCAATGCATTATGTATCATATGAGCAGCGTCCGATACGTTAATTGATTTTTTGTTTGGTACTCCTAAGATTTTCATAACAACCTGTCGACGATAAAAATGTTTCATAATCCTTCATAATAACCCCTTGGTCCATAGGCTGAACAACTGAGGTCATGTTAGCCGGAAAGTATTCAATTTTAATTCACGTTAGCGATGGAAGGTTGTTGTGGGCGGTGCAGTTGTCGATAAACAACAAAATTTTTCTCTTTTTCCGACCAAGTTCTTTGTCAAGATTCAGAAGCCATTTTTCAAACAATGCAGCTGTCATCCAAGCTTTTTTATTGGCTTCGTAAGTTACCGGTAAACTTCTTGCAGACTTAAAACATCTCGGCTTTGCTGCTTTGCCAATCATTAAAAGCGGTAATTTTTCTGACCCATCCATATTTGACCCTATCAAAATTGTCAACCTTTCTTTACTATTCTTTCCCCCACTGCACTTTTCGTTTTTAAATGAAAATGTTTTGTTTGGTAAACACTTAAAAAATAGCCCTGTTTCGTCGACATTAAAGATATTTTTTGGCTGGTAATTTTCGATAGTTTTCGCTAATTCAGCATGCCACTCATCTACTAAATGTCCGCTCACTGATCCGCTCTCACCACAAACATTTCGAAAAGAAATCGCACTTCTGTCATTAAAACCCGCAAACCAACCGGTACTTGCCTTAAAATCCCGAATGCCCAATCCCTCTGCGAATTCTTCTGCTTTTGCACGGATTATTGGTCCACTTAAAGGAATGTTTTGGTCACGAGTTTGTTTGAACCACTTTAAAACACAATCGTCCACTGCAGGATAATCTGCTGTTCTTACCCGCTTTCGACTTTTCCCGTTTTTTTTATTCCAGTTTTCCATAAGTGTGTTTTCATTTTTTAAGAAAGACGACAAAGTGTTCGGTAAAATTCCGTATTCTTTTGCAATGTCACATTTTCGTTTTGCTCCCCGTTCCACGTCTTGTATCACTTTAACTTTTTCGTCTAAAGTTAAACTATTGTACGGGCCGCGCTTAGCCATTGTTAAACTGAACGTAACCTCTAGAATGCACGTAAGCTCTAATTGTAGCCAAAACACTACTGTAGTTTTAAAATTAAATCGAACAACACGATTTTGACAGCACGCAATTAAATCGAGCAGCACACCTTACGCACTATTCAACTGTACTGTAACATTACTGACTTAACTCTGTTTTGGTAGGGGAAATTCCAAACTACCCTGGGGGTACAGTATTGTGTACAGAGCAAGTTTGGAATTCCCTACATTCCTCATACGATTACAGTTAGGTATAACGGTACCTACACCTATTGTGTATGACTGTATTGTGTCTGTTTTCAACCAAAACGAAAGCAAACACTCCGAGCTAAGCAAACATTTTAAACTTTGTCTTTGAAAAAAACTTCGAATTATCCAAACGAAATATTTTTTACTTCGAATTAGGCATGCCATTTTTATAAGAGTTTAAATACGTTTTTCAAGGGGAATACCAGTTTATTCGAATTATCCAAGTTCGAATTAACCAAGTTTCACTGTACTTCTGATTTTTGAAGAAATCTTCTCTCGACCTATACAAACTGATTTAATTTTTATCTTGCAGAACTGGTATCACTTTTCAGATTTTCATTCATATCACTTTACAATCTTTTATGGCATTGGCTTTGAACATTTTTATTGAGTTTCAGAGTATGTAAGCTTCTCGAAGACTTTATTCCTATTTCTCAGGTCTCTTTTATGACGTACATCTTTACGACTGCTACTTGTCGAGGGAGTTGCATTGTTATCTACATTATTGGTACGCATTGACATAGGGAAGTCTAAAAAATTTGTAACTGTATTTTGTGTTATTTTTTTTTTGTTCCCTATACCTTAATTCTTAGAATGTTTTCCACTGCTTCCGTTTCTGTCACAGTTCATGTGGAATCATTTCTAATACAGACTTACCTGGCCCTTCTCTGTTTATCTTAAATGTTTGATGTGCTCTTTCATCTTCGTTTCTTTTAGTTTGTCTGCACTCATTTATAAAGCAGTTTGCCTATGTCTGTCGTATTCTTTTTTTCTAAGTAGATCTCTTTGTAGATTGGGCAGCATCTATTGTTGGCAGCGTTTGCAGACCTGCGTCAAGTGGTCAAGACCGCATCGAACGCAGATTGGCTCGTTCCGGCAAGCAAAGCTGCTGTGGCCAAACCTCTGACACCGGAGGCATTAGGAAATCCGACCGGTCTGGGGGCAGAGCTCTACGCTCATGCAGAGCCCGAAAAGCTGTTTAAATTCTAACAGGACCTGGGAACATTCGCCCTTCTCTGCTAGAAGTGATTAAGGAGGGTGGCTTACGTGTGCCAAAGGTTGTGCTAAGCCGGGAGGCCGCCACAACCTTACAACCCACGTCGTGCAGTCGTCCAGGACGACCTGCGGATCGGCCTCTATGTCCAGCCCCCATAAAATGAGTGCTGCGGACTTGAGGTTGAGGGAGTATGTGTGAAAATGGAACGATTACGTAATTCGATTACATACTCCAGAAAGTAGCCCCTCGCTTGACGAAGACAAGGCCGGGCCTTCGGCAGCAAGTGACACCAGAAGAGAGACTCGTTGTAACGCTGAGGTATGTAATAAAAGACACTTACTACATTATTGAGACTTTATTTAAAATTTGTATCAAAAAACAAAATAAACAATTTTTTTTACTGAAGATTTAAATAGAGAAAATCGCAGGTTGAGGTGTTTGAGGCTGTTGGTTCACCAAAGAGTTGTTTTCTGGATGTCGAAGCTCCAAAGAACTACTAGCGTTTGAAGATGACTCAGATAGAATGTGTGGGGAATATTGCTGTAGCGCCTTCCATGTTTCGTGATGTCTGACAGCCTCCAATACGCAATTCTGGATTTTAGAGCGGAGCTGTAGTTTTTCCAGATCATCCAAGGAAGCAAACTTAAGAAGAAATGATGGTCATCTCCCTTATCATTATCTGTTTGTTTCCCCATATTTAGAATAGCATTGATTTTTTTTTTACTCTAGTTCCATCATTCGCTTTTCTAGATCTTCTTTTTTCCTGCTGCCTCTCATGGAACGGTGGGGTCTGGAAAACCTATCATCGTCTTCAGGTCAGGAAGGCATTGTGCCCTGTTGCTGGCTAGGTTCTAGGTCATTGTTCTCTGCGATTTCGGCATCTATGGTGGAGTCTTCTCTTCTCCCACTGAAGGAGACCTAAGATTTCCTACCATAGGGCTTGGAAGAATAACGTCCCGGGTGAATTCCATGAGGGTTGCAAATTTCCACTTTTTGTGTGGAGGACTGGCGGCAGAACCAGATTTAGGTTGCGGAGTTTGCACTTTCTTCGTGAACGTGTCTTTCAAGTTTTTACATTCGTCCCTAGAACAAAGATTATTTACCTTGTTAGAACAAACAATTATTAATTATTTCTTTAATTACACAATTGTTAATTAATTTTAACTATATTATTAATTTAATTATTTTATACTAAAACATTCTGTCCTTTTTTTTCAGGTTTTTGGCAACGGGGGCCACTTTTAGACATCTAGCATTTGAATTTAGACTTGGAAGACGTACTGTTAGCTTGATAGTTTATGATACATGTTCAGCGATTGTGCTAGAGTTTGGACCTGAAGTAAAGCCGCCACCCACCGAAGAACACCTCAAGAATGTAGCAGAAAAATATTTTCTTTTATGGAAATTTCCGAACTGCATTGGAGCAATAGACGGACGCCATTGTGATCTTAAATGTCCTCCGCATAGTGGATCGAGTTATTTTAACTATCTGAAATACTTTTCTGTAGTTCTAATGGGTGTTGCTGATGCCGATAAAAAGTTTTTGTTTATTGATCTAGGCGCTAGAGGAAAACAAAGTGATGGAGGGGTTTTTACGGCCACCGAATTGTTTAGACGGCTGGAGAACAACGAATTTAATGTACCTCCCCAAAAAATCTTACCAAAAAGCAACATTTCAACACCACACGTTCTCATTGGAGATGAAGCATTCCCATCAAAACCGTACCTCAAGCGTCCATTTCCAGCAAAACGTATAACGGCATATCAATAAAACTTCATAACTAATCTAGCAAAAGCTAGAAAAACCATTGACTGTGCTTTTGGGATTTTACGGGCAAAATGGCGATTTTTAGGAACATGTTTAGAAGTACCAAACGTGTCAAAAATGAACAAGGTTGTACAAGCTGCTTGCGTATTGCACAATATTATCAGAGACAGGGATGGCATTAACGATGCGGACTACATATCAGTTCTCCATGAATTGGGAAGTTCAACGGATCCCGTTCCAGAGCAATATCGAAGGCCAACCGCAGAAGCAATAGACATAAGGAATAAATTTATGACATATTTTAAACAATAGCTGATTTTTCTTTGTTAATTATTGGGGACATATTTAAATGTTAAAATAATAAATTAATCTTACCTGACAAGTTTATTGGCTTTCCAACTTCTTCCCACAGTGTCTTTGTAACAACACTATTTTTAAAATCATTATGTCTGTCATTCCACAAACATGGCCTGCTTTGAACTTCAGAGATCAAAGCCTCACACTCGAGGTCCGTCAATTTTCTCTTCTCTGCCATTGTTTACTGGACGAGAGCTTCGACCAGGCTTGCCAACACCGACACCAAGATTCCCCCTAGTTTGACACCAAAATCCCCCTAAATCATAAGAAAAACCCCTAAAAAAATAAAAAAAACTTCTTTATCTGAAGAGTTTCAGATGTTAAATGTGTGTGTGTGTGTGTGTGTGTGTGTGTGTGTGTGTGTGTGTGTGTGTGTGTGTGTGTGTGCACATAAATTTAATAAATTTAAAAACTATTGGGGACTTGTATAGCATGCACATTTAAACTTAGGTAGGGTAGAGACCACAGTGGTCGCCACCTCTATAGTGGTCGCTACCTGTGAGTATTTCGTTAATTAAAAAAATATCGAATAGTGTTAGAAACTCGAAAGTTTCATAAGTTTGTTCTGTTATCTATTTGCTCGTATTTCGCAGAAATTTTGTAACAGATATTCTTATTTTAAAAGAAATAAAATTTTTTTTAGTAGCAAGCAGCTCTAAAAGTGCATTTTCTTAGTTTGGATACTAAGAAAACCTGGTAAGTAATTTGTAAAATTTATTGAAATAAGTAAAGTCATGATAAAAATATTTTCAGCGTGTTCAACAAACAATAAACTTTAAGATAACAATAATTGTACACGTATTACCCTTTTATATTTTTATAAAAATTGGTGGCGGTTACTGTGTCATCGAATAGACTAATGTATTAGTCCTCGCCATATGTACAACAATAACAAAAACTTAACCTTGCTTTTTAGGTGTATTTTTAATTAAAGTTTGTTGTATAAGAATTGAACTTGTTAATGTCGTTATTTAAGATTTTTATATAAAATAATACTAATTTCAGATTCAGAATGGCAAATGCTTCAAAGAAACAGGGATCAAAAGAAGCAAAACCGAAAAAAAAACAGTGCAAAGAATAAGATTTCAAAGGAAAAAATGTTTAATTATCCTCATATGAATATAATAAATGCTGTTAAAGCTGTTCAAATGGGATGTCAGTGCTAGAAGCCAGTAAAATGTTTAAAGGTCCAATAAGTACGCTAGGTAAAAAGTTATCTGGACGAGCATCTATAAATGCATCCCGAGTGAGCCCAGATCCAGTATTAAGCACTGAAATATAGACAGTTTTGGAGGATTGGCTTTTAGAAACATGCAAAATGAGCTTTCCAGTGACCAAAGAAAATTAGTTATATCTGTATACTTACAAGCAGAAAATTTAAATATTCTATATTTTAAGAATAATATGCCAGGTAAAGGATGGTTCCAACGCTTCATGAAAAGACATCCTCGTCTATCCCAAAAAAAGGAGAATACTTGAGCAGTAGTAGAGCTAATGTGACTGAAGACTATAAGGAAATGGTTTGCTGAGGTAGAGGATTTACCTCAAGATCAAAAAGAAGTTTTTAAACATCCAGAACGATTGTTTAATATGGATGAAACAGGTATGCGTTTAGTGGCTGGTGGTAGATTGGTTATAGCTGAAAGAGGAAAATGAAATATCCTCTAGATGTGACAAAGAGAACATTACCACGCTCTTTATTGCGAATGCTGCATGGGAAATTGCACCACCATTTACAATATTTGCTTGTAAACGATTGCCAAAAGTTTGTGATGAGAAAGTTCCCGAAGGCTGGGGAATTGGTAAATCAGACAATGGATGGATGACCTCAACTACATTTTGCTGACAATGTAATATTTTGAACGTACGTTTTATTCATATCTTGTAAAAAAGAAATAATACTTTTATTAATAAACATTATCATGTATTATATATCAAATTGTTTTTTTAATGTAAATACGTTACTTAATTATAGTATTTATGTACAGTAAACTGTTAAATATGCTAAATAAAATTTATTTTCTACAATAACTATATTTTTCTTTATTACATATGTATTTCTTAACACCTAAAAACATATGGCGAGAACCGTGTTCTTTGATGGCGATGACTGGGGGTATGGTGGCGACTACTATGGAAAATCGAGTTTTTAACTTTAACATCTATTTTAAAGTTGTTTTTTAGTTTTTGCTCTAAAAAAATATATTTTCAGCATTAAAATATTCCAAACAATGTATAAAAACAATTTGATTCATAATTTTCTTACAGAATTAAAGAAATAAAGATAAAAGTAGCTAGAAATCCTTAAGGTGGAGACCACTGTGGTCTCTACCCTATGTAATTAACTGAACTCAACTTACATCTAGAAGTCTGCTGAGCATGCTGCTTCAAGACCTCCAGAATGGCCGATTCCTCGTCTGACAGTTCCATCCTCTTCTGGTCGTACATAGATACATTAAATTTTGTTAACATTTTTCCTGACGGCTGGAAGTTTGTACAGCATATCTCCTCTGTTTTCAAATAGTAGCGTATAGTTAACAAACTATTTGTCAGTTCCAAAGAAAGTCTATTTCTAAGTTTATTTTTTATGACGTTAAAAACAGAGAAGGCACGTTCCACTGTGGAATTTGATATAGGAAGTGATAACATTCCTATGGCAAAGTTTGCAATGTTACCAAACCGGGCATTCCCAGCTGCATCTTTATCACTCAGAACTTCAGCCCAGAATGATGTGGTTTCCGATGTATTTTTCCACAGCTTATTTTGCAGGTTATTCCATTCTGACACAATGTCGTCAGCTATTCCATTTAACTTGTATCTGCTGAAATTTGAGACGATCGGAAGGATGTCTGGTTTCTGCTGCGATGTTGCAGAAGAAGGATGAAAAACTGTTATCTTCAAAATAGAAATATTTTCTGGTATGCGTTTTTGCAACTCACTGCACAACACAATCAAAAATTTCTTGCACCGTTCACGTACATCAGCAGACTCTTCCGGTTTTAAAAACTCTGGTGTAACATTCAAAGTCATAACCCAAATGGCGGAAGTATGTATTACATAGTTCTGAAAGTTAAAACGAGTGAGGTCAGAATCTTTTTGCTGATCTAATTGAGAAGGGACAACAATTTTTTTAAGCACAGATTTGAATAAGAGAAATAGATCTTCGAATACTTTAAGTGGCTCAATATTGTCACTTTGGAAAACCACATTCACTCTGCAAATGGATTTTAGTTCATTTCGTAGAAAAATTAAGAAGGCTTTGTAAGCTGGGCAGTCCATTATGTTATACAGCTGCTCAGCCATGTAACATTTATCTTCATTTTTTGCTAGGGAAAAGAGAAGTTTCAGTTCATCCAACTGTTCCAGAATTGTCTCGATAGCTGTAAATCTTGCAAGCAACGTGTGCCATAAAGACCCTGAATTTTCTTTGGTGTGCAGTTTTCATTAATAGTTCTGTACAATTCCCTGTACTGAGCTAACCTCTTGGGACTGTAGGAAAACCAATTATGCACCTCTCTTATAAGGAACTCCAGTTGGCGTGGTAGAACTTCGGAGGACTTTTCAGCACAGAGATGGAGGGAATGACAAACACATTTCACCACAATTATATCAGGAACGTCATGTTTCAACAGAACTGATAAAGAATTGTGCACGCCAACCATCACACTTGCACCATCCACCCCAATTCCTATCAAATGTTCAAGTTTGAGACTGTCAGTTTTCAGTTTATTTTTGATTGTGTCGTATATTGTCTGGGCATCAGAGGAGGTCAGTTCTAACAGGCAATAAAATGTTGTCACACAATCATTCTTGCTTATGGAAAAATACCTGATCATAATACACAGTTGTTTTGTAGTAGTGAGGTCAGTACTTTCATCGATAATTAAAGAATAAGAAGAGTTTCCTATTTCTAAAATAAAATCTTCGTGCAAACTGGAACCGATGACATTTTTTATTAACATTGTGCACTTGGTGCGGTGGACCTTTAAATTTTGGAACGAAGTTGTAGAATCCAACTTTGGCAAAAGTTCCTCCAAATGGTCAACAGTTTTAATGGAAGAGTGCTGAGCAACATAAACTGCAATTTTGAGTTCAGCATTTTTCACACTATTACTAATTTCCCGCTGCTGAATCTTTTGACAAGATTTTGCAATTCTTTCCATTTTCACTTTCTCGCCATGCTTCTTTGTTTTTGCACGTTCAGTTAAATCCTTCTTATGGGCATTGGGAGTAGTATGACAGAACCTACAGAATGCCTTACTATTCTGGCCAGATGGATCAGGGGCTAACAGTAGTATATGTCTGTATGCGCCAGGACACAAAAAAACAGGCATGTATGCGCTAGGACACCCGAACCCGGAAGTATGCGCTGGGACACCCGCAAACATGTATGTATGCGCTAGGACAGGACAGTCGTGTCCTAGGTCATACATAGTATGTTCTGGGGGACACTCGTGTCTTTAACGATTGTTATTCTATAGTAAACCGTGACCTTGAAACACACTGACCTAGTACAAATGTAAATATAAACAGACGGCGTTTGTTGACACGCGTAAACTTTGATGTACACATAAACATTCCGAGTTCGTTGACGTGGACGTGTAAACTGTTTTTTTTCCTTTTCACAGTGTAGATAGCGTCGTCTATACCCTAAATATATTAAATTTTATATGTAACGATTGTCTTGGTATACAGATAAGATATGAATTAGCTTAGTCGGTAACGTGCAACTGTATTATTCTAATAATAGATTATATGTAAGGTAAGTATCAATTGTTCAATCCCTAGTTAATTCATACTTTTTTTTTTTAAATATATTTATTCATTATTTTTATACTTTTTTATTTTCACGTTTTAACATAAATTTGTTTTTAGATATGTTAACCGATAATAACGTTTATATAATACACGTTTGCAGTTGGTTTATTAGTGTTCCAACGTGAATTCTGAAAGTAACATCCTAGTTAATAACATGTCGGTAGTTAAAAATTTACTATATATAGTAATTGTTCAAATATTACTAATAAATTCTTTACCCGATAATACAACACAGATTGAAGTGGATAAAGTTAAGCAATATTTATATGAATATGGTTATCTTCAAACAGATGATGAATCTTCGTTGCAAGCGGTAAATGAATCAGATATTACCAATGCGTTACTTATATTTCAAGAATACTATAAATTACCTACTGATGGTAAATTAAATAATGAAACTATAAATTTAATGTTAAAACCTAGATGCGGTAATAGTGATATTATTTTTGATTATCGAGTATCCAGTTTTAAATGGAACAAGCCTGAAGTAACGTGGCATTATTATTTAGCGAATCAAGAGGTGTTAGAATTGACTAAACAAGCTTTTGCAGTATGGGAGGAAAAGTCTGGTATACGTTTTAAACATGATAGAGTAAATACAGATATTTTAATTTCTAATAAACGATTGAAACATATGATGCAAAAAGAATCGTGGCAATGTACGAGAACGTTTGACGGTAAAGGTGGAACATTAACACATGCATATTTTCCTGATTATAATAATTCAAGGCGAGAAATTCATATTGATGAAGACGAAAAGTGGTCATATTCGACTGATAACGTTGTTCCTCTTGGCCACACAAGTTTGTATGCAACGTTAATACATGAAATCGGTCATGTTATAGGTTTATCACATTCAGATGTATCAGATTCTGTAATGTATGCTTATTACAACGGTAAAATAGAGTTAGGTGATGATGATGTTTTAGCCATTCAAAATTTATATGGTAAGGCAGATAACACTTCTATAATATCTTTCATACCGGAGTCGCCATCTTCTTCGGTACCAAAAATACAAAACGAGCATCCTATAGATACAAATAAAATCGATCTTTGTAATTTTAAAAATATTAATTTATTTTTAATTGCTGATAAACGATTATATATATTATATAAAAAATGGTTGTGGATAATAAATCCGGCAGAAATGATATATACCAAACCGCTCATAATAGAACATTGGTTAACGTTTCTTCCAAAGAACTTCACAAAAATTTTAGCTGTATATCAACGACCATCTGGTGAGATAGTTATGTTTATAGATTCTTTGGTATTCATGTTCGATTTAATGAGTCTTAAATTAAGTCATGGTTATCCGAAGCATATCCAATCTTTATTTAACATACAACCGGATAATTTACGTGCGGTATTCAACAGTTATACAGGTAAAACTTATATATTTCATGATGATAATTATTATAGAGAAGTCAATGAGTGTACGTTCACTACTAAATCATGGGGTTATATATCTGAAACATTTCCTGGAATACCGCCTAAAATCGATTCATCATTTAGATTTTCTGATGGTAATTTATACTTTTTTAAGAACAATAGTGTGTATGTCTTTAATGAATTTACGGGTGAGTTAGTTAGAACAGAAAAAAATAATCTATCGATATTCGGATTGAAATGTGTAAATGATGATGTACTATACAAATTAAAAGAATTAATATTACAATTGATAATTCAAAAGAAAGACCAATCGATATCAAATAATAATCGATAGTAATGTTGATGAACAAGAATAAAAGTTCAGTTTCCAAGAGCATAAAGATTTGAACGTATAGTTGTGAAGAATACGTGAAGCGGTTAACATGGAGAAAGGAAATATTCATGCTTTCAATTGGTGTATATATTGCATAGAATCTACTGATTCAACGTTTAATGAAATATGTTATTTTGTAAATAATGAATTTTCTGAAGCAAATGTTACTATAATTGAAAATGAACAAATTATCAAGATACAATTCCCAACGATTTGCTTCTATGACGATATATTACAAAGGTTAGAAAAACATCGAAACCAATTAATAATCGATATTGATTTTGAAGAAGAATACAAAACTCTCCGTTGGAAGTAGTTAGTTAGTAGAGGCTCAACAAGTTGGACGCAATGTCAAAAATGGCGAAGTTGTGCGAAAAATTGAATCCCTGTAAGTTATTGCAAGATTTTTTTGAAGAAGCAGGATTTATTTTTAATGGTGATTTAGACAGTATTGTGTGTCGTGAGTGTGGATTTAAAACAAGAGGATCTTTATCTATTTCGCATATTCAATTTATGCACAAACTATTTAATTCAGAATGTAAAATGGTATGTTATATATATGATAAATATAATAATTATGCACTATACAGTATATTATTACATATTGATGATATAATGAATGCGAAAAAATGTATATCAGAAACTGAAGAAATCATGAAGTTAACATTTTGCTGTTGGCCTAAACGTTTACCACGAGTTGATAATTTAGTATCGGCAGGTTTTTTGTATACTGGAGTGGACGACGATGTAATGTGCATAGACTGTAAAGTTATACTTCACGATTGGCAAGACACAGACGATCCATGGTTTGAACACGCTAAGGCATCTCCAAATTGTTTACTTGTTAAATTACACGGAGTCATAAAAGATGGTTTCATTAAGTGACAAAAGTGGAAAATGTATTGAAGACTTTTTTAAAAATCAAAGATTTGTTGATGATTCGGATAATATTGTTTGTTCAAAATGCGGTTTTAAAACTATATGTTTTAATACTATTACGCATATTCAATTTATGCACAAACTTTTGTATCCGACATGTAAAACTGTGCGTTATATATCTTATAAATATGAAGACTATATCAGATCAAAAAAGTGTGTTGCTAATTTTGTTAATATATTAAAGTGAAAATAAAATTTATAAAAAACAGAGTTGATGTGTTTTTGTTAGATATTTGTTTAACCTTATTACATTTTATATGTAACGATTGTCATTCTATAGTAAACAATTGTACGTAAGGTAAGTATCAATTGTTCAATCCCTAGTTAATTCATACTTTTTTTATTTTTTAAAATAAATAATTACATTTATTTATTCATTATTTATACTTTTTTATTTTCACGTTTTAACATGAATTTGTTTTTAGATATGTTAGCCGATAATAACGTTTATATAATACACGTTAGGAGTTGGTTTATTAGTGTTCCAACGTGAATTCTGAAAGTAACATCCTAGTTAAATATGTCGGTAGTTAAAAAATTTACTAACGAAACCGTCATTGATAAAGAGTACAGCAGATAAGTCCATTGAACCTTTTTAATCAATGTAAACATGACCTAAAGATTAACACTGACCTATTAAAAACATATAAACATATACAGACGGCGTTTTTTTGTTGACACGTATACGTTCTTGTGATAACGTTGTAATCAACGTGAACATGACCCTCGAATACACTGACCTATAGCGTCGTCTTAAAAAATACTCCATTTTTTATAGTTCAGTCAAAATGAAGAATTTAACACTGCAAGATGTCTTATTTCATCCTATGTTTGATAGATTCGTCATGAATAAAACAAAAGTAGAGATTGAATTTATGCGAGATATATTGTTGGTACTTCTAAAGTGTCGTAAAGTGTTGGAATTTTATAATTCAGACGGACTGAAAGAGATTACACCGGAACGTAGAGGACAAAGCGGTGAGGCGTTTATACATTTTCTTGAATGTCCATGGGCACATGAATCTACTGTGGATGGGCCGGACACATGTGTTTGTTGTTATGTATCTACACATTGTGGTGACATCATTAAGCTTCTCGATGAACGATTCAAGTGACTTTTATATAACGGTAAGTACTCCAAGACACTATTGTATATTAGAATTTTTGTGTAATTAAATATATAGAATGTATAAAAAATAAAAATGAGAATGTTACGGATCTTAAAAATGACAATAAATCTTTTTTTTTTTGTTCAGGTATTAAAAACATACACATACATAACAATATGTTACAGATCATTTTTATTATTCGGATACTTAACAAAACAGTTTACAATATAATACATGTACATAAAAAGATTCTAAAAAAAATATGTTACATATCAATTAACATGTGATAGCAAGAGATTGATTTTTACTAGATAGGTAAACTCACTTTATTTACAAAAATAAAATGTTATTGTGTTTTTAAAAATTTGTTTTATCATTACGCTAATGAATATTTTATTATTCAGGTACTTGACAAACAGTTTTACAATATAATAAATGTTAATTCAGGTATTAAAAATACATGTACATAAAAAGATTCTAAAAAAATATAACAAAACAGTTTACAATATAATACATGTACATAAAAAGATTCTAAAAAAAAATATGTTACATATCAATGTGATAGCAAGAGTTTGATTTTTACTAGATAGGTAAAACTAGCAAGAGATTGATTTTTATTAGATAGGTAAACTCACTTTATTTACAAAATAAAATGTTATTGTGTTTTTAAAAATTTTGTTTTATCATTACGCTAATGAATATTTTATTATTCAGGTACTTGACAAACAGTTTTACAATATAATAAATGTTAATTCAGGTATTAAAAATACATGTACATAAAAAGATTTTTAAAAAATATAACAAAACAGTTTACAATATAATACATGTACATAAAAAGATTCTAAAAAAAAAAATATGTTACATATCAATGTGATAGCAAGAGTTTGATTTTTACTAGATATGTAAAACTCACTTTTTTAAAAAATAAAAATGTTATTGTGTTTTAAAAACTTGTTTCATCATTACGCTAATTCGGGTACTTGACAAAACAGTTTTACAAAATAATAAAACGTTAATTCAGGTATTAAAAATACATGTACATAAAAAGATTCTAAAAAAATATGTTACATACATATTAATTAACATGTGATAGCAAAAAGATTGATTTTTATCAGATAGGTAAAATTCACTTTTATTTACAAAATAAAAAACGTTATTTTGTTTTAAAAAACTTGTTTTATCATTACGCTAATGAATAATGACCGTACGGTAGTGTATCTATTTTATTATCACAAAGGATTCTTTTATTGTCTAAATTACTTAAAGCTAATTTGTTACACGTAATTGTTTCAACTAAATGTTTTTTTGATCGGAATAATTTCATCATTCTATAATTATTTATAGTTTTAGAATAGACGCACTTTTTAAAATCTTCAAAGCTTATATGTTTGCTGATAACGTTTTTTTAAATTCCTTTTGCTCTTTTTTTAACTTTGTTATCTACCGTTTTAAATGTATATAATTTAGAGCGTAAGCCGATAAATTCTTTAATTGGTACACCCGAACATTCATCTTTAAATTTACCGATAATTTTTTTATTTTCAATTGAATAGCACGGATGATTGGGTGAATAATCTGACGTATCAAAGTGTGTAACTAAATCCGGTTCTAATATCTATATCTATAAAAATGAATGTTTGTTTGTTTCTTTCTTTGTCCCGTATGCGTTCCTATACCATTCATCCGATTGCGATGAAACTTCGGTGAGTTGTTGTGCGCACGCCCGCGAAGGTTTATGAATTTTTTTCGATGGGGTCCTATGGGGGGTTCTTGGGGTCTTCCACATCTCCTCCTAAACCACTGGACCGATTTCAACCAAACTTGGCACAAATATTTTATGCAACGGGAGAACCAACATAGGGTAGGTGTTTTTTCGATGGGGTCCTTTGGGGTCTTCCACATCTCCTCCTAAACCACTGGACCGATTTCAACCAAACTTGGCACAAATATTTTACGCAACGGGAGAACCAACATAGGATAGGTGTTTTTTTCGACGGGGTCCTTTGGGGTCTTCCACATCTCCTCCTAAACCACTGGACCGATTTCAACCAAACTTGGCACAAATATTTTACGCAACGGGAGAACCAACATAGGATATGTGTTTTTTCGATATGATCCTTCGGGGGGTCCTTTGGGGTCTTTCACATCTCCTCCTAAACCACTGGACCGATTTCAACCAAACGTGGCACAAATATTTTACGCAAAGGGAGAACCAACATAGGATAGGTGTTTTTTCAATGGGGTTCTTTTGGGGGTTCTTTGGGGTCTTCCACATCTCCTCCTAAACCACTGGACCGATTTCAACCAAACTTGGCACAAATATTTTACGCAACGGGAGAACCAACATAGGATATGTGTTTTTTCGATATGATACTTCGGGGGGTCCTTTGGGGTCTTCCACATCTCCTCCTAAACCACTGGACCGATTTCAACCAAACTTGGCACAAATATTTTACGCAAAGGGAGAACCAACATAGGATAGATGTTTTTTCGATGGGGTTCTTTGGGGTCTTCCACATCTCCTCCTAAACCACTGGACCGATTTCAACCAAACTTGGCACAAATATTTTACGCAACGGGAGAACCAACATAGGACAGGTGTTTTTTTCAATACGATCCTCTGGGGGGTCCTTTGGAGTCTTAAAAAACTAACTTATTAGATCTGGTTACTATGGCAACCCAATGGAATAGATTCTGTTCTAAATATATTATCGCATTAAATTGAAGACCACGCGAACGAAGTCTTTATATATTATATATATATACAAACACTTTCTTTCTTTGAGTGGCATTGCAACGCATGCCGGGTACTCGCTAGTATCTTTATAAAAATCTTCTGTATGAATTTCGTAAAAAAGGCTATCTGTATCTGTATACAAGAGGGAAATTTTTTCACCGTATTTTTTCTTCATTATATCATAATGAAAATCATACATTAATGTTTTACTTATTTCTAATACGCTTAATCCGATATATATTGGTTTATCTAAAAATAAATGTTTTTTATCCGATAATACCGCACATAAAGATTTATTATAAATTATTCTGTCTTTAAATACCGGTTGTGTAATTAAATTTAATAATTTTTTCTCATCACTTACAAGTTTAAGGTTAATTCTTTTCCTAACGTTCTCCATACATTTACCGAACACTGAGTTGTTTAATAATTTAAAAAAATCTTTTTCAAAATCATTTTTAGCTTGTTTTCGTTTTTCTGTATTTAAATCAATGTACGTTTTTAACCAAGGGCTCTGCAAAAATTCTAAAATACGATGAATTTTTATAACTTTTATACCGTGTTTAATAGCTTGTTTTAAATTAATGTAGTGACATATATATTTTTCTTTATTTTCTAATGTTGTTAACAATTTTTGTTGTTTTGTTCCTTTAACACATTCATTAACTGGTAAAAACGGTAAATCGCTATGATGATTATGTAAGTGATGAGGATACTCGACGTCTACTTCTAAAATATAACCAACAGGAGAATCGTCTGCAATATCTAGTATATTAAAATTAGGATCGTTAGGATCCTTCCAAGTAAAACCAGCATATGGCATACATTTATTCATTGCCCAACCGTACAGATTATTCGCGTCTAAATAAGTTAAATATTTAATTGGGTTAGTTACATCAAACGTTTCTGGAATATATTTATTATTAGCAACAGATTCTTTTTTTATGCAAATACTCAGCCCCCCCCGTACCCCATTTTCACATAAGAGGTACATTTCGTAATCAGTTAATAATTCTAGTTTAATTTTTGTATAACTTAACATCGCATCAAAAGCAAAACCTGGTACTGTAAAGTAGTGTGCACAGTCTAGTTTATAAGATTGCATACAAAGAGATCTAAAATTTTCAAAAATATCACATAATATTAAAACATCAATTTTTAAATATAGATCGCTATACTCTCCAAGTGTTTGTACATTAAAATGACTCCAAACTTTACAAGCATGTTCATAATCAGCATTTCCAATTTCTGAATCATTTAGTGAACTATAAAAACATTCTTTTGGTGGTAATCTACGTTCTTCCAATTTTTTCCAGGAATTCGTATATTCATAAGGGTACACACCTTTTCTGGTAACTAGTGGCATACTATTTGCAGAAAAAAATTTTCCAGTATGAAAAAATTTATCCTTAGGCAGATTATTACTAAGCTCAGCCAACGGATAATTCATAAAACGATGTGTCAATAAATCTAATATTAAAACCCGAACGTGTCTTTTTTGCAAAAGAAATATACTTTTCTCTAGTATTAGGAATTACATGAATATTTTTTATATCATAACCCAATTGACGCACTATAAAATGCGAATCATAATTAGAACTACCATGTATGAAAACAGGTACAAATTTCTGTTGTTGTCGTTTCAAGTTACACGTATTACATAATGTTGAACGAAATTGACCAGTTAAATGACAATGATCTCGAACTTTAGGATATAATAATGTAAATTCCTTATTACACATCTCGCAATGTGTGACCGATTTAAATTTCATTTTATCATCTCGAGTCATATGTAAAGGCATATTTCGTTTAATAAGTAAACCGATTAAATTAATTTTTTCAACTAAATATGTCATAAATTTTTCCGCAGCATTTTTACCACGATATAAGTACGGTTCCGAAGGCAATTGGTTTCTTATACTTTCAGGGATATTGCTATCTATAACAAAATATACGCAAAAACTCATTGGAATATGAAATTCATTAATTGCAGTAAATTTGTTTTCGGGGTTGGGCAAACAAGTACTAACAGGTTTCAAAATACATTCGAAATCTGCATATACTACAATAGGAACTCTATATTGATAATGAAATTTATTAAATTGTAATATGTTGTTATCAGTAGTTGGTAATACTATTTTTACGGGCGAATACTTTCCGCAATATCTATTATGATTTTTCAATTGTTTTGACTTTTTAGTAAAAAACGACAAACAACGTTTACATATTTCAATTTTTTCTGTATGTTTTGTTAACTGTGATCTTATTAACTGGGAAAAATTCTTTATATAACAATAATGATAATTACCATTATTCGACATATTTAGTACTAAAAGGTCAAAATGATTATTCTTTTCTTCCTTACACACTTTAAGAGGAAAAATTGATTTCTTTTCATCAATAGAATAAATGTTAATAGAAACGTTATTATTTTTTTCGAAACGAGAAATTTGGTTTAAAGGTGTAGGAAAGTCTATATGTCTAAAATCAAACTTATTTTCTAAAACAAAATAACGAAAATTAACACGTTCAATGTGAGGTCCAGTTACATAACGAGAGAGGATTGCCCATTTAAAACAATAATTATCTTTATTTTTAGGATTTATTATACATTTTTTAATTTGTAAAAATTTTGGAAGTTCAATATATGAAGCTCCTCTTAATGGTTTAAATCGATTTATACGTAATAAAATTCCGTCTATACGGTGAAGACTCCATCCGGAACCTTTACCCATATATACGTCTTCATCATAACAAATTTCTTTAATCGCATTGTTAACTATTATGTTAACATTATCGTTTTCTATAATCGGAATATTTTTTGTTTTAAAGGCTCTGTCTTGTGTTTCATTAATAACGGGTTTTATATATATACATTCAACTATAATGTTAAATTTTACCGGACCAAACATTGAAATAATATTACTTAAAATTGTAATTATATTTATTTTAATATAAACTAACAGCAAGCAAATATCCTTATAATTATTACTTGTATTTTTGTAAAAATATGTTTTTAAATTACCTTTAAAGGCATTCTCTATCTCAATAAAGCTATTGGATTCTACAATTTGTTGTAATCTAGTAGATTTTAATCTAAAATTTGGTATTGATGATGAAGATGATGATGATGATAGAGATGATAGTGGTGTTGACCGTGTTTGTCTGTGTTTACGGGCGAATACTTTCCGCAATATCTTTGATTTTAATCTAAAATTTGGTATTGATGATGAAGACGATGATGATGATGCTGAAGATGATAGTGGTGTTGACCATGTTTGTCTGTGTAATCCACCCAAATCTGAAACATGTGATGGACCAGGTTGTGGATCGTTTTCGTTATTAAAATCTTGATGTCTGCTGTGCGATGGACCAGGTAACTGACCCAAATTTGGTACACGCGATTGATCGGGTTGTGTTGAAGGTTCGTATGATGAGCCAGGTTGTGATGATGAATTATCTGTCATCTGTTCTTGTTCGACAGCATTTCTTACAATTTGTCGTTTTTTAAACGGTAGATTTTTATCCATAATCTGTAGGAATATATTTAAAACAAAAAATATTCATATCAGTTCCATATTTATAAAAAATAATTGTTCATATATTTTTTTGTTGGCGTGTTCTTTTTGTGTGGAATATGTATTTGTTATAAAACGAATAATATTCTTAGTAATTTTACTAATGTAAATTACAATAGAAAGAGAGGTTATCTATGATTATACTTACAATTTTGTACAAAAAATATTCATATCAGTTCCATATTTTATAAAAAATAATTGTTCATATATTTTTTTGTTAGCGTGTTCTTTTTGTGTGGAATATGTATTTGTTATAAACGAATAATATTCTTAGTTATTTTACTAATGTAAATTACAATAGAAAGATAGGTTATCTATGATTATACTTACATTTTTGTAAAGATCCGATGTATTGAGACCTATGCTGGTTAAAAACCAATCTATTGCTATAAATTGTTTTTTATTGTATGGCTATTTATACTGTCAACCGACCGATAACAGGAAAACAGTAAACAATGTATTTTTAACCAATACCGTGCTGTTGTTTAAATTTGTTTTAAACTGTTGTCAATAAAATGCGATGTGACTGATACTGAATAATCGGTAATTACTTAACCTCTTGATCTCGTTTTTTTGTTGTTGTCGGTAAACAAATTATTTACTTGATCTTTTAATCTCCTACTTACGCGTATTGAGAAAGTGTGAAATTGATAATGTATTTTCTGTGTATATAAACCGATTGAAAATTGTGGTTAAATTTTTTAAAACTGTTGTCAATAAAATGCGATGTGACTGATAATGAATAATCGGTAATTACTTGACCTCTTGATCTCGTATTTTTTTTTTTGTCGGTAAACAAGTTATTTACTTGATCTTTTAATCTTCTACTTACACGTATTGAGAAGGTGTGAAACTGATAATGCATTTTCTGTGTATATAAACCGATTGAAAATTGTGATTCAGCATCCAGAAACATACCAGCTACTACAGTCTGCGATCGTCATTAAGGTAATATTATTATTTTTATTTTTTGTTATGTTCTACACAACAACATGTACAGTAATTCTTGGTTACCTGTAAAATATGTGTTCTTCCTATGTTATTTTAAATATATTATTATAAAGTATACAAAAAATTAATTTGTGTTTGTTATAAGCAATTTAACGAAAATTTATTTTTGTATGTTATAGATTTTGATAATTTAAAATCTTATCATTGTAATGGATGCTCAGCATGAAGAGGGTCTTTTTATTTAATTTGTCTTTGTTTAGTTTAACATATATAAATAATGTGTATAACAATTCTTAGTTACCAGTTATAAATTAGTAATGTAATGAAAAATTATTTTTGTATGTTATAGATTTTGACAATTTAAAAACTTTTCATATTGTAATATTGTAATGGATGCTCAGCATGAAGGAGGTCTTTTATTTAATTTGTCTTTGTTATAAATAATATGTATAACAATTCTTAGTTACCAGTTATAAATTAGTAATGTAACGAAAAATTATTTTTGTATGTTATAGATTTTGACAACTTAAATCTTAAATCATTGTAATGGATGCACAACATGAAGGAGGTCTTCATCATGAAGAATGTTTGTCGTTAGAAGACATTTTAAAATTAATTTATTATCTGGGTCTATCTTCCTACGGTCAGTGGGAAGATATGATGAAAAAAATTCAACCAGACATTATCTCAATAGATAATGTTAATGTTTTTTCTCTATATATTCAATTACGAGATGTAACCAAAAAAATAAAATTTGCTCTCGAAACTACAATTGTTAATTCACAAAAAGACTTGATGCTTTTAAATAATTATTTATTCGATATTGAAGAAATATATAACTATTTGAATACAAATATTGTTCATTTTAAAGAAAAAAATATATTAAGAACAACATTTTCTATAATCAATTCTATTATAAAAAACAAAATGATGTATAGATTTGAAGATGAAGAAGAAGAAGAAGAAGAAGAAGATCAGATGAACATTGACATTGTTAATAATGACGATGATGATGACGATGGTGATGTTGAATTTAAAAGATTATTTAAATCAGTTAAACGTTATACATCTAAAAACGAAAAAACTGATGAATTGTATGATCAGTATATTTCTTTTAAAAAAGATGATTCAACAAAAACTTTAACAACACCCGGAGAAAAGGGTCGTTACTTAATAAAAATTGATATAACTGATGTTAACGATTTAAAAGGAATAAATAAGAAAGACAGATGGACTAAAGCTGCCTATAGAAGTCAATTTTTATTGCAAAGTAAAGATTCCACTTATATGCAATTGCATAAAATTGTATTATCAAAATCACGCGAATTGGCTAAGATAAAAAATATTAAAAAACAAACTTATAAAAACTAATCTTAATGTTTTTGGTTAAGATAAAAAAAATGTTTCCTATAAAAAAAAGAAATTTTCAAAAAATGAATATTTTTGTTTTAAATATATTCCTACAGATTATGGATAAAAAATCTACCGTTTTAAAAAAAAACGACAAATTGTAAGAAAAATGCTGTCGAATAAGAACAGATGATAATTCATCATCACAACCTGGCTCATATGTTTCAGATTTTTATAAAAAACTGATCTTAATATTTTGGTTAAGATAAAAAAAAAATGTTTCCTATAAAAAAGAAATTTTCAAATTTTTTGTATGTAAAATATGTTGATATTTTATATTTGTTGTAGTATGTAACTTATACACAATTACAACAATTTTTTGTATGTAATTTAATAAAAAAAATGCTGGTATAAAAAAGTATGTATGTTTTTTAGTATGTAACTAAAAAAAATCAAAACAAAGTTTCCTATAAAAAAAGAAAATTTCAAATTTTTGTTGTATGTATTTTGTTGGTATTCACTTTGTATTTGTTGTAGTATGTAATCTATACACAATTACACAATTACAACAATGTTTTGTATGTAAATTAATAAAAAATGATGGTATAAAAAAAGTATGTATGGTTTTTAGTATGTAACTAAATGTATTATTTATGAATGGTATGTATGTATATATGTATATATGTATGTATGTATGTATTTATGTATGTATGCATGTATGTATGTATGTTGTATAGAATGGTAAACTGTAAAAATTATAATTGTAATATAGACTATATGTTTTGAATATATGTTTTTTAGTATTAATAAATCAAAAAATTAAAATGTTTTAAAATTTTTATTTTTTTTAAAAAAACCTTTATTTTACATATAATTACAATAAAAAGTTAAGTAATCATACAGTCCCAACAATTTATTCTTTTAGTTTCTTCATCATGTTCATCACACAAACAGTTCCAATATTGAATTATCCATTTAGTAATATAAAACACGTTACTTAATGCACAGTTTGTTGAAGAGTGATCATATGGACAACGTATACTATTTAAAGACTGCTTCTTCAAGACGCTTAGAGACGGACACTTGAGTGATTCAATATCCACTATTTTTACATGACAGTTCAATTCTTTTTGTAAAGCTATTTTTTTTTCACGTCCTTTTATATAAATGCACTTTCCATATATATATGAATTTAATATTACTGGAAGTTCACTATATTCTGTTAATCCACAATTCCAACTAAGTCCCAGATAATTATTGTTAATCCAGTCATTAACTTTTTTTTTCTTTTCTGATAGATGTTTGTAATCGAATGGAGGTAAGAATAAGTATTGATTACAAACACCAGCGAATTTAGTGTTTACTATAGGTTGCACGCACAGTTCTTTAATAATATAATTTTTTCCATCATCGCGAAAACTTTGAAAGTCGATAACATATTCCATTGCGTGCAACAGCAGAACTGATATCAGTTTTATCAGCGTAGTAATGTCACGTTCTCAGTACGCACGCGTAAATAGGAGATCAAAAGATCAACTACGTTAATACAAATTATACAGTTAAGCAATCATACAGTCCCAATATTTTTGGCTTTCAATTTCTTGTTCCAGTATTCGATAATCCACTTAGTTAAATGATGTACATTATTTAAAGCACAATAATATGAATTATGTTTGAAAGGACAGTGAATAGAATATGAAGACTGCTGTTTTAACACTTTTAAGGATGGACAATCGAGTGTTTCCATATCTAATATTTTTACATAACAATTAAATTCTTTTTCTAATGCTACTTTTTTTTCTGATCCTTTAACATAAATACATTTACCGTTTATATATTTATTTAATATAAACTGTAGATCATTATAATCTTGAAGACCGCACTTCCAGCTAAGTCCAAGACACTTGTTTTCAATCCATTTATTAACGTTTTTTTTCTTCTCTGACAAATGTTTGTAACTAAATGGTGGTAAAAACAAATACTGATCACTAGCACCAGAAAATTTGTTATCTTGTATACACTGAATACAAAGTTCTTTAAAAATGAAATTGTTTCCATCATCGCGAAAACCTTGAAAATCGGTAACGTATTCCATTGCGTGCAACAGCAGAACTGATACACTTTTTATCTACGTAATTATATTTTAAATACTTTTCTTACAGTACCAGATAAAGGCGTATATTGCATAATTATATCGTAAAAAATGAGACAGTAGATAGTAGTTTTTTCCGGTATGTCTGTTGACGTTTCAATATCCAGACGGATGTCTATTGAACCAGTTTTTAATGATTCATTTTGTTTTGAACAATCAATTACACAAAAAGGTGTATACGTTAGAAAGTTTGAACGATTTATCATTGGCGCATTTTCACTTTTGTAATAATACGAGGACTGAAATATTGAATAATATTCATGTAGAATCGACGTTTCACCATTAAAATTATCATACGGATAGTATTCTGAATTTAAATATAACTTTACATTATAAAATGAAGCAAGATCAAAATGTGCTGGGTTTTTGTGTCCATTATTTTTTCTGTCAGTCTGAAAACCTACAATAACGTAACGAGGTTTATCTGATTGTGATGACGTTTTAACAGTCCAAGTAAGTTTGTTTGCTTTTGGCACAGACGGATACTCGTAAAGTTCCCATTTTCGAAACGGCATTAATAAAGGTCGATCAATTTGTATTATCTTCAGTAAATCTACCTTTACTACGTCATTAACATAAACATACGGAATTCTCCATGATATATATTTTATTTTTAATTTGTATGTGTTTACTGATTCAGGTAAAATTATTGCATTATTATCAGTGGACGCTCTAATTAAAACTAATTCTTGCTTTATATTTAACAAAATCTTTTTAAAATCTTCAGCAAATCCGAACAACCTTTTTAATGGGATACAGAAGCTAATATCTTTCGATGATGGTGCCATATGACTTATTAAATCTGAAGCCCATCCACTATTTTCTAAAGTGTTAATTTCATGTGGTTTAATTGTTAACATATTCTTAATTGTTGATGTTATTCCAACATTTTTAACTCTATCGATTTCTGATCCATTTATTTCGTATCTAATTTCATCAAACAAAAATGCTAAAGCATTTGAACATAATTTTAAAGTTTGATCATGTATACCGTTATTATTAGTGTATTCTATTTTTATATGAAGGTAACTTTCACACGGTAATGTGTACACATCTTGTTGATTAATTGGAATTCTAATTTCGTCATTATTATTGAATGTAGTAGAAGTGTACGGTAGATGAGTGTGATAAGCTAATCCTACTATCGAGTCATCTGTATACACAAGATCCTCTATAATGTTTAGAATGCTAGCGTTTACGTTTTGAATATTAAGATTCATTTTTTGTTTAAATAATCCTTTATTACTGTTAATCCCAATGACTGTAGAAATTTCAGGTTTTGTGGTGTTAACCGGTCGATATTCATACCTTTACTACTTATAATTGGCTTATTTGCAGTTGTTTTATTGATTCCGTAATAAAAAATAAGACCCATTATTATTGTTTTCTCAAATACAAACGTAACGTTATTATTTCGTTTCGAAAATTAATCAATCTTCCTTGTTGATCTTCTAGTCTTACTACAATATTATGTATCCTAGATGTGTTTACTGGTAAATATATCACGTTAGTCGGTTTTTCAACAATTTTAAAACCTGGCGGAACACTAGGATAGAATTCGTGTATTATGTGATCTGGAATTCCGTTGTTAAACGAACCATTAATTAAATTAGTAATCAATCGGATGCTCTCTACTCGAACAATACTTATCGGTAAGGTTGAACTGTACCATTTATTTGGATTTATTATGCATGTTTCAAATCCTAATATGGTTGCTAACGAATCGGGTTTACTAAAATCAATTTGAACGTTAGAATAAATTTCACTTTTTAATGTATTATTATTCGCCTTTATAATTATTTTTACATTTTCATCATGTTGAATTAAGTAATCGTTTATAAACGTTGCGATATCTGAAATTTCATAAGAACCAGTAGGCAATACTATTTTCTTATCACTACCATAATATAATACATTGTTAATTCCTTCCTCTATATTAGGTATTGAATGATATGTCATAAAGTCAATTAATCCTAGTTCCCATTTTTCATCACTTAACTCGATAGGTGGAAAAATATCACATGTTAATACGGATCCTTTACCGCTTAGACAAAACATTATTACTGAGAAACTGTAAACACAAATGACCGCAGTTGACTGCATCCATATTTTGTCTTCGTGTATAATTATAAACGATTTCAATAGATCGTTGACTTGATGAATAAAAGTAATTAATTAGTTCGATAGGCGGTCTTAAATTACCAAAACTATCAAAATAATTAACTTTATTTTTACGTTTAATATAACATACCCAGTGAGTACCATGGCCATAACTATTATCTAAATTAACTATTCTCGTTTCATTTTGCCAAATTCCAGTGTGTAACGGTAATGTATCACGCATAAACACTCCTCTGAAATTAGGAATCTTTAATTGTTTAACATACAGTAGTAAATCTTGAATTGAAAGCGGACGTATAGGAATACTCTTCATTATTTTCGCCGTCGTTGTTTCGTTTTTCTTTTCTTTGTTTTTTTTTTTAGACCTCCTCCTGTTTTTTTATACGGTCTCAAATATAAACCTTTTCCACTTTTACCAGTAAAACGTTTCAAATAATTATAAACTGTATTGGACATAGTTTTTTTTTTCTTTTTTATTCCCCCACCAAATTTACTTTTAGCTTTCATTATGTTAGTTACTGACCACGCTGCAGCTTTCTCCCCGAACGATGCGTCACTTGATTTAACACGTTCCCAAGCTCTTTCAGCTAATTCCTTATCAGCCTTAGCGCGATGTATAGAATCTGAATACTTTGAATATATAATATCGTGTTGTTTACAAGCAGCGTCAAGCTTATTAATTCCTGGATCACCTCTTTGTAATCGTTTCGCTAAATTTGTACCGGGTCCACAATACTGATAACCGGGTAAATGAAGTTCAACAGGTAATAAATCAATTGACTTGTTTATAACATTTCCAAGAATATTACTCACCAGACCACCACCTTCTATCTTGTTTGGATACAGATGCATTTATGACGCTTCATATAAACTTTGTATTATATATAAAATGCGAAATTCGTTTATAGTTTTAACAGGATTGTCTTTAGTGCACTCCTTATATAATTTGTATAATATTCTAACTAAGCTACTGTCAACTTTATAGTCTTCTAGATCTAATTTAAATGCATTCATAACTCTTGTTAAAGTCTGTTGGTTTATAACGTCTGTATCATCTTTAGAATCAGCAACATTAGTCAATCTGCTTCCATTAAAATCTGTACTATTTTCCTCTTCACTTCGTGAATAATATATTTTATCATCTATATATTGTTTGCATTCATCTTTTGTATTATTTATTTTTGTTAATAAAGTCTGTTTATTTATAGCATCAAGCAAATTAATAGGATTTGCTACATTAATTAACCTTTTTTGCTTGAAATCACAACAATTAGTTTGTGTATTTTCATCAGGTAATTTATTATCAACATAGTGTTTATTAACAGCATCAAATTTATAAACAGGTGATGCGATTTGAGCCACACGATTATTCTTGAATGAATACACTGGACTGTTGTTCAGCTTAATAGGTATTCTATCATCTAAATATGATTTAGTAACATTTTCTAAATAATTTTTATTTACAGCATCACAAGGTTCGTCAGGATCGGCTAAATTAATAACTTTTTTCATTTTAACATCGTAACAATCGTCTGTATTTGTTAAAGTAATCGAATTTGTTCTCATATATTTTACATTTACGGCATCATCATCCAATTCAGGATCGCCCACATTACATAATCGTTTATTACTTATATTAAAATTTCCGTCGTCAGTTAATTTAAATCCTTCTCCAGGCGGTCCACGCTGAACGTTGGAACTAGCCACTAGATCACCACTATAGTGTCCGAATTTATCGACACTCATTTTGAAAATATCGCTTCAAACGTTGCTGCATCTTCTTTTATTATACCGGCCTCCTGTAGCTTTTCAATAATTGATAATATTTCATTTTCATGACCCGAATGACCTGCACTTTGTGAAGCAATCAATAATTTTAATCTATCGCATAATTCATTTACATTATTCCAGTACACAAAAACTGGCTTACTGTTACTGAAATTTAACAAACCGTGACCTTCTGTATCACTATGCAATCGGCTACTTCTAACTTTTGATGTGGATGATTGTAAAAGCTTATTAATAATAGGCTTAATTATTACTTATTATACGCGAATATTCGTCTAAATCTTCTTGAGAATATACATATGCATTGGGGTTTTTCATAAAAATAAGATCGTACAAACCAGGTGTACCTTTGTACATAACATTATTAATTGTAATAATATCACTTTCATCAGTCTTTAGGGGGTATTTACCTAACATTAAAATATTATTATCTCCAAAATATGGACCAAAAACGTGATCAATATCATGATTACTATCATCAAAAAATTTACGCATATAGTGTCTTATTAACGGACCTTTAAACCATATATCGATAAAAGGTTCAATTGATTGTCGTCCTTCTGATGTTGACATTAATTCATCAACCGTGGGTAAGGTTTCATACGTTATTTCTTCTTCACGCGGCAATGGTAACGGCGTTTCTACTGTTCGTTTGTTCGATATCGGGATGTTTTCGGCCTCTTCTGAAAACCTTTTGTTTTGTAAACGCGACTGAATATCGTCCATTTCAACATCTAATTGTTGTTCTTCTTTTTTAATCAATGACGAATTTGTTTTCTCTTGTACTAACTTTTGTAACGGAGTGATAATAGGTTTCAACGATTTTTCTGCAAACTGTTCTTCATCAATAACATTTTGTGTTAGAGTCTGATGTTTCTTTCGAATATTTTTTCTTATTTTTTTAATTTCATTAACGAGCTTCTCTTGCTTGTCAAGGGAACGTGACTTCTTCGATGACATATTGATAAGTAATAAAAAAAATTTCGATTACAAATTAGTAATATAGATATCAAAATCAAAACGATAACGACCGCCACAATTCATATCACTTTCTTTATCTATAACAAAAAAACCCTTTTTACGTTTTGTCCATGCTTTAGAACAAAGTTCTTTAAACATTTCAAATGTCATATCAGTATTAACATGATCTCTGTATATATGTTTTAAATTTAGTTCGTCTTGTTGAAAAATAATTATTAAATTTGCGTTATCACGAATTAAGTGTTTCGGAATTCGAACATACGTTTGACATATATAAATAACATTATTATTTTTATGTCTACATATTGTAAAATGATTTCTTATATTATCTTGTTGTTCACATGCTACATCATCAAATATAATAACTGAATTTTGTTCAGTATCATCAGGATGAATGACTTGATCATTTTCTGAAAATTTATAGTATTGTATTGATGGTATACCTGATAAAACTGTTTCTAAAAATTTGTACTTTGACTGATACAACGATTTTGAAAAAACATAAACGTTCTCAAAACATAAACCATTAGGACTGAACAAAAGATTAAGCATTAGGTTTGTTTTACCTGTATTACTTGGCCCAATGATAAGAGACCTGACATTATTTGGTAACAACTCGCTATGGACTCTTTCTTTTTTCTCCATAGTTTTATCAAAATTACAAATACGTATTTTTGTTTGTTTGCTGTACTATTTTCATGATTGAAAAAAAAAATAATTCAAATGATTTGGTTTTTATCAATCCAACTGTTATGCGACTTATCGTATCCTAACCACTGAACAAGTAATTTATTACCTTTACGTTTTAATATTTTTTCAATTAAAAATATATTGTCGTATTTTGTTTTACTAATTTCTTGTTCGTAAAATCCGCCATCTAATACGGTTCCTGTATCATCTTTTAAAATATATGTTCTAGGTACTGTTTGTTTAATATTATGAATTGTAAATATTTCATTTGTCCAATTTGGTAAATAACCCTTGGTAAAAATTTGTTTGTATTTACTAATTCTCACTCTATCCCCAACTTTATATTTTGCAGATTTCTTATTAACAGGTATTCGTTTTTTATTTATTTGTGTTAATACCCTTTTCTCATTATTTATATTAACATCTTTAGGTTTCATACTTATAGTTCTATGTACAGTATTATTATATTTTTTCAATAACTGAGGAAGTACTTCGATCCATGTATACTTTCCACTGGTAGTAAACCACTTCCACATATGGTTTTTTAAAGTACGATTAAAACGTTCAATAATAGAGGCTTTTTTATCTGAATAAGTTGAATAATGATTTATATTATAATGATTAAATAATTGCTGAATCGGTAAATTGTAAAATTCTTTTCCTTTATCAGTTTGCAAATGTTTCATTTTGTTTACATGTAATATAGGTCTTAGAGCTTTTACAATGTCGTGTGAGGTTTTTGATTTTAACGGAACTGCAAATGCAAATTTACTAAAACAATTTATCACTGTTAGTATATATTTATAACCTTTATTCAACTTTGAAAAAGAAATCATTTCTACAAGGTCAGCTTGATACAAATCGTGAATACCTTTTAGTTCGACATTGCGTGTAGGAAAATTCCTTCTCGCTTGTTTATGTAATTCACTACTTATCGCCTGTCTGATGCTCATTATTCAAAGTACAACAACTAGTTAAAAACTGTTTACATCTATGACCTTAGTTATCAGAGATTACTTTGTATAGTACGACAACTAAAAAGGTTATCGTTATCTTATATTTAGGTAAAGACGAGTTGCACGACCGTCTGTTTATATTTACATTTTTACTAGGTCAGTGTGTTTCAAGGTCATGGTTTACTATAGAATGACAATCATTACCAATAAAATGTAATATATTTAGGTAAAGACGACGCTATCTACACTGTAAAAAGGAAAAAAAACACGTCAACGAACTCGGAATGTTTATGTGTACATCAAAGTTTACGCGTGTCAACAAACGCCGTCTGTTTATATTTACATTTTTTACTAGGTCAATGGACACGAGTGTATGGTTTACTATAGAATGACAATCATTACAAATAAAATGTAATATATTTAGGTAAAGACGACGCTATCTACACTGTAAAAATGAAAAAAAAAACACGTCAACGAACTCGGAATGTTTATGTGTACATCAAAGTTTACGCGTGTCAACAAACGCCGTCTGTTTATATTTACATTTTTTACTAGGTCAATGGACACGAGTGTATGGTTTACTATAGAATGACAATCATTACAAATAAAATGTAATATATTTAGGTAAAGACGACGCTATCTACACTGTAAAAATGAAAAAAAAAACACGTCAACGAACTCGGAATGTTTATGTGTACATCAAAGTTTACGCGTGTCAACAAACGCCGTCTGTTTATATTTACATTTTTTACTAGGTCAGTGGACACGAGTGTCCCCCAGAACATACTATGTATGACCTAGGACACGACTGTCCTGTCCTAGCGCATACATACATGTTTGCGGGTGTCCCAGCGCATACTTCCGGGTTCGGGTGTCCTAGCGCATACATGCCTGTTTTTTTGTGTCCTGGCGCATACAGACATATACTACTGCTAACCAATCTGAAAATGTATGAAAAAGTAAACTAGCTTTTACCAACGTTTATATAATTACAAATGCCGACAAATTTTGTATAATTTTACTTTTTTATGCTAGAATATTCACAATATTTTCTTTAATCAAGTCCGACGCATTTTAAAATGTGTTTATGCTTAGCTTTATAAAATTAATAGAATATTTCACAACACGAACCACAGTTTCATTATGTCCACTAAAAGCTATGCTGTTGTAAAATATAACGCTAAGTTGAAATGGAGCATTCAGATTTTAAAATGTAGAAGGAGATCTAAATTCTAGCCTCGCTCTGAGCCTTGTAAAATCTAACAACGCCTCTGCACACGAACTTAGTGGTGCTGCACCGAAAAATAGGCTATAATAAGAAATAATTGCAACATACATACCTTTCAGCAAAGGGTTTGCTTCCCAGTTCTTCGCATACTTTTGCACATATTTCCTTTTATCTTTAGTAGCCATTGTGTTCAATAAAACAATACATTTACAACACACAACACTCGTATGCAACTTGAACTCGTCACTAAAGTAAAAATGTTCTTTACGTTAGGTCATACACCAACACAATGATCGCTAATGGACCAAACTGCTGATCATAGCAGGTGACGTAATTAAGTGCAGCGAACTCGGGGAATCCCAGGCCACTAGATGATGTCATATAGAATCGAGTATCGTTTTCCCCCTATACGTGTATCGCTATCCTATCCTTACCGTTGATTCACTTTCCATGAGCTCATCACAGTATCTTACGTAATTTAAGACAGTGATTACGGGGAATAACCGCTCGACCGTGAGTGTTTTATTCCTGTTTCTGTATTAAAGGACCTACAAACATTTAACAAGAACCCCCTTAAAAAACCCCCAATATTTAGTATTTCTCCTAAAAATCCCCCTTACCCTTTTTTCCCCCTACATTCGCCCCTGAAAGACATTTGCCCCCCTAAATCTGGGGGGAAAACCCTCAAGTTGGCAATCCTGGCTTCGACACAACTGAAAAGACGCTGATCGGTGAGCGGTGAGGAGCAAGAGGCAACGCGTTTCGCCCAGCCGCTCGTGCTTGTCGTAGCCGACCGTCCCCTACTTCCATTGCACTCAATGTAAACAAAAACGTGAGCGGCACCGCTCTGCCGCATGCCGCTCGTATCGTACCCGAGGCCTAACATTAAAAAGTGGAATTAAAATAACATAACACACAATTATAATAAGAAACACGAAAAAAGTATGAACTTAATGAATTTTCATGTAAAATTCTTTTAAATTATAAATTTTATAGCCAAAGCAGTTAACATTTCTGATTCACACACAAAAACAAATTATACATTGAACATTTAGTTACTGAATACATTTTGATGAACAATTTGCATCTTTTCTTACCATCAGTTGGTACTGGTCTAGTAGAGTATTGATATTTCTTCTTTGGAAATATGAGGGCTATCCAGGAAGTAGCCACCCTTTGACTAAACAAACACGGAGATGTGGTAGTGCTCAACGAAGAAGATAACGATTAAGTTGGACGGAAGAAATGGGGCAGGAGCAATAAAATGCGGTTAACAACAGGAAGCCGACTAATGAACAGCGAGGAAAGTAAATAAGGATAAGAACGAGGGGTTAACGTAAATGCGGAAAACGAGAGGTAAACGGAGATGCGGGAAGCTAGGGATTGTAGAGGAATAAACAAGAAGGTATCACGACCAGCTTGCTGGTCTGACGCGTGAAATCTCCATAATTAGTGTGGATATGTGCTACTCTGGAAATTCCATCCTTTCCGGAGTACAGCTTATTGATGATTCCAAGAGGCCAATTATTCGGTTGAGGGTCTTCTCCGTAGATCAAGTCGACTTGTCCTTCTTTGAGAGAAGAAACATCGCGAGTCCACTTACGGCGCTGACCCTGAGTGTGAAGATAATTTCTAGACCAATGATCTTGACGCAAATTAGAGTAACTTCATTCAATTCAGGCACAGTAAGCTTCAGATCCAGAAAACCTGTTTGGATTCGGCGAGAATGTTGAATAAAGCGTCGAACATAGGCGACAACTGGAATGAGGCGGTTAAACGTAGAAAATCTCTGAATGATTTCTAGAGAAGAGTCGTCATTAGTAGTGGTGATTAAAGAGGAGTTCGCACAACGAAGCTCGGGAACTTTGGAAGGAATAGACGGTAATGCTCGATCAGGCCATGAGGACGCAGGAGAGCGTAAAAAGTCTGGCCCATTCCACCAGGTGTCAGACTCGAGTAACAGACTGGGAAATGTCCCACGAGATGCTATGTCAGCGGGATTGTGCTCGGTACGAACATGAGACCACGTATCTAATGTAGTAAGCGCAAGGATTTGTGTTACTCGGTTAGCAACAAATGTCTTGGGTTTATGAGGCGGCGTACGTAGCCAGGTGAGCACAATTTCAGCGTCGGAGAACAGTCTTCTTGTCCCTTGGATGTCCAAATCGGAGAGGGAATCCAACACAGATTCGTATAACTTGGCGAGCAGAAGAGCGGCGCAGAGCTCTAAGCTAGGAATAGTGACAACTTTAGTCGGCGTGACGCGACTATTGGCTTTAATGAGCTGAACGTCAACTTGATCTTCGTAGGTGGTGTGAAGATAAATAACGGCCGCATAACTTTTCTCTGAGGCGTCACAAAACCCAAGAATGCGGCGAACCAGATGAGGAAAACCGATGTGACGAGGTAAACGAAGTTGACTTAACCGAGGAAGTTCAGCGGGGAATTTATTCCATTCGGCGGCAATTTCGGAGGGAAGTATTTCATCCCAGCCTAGTCGGTTTTGCCATAAGAGTCTTGAGCAGAGATTTAACCCATAAGGTGACTGGAGTGATAAATCCCAACGGATCAAAGAATCGAGCGACATATGAAAGAATGCTTCGCTTGGTAGGAATGGTGTCAAACCGTATAACTTTATACGAGAAGACATCGGAGTTGGGAGTCCATTGAAGCCCTAGTATCTTGATAGTCGAAGAATCATCGGAGAAAGACATCGGATTCTCGAGATGATCTTGAGGAAAGTGCGCAGTTAACTCTGGTGAGTTCGATGACCATTTTCGAAGCTCAAAACCACC
Organism: Magicicada septendecula; assembly: GCA_034769895.1. Lineage (NCBI taxonomy): Eukaryota > Metazoa > Arthropoda > Insecta > Hemiptera > Cicadidae > Magicicada > Magicicada septendecula. The sequence goes on along the minus strand of CM068374.1, from coordinate 331,866,114 downwards.
ACGTGCGAATAATTGAATTAGCTGCTTAATTAACTCTCGAGCCTTGGATAGGGATGACGCTCCTGAGATGACGTCATCAATATATGTGTGGTGCTGAATGGCCCGATAAGCGAGCGGGAAACGAAAACCTTCATCTTCAACTGAAGTAAAGTACGTTGGGGGAGGTAAGCGGATGGAGTAAGACCGTATGTCACAGTGTTAAGTTGAAATTCAAAGATCGGAGAATCTTGATTCGGACGGTAAAAAATGTGTTGATGACGACGATCTTCTTTGCGTAATAAAATCTGACGATACATCATCTTGATGTCGGCGCAGACAACATACTCGTGAAATCGAAAGGAGGTCAAAATAGTGCAAGTATCCTTTTTGAGCTTGGGTCCAGAAAGGAGTTGAGTGTTTAAGGAATTACCAGAACAGTCAGGATAAGAGGCATTAAAGACCGTACGGACTTTGGTAGTGTAAATAGAATCCTTAAATACACAGTGATGAGGGATGACGTAAGGGACGGATTCAGGTGTGGGTGATATATGATTTAATTTGATGTATTCTTGCATGAAATCCTTATATTTAACTTGTATCTCAGCCTGAGATGACAATCGTTTTTCAAACTTGATGTATTGACGCTGAATGGAGTTACGAGTGGTAATAAAAGGAGTAGTTTCAGTTTTGAACGGGAGTGCGACGATGTAGCGTCCTGAAGAGTCACGAGTGGTCGTCTTCTTGTAGATCTCTTCGCATCTAACATCATCAGGATCTTGAATTTTCGGGATGTTGACTTCTTCTAACTCCCAAAATCGTTGTAAAGTCGAGTTCAGCGGTTCAAGTGTGGATAATAGCGAGGTAGTGCATGATTTCTGCGCAGAGTTCGAGTTATTCGGCATCTGTCCAAAAATAACCCAACCAAAAATGGTGTTAAGTGCCATTGGTTGGCCCTTAATAATCGTAAGAGGCGTATCTTGAGTCAATTCACTGTACATATCTGAGCCGAGTAATAAGTCGACGGGAGCGTGGCGATTGCATTGCGGATCGACGAGTTTGAATTCGAGAATTTTCGTAGCGTAGAATCTGGAAGTAGAGCGGCAGGTAGATGACCAACTATGTGCGGAACAGCCAATGCATGGCAGGAGAGACGTGACTGAGGAGATTCTGGAGTGCGGATGTCGAAACGAACGGAGCCCTTGACTCGTGAAGTGGAGTCGCCAATACCGACTAATTGACTGGCACTTCGATTAACGTGTAAATTCAATTTCTGAACGGCTTGAGACGTGATGATGCTGGCTTCAGAGCCGGAGTCTAAGACAGCGCGCAGAGAAATTATATTTCCAGTGGAATCATAAACTTGAACCATTGCAGTTCCCAGTAAAACAGTGTGATTGCCTGTGCGGCACGACAATTAACCGTATCCGAAAGATTCGGCGAAATATTGGATACAGCTGATTCAGCGATGATCGACGAAGAGTGCGATGAGGCCCCAGAATTTGGAGTTACAAAGGTGCGGGTAGCGTTATTAAAATTAAGTGGACGCGGCACTTCTCTTTTCGGTGAAAGGATGCAACAATGAATTGTGCTCTCTAGAATTGCAAGTCTTACACGTTTTAGTAGATCGACAATTATTTACGAGCGTGTCTACCAAAACAAGAAAAACACAAACGGAGGTCTGATTTGCGCTTATATCTGTCATCAATACTTAATGATGGAAAATCAGTACAAGTAAAAATATTGTGATAGTCTGATTTGCAAAATACACAATGCTGGTTTTCGTTAGAGCGCGATATTGCTGATTGCTTTTCGTTGATTAACGTACGAGGTCTGTAAACAGCAGGAGCAGGAGTACTGCGTGAAGAATGAGATAGAGCTTCAGGTTTCTGCTTCATCGCAGTGCTGGTAGCAGGATTCATTTCTAGTAATTCAGTAGATCTTAATAAATCGGTAACAAAATCCATTAGGTCCTTCAGCGTAGGAACCAAAATGATTTTAATTGAATGCTCAAACATAGACTTAGTCTCAGGATCTAGATTATTGTAAGCTAACGAAAACAGTAGAAAATCCTTTAAATCGATCTCCGAAATAAGTTCTAATGCGTTAATAGCATTATTATGCACAGATAAAAATCGTTGGTGACCGTCATAACTGGGTTTTGAATTCGGTTCAAAGGTGGCAATCTCATTAAAGTAATAAGTAGCCAAACGGCGCTTATTCGAGTAACGATTAATTATGGCATTGTACGCAAGATCATAATTTTCTGGAGTTATCGGTACACTAGTGATGATCTGGAGAGCTTCCCCTTTCAAGAAACTTCTCAAAAATTGAAATTTCTGTACATTAGAAAGAGCAGGATTTTCATGAACCGATGAATTGAATAGCGCAATGAAATTCTGATACTGTTTAATTTCACCTGAAAATGTAGGAATCTGCAGCTTCGGCAAATTAGCGGTGGATGATAAATGCAAATTATTCAATTCGCACACATCACGTTTCACTTCAGTGTTTTCAACTGGGGCAAGAATAACCAGTTGGCTGTAGACTTCATCAAATTGATTTTGAAATTCATTTAACTTAGTAACAGTAACATTCGTGTCAGTACCAGAAATAAGTGATTTCAATTGCGACTGATTTTGAGAAAATTCGGTATAAAGATGGTCAATTCTGCTTGACAATTTAGGTGGCAACCTGCCATTACCTGTGGCAGTGTTATGAATAATATTCAACGATTTAATGCTAACAGGTCAGCAGCGGTTTGTTCCATTTTCTTGGATTGTAATCTAGTAATCACCGGCATGCACGAAAAGATGAACTACAATAGCTGTACTTAACTGCAAAACGTAAATAACGATGCGGTAAACGTAGAGAAGTTCGGATAATCCACACTCGGATAAACGGAACTTTAGTCCGCAGTCACATAAACTAATGTAATGACACTAACATAAATATGTAAAAACGCCGAAAATAAAATTTAATATTTCTTAAATAATTATTTCGAGGCGTAAACGTTCGCTAATTATTGTTAGAACACAGCAATTAAACATATAGGGGAGACTGTTGTACCTTGGATCACAATTTACTTTTATATTTTTTTAAAAGCCATTTTTAAAATATAACAACGGAAAGAGTCTCTCCTGATAGCACCATTATTCCTACACACTATGTATTTTTTGAGAATTTAAATATTAAACAGTTATAGAAAAAAAAATTTATATTTTATTGATATGTTATCAATGGTACAAGACCATAATGTACCATTGATCACGCCCTAGTGTACCTTGGATCATTAACGTCTTGTACCTATAAGGTAGATAATATGTATTAAAAACAACATTTTTATACAGAAATTTGTATTTTATTGTTTCATTACAAAAAGAAATAAGATTGTATTAAAGTATAACCTAATTTTTATTTGTATACATGTGTACAAGAAGTTACAATATGAAATTTATAACTTAAAATTAATAGGCAATTGAAAAATTAGGTATTTAAATTAAATTTTACTCAAAATTAGTTAACTAAATCATTTAGCGTTAAAGCTAGAAAAGTCTACTTGGAACCACAAGTGTCCATTAATTCTAGCCGATCCACTTAATTCTACTGGGGTTGGCAGTTTTACCACAATATCTTCCGCTACAACATCAAATATTTCTTCGGATTCTTTCACAAATTCGCTGCCATTTCCAATTCGTTTGTAGAATTTAATCTGGTATTGAAAACGATGTTGATCTTTGGAAATAATTTTTCCTACATAGTGCACTGGCGGCCCACTCTTTTTGCTAAATCCTACCAAAACATATTCCCCTCTTCAAATGTCGCTCTTTCAAAATTGATTTCTTCTTGCTTTTCATTTATTTCCTGGTTTATTATGTCCAAGAGGTCTGTTACATCATCTTCATCTTCTGAAACCAAATCCACATCTTCATTTTCAGATTCACTGTCAAAATCCAACTTTTTAATGGAACGCCCTTTTTTATTTTCATATTGCTTCTTTGCATTTAAGGTTTTGGGCACTGATTTTGACTTATTTCTCTCGAATTTTATCTTTTTCTGGAGTATCTGTAGCTATTTTAGAAGACCCAGGTTTTCTTCCTTTTTGTAGGCCTACCTTTTATCTAGCCGCAGCCTTAGGGTAAGGTTGAATCTGCTCCGGAGTTACAATGGGCGTAGTAGTCATACTAGTTTGATTAACTTTCTCATTTTGAAAATGACTCACTGGTAAAGATTGGCTCGTTGACGGCCCTGCAACACTTTCTTGAAAACAGCTTGTTTCATTCCTCTTTGAAGATGAGGTGTTGTCTTCCCCAATATCAGTAGTAGTCTCAACTAAATTTGGAGCTGGGCGATCCGTTACATAGGATGGCAAATAATCATCATCATTAAACACTCCTCTATCTAGAGGATAAATTCCTGCTTCTTGAAGCTACTAGTTATGTTGGTAGTGGTGAATGCTCTAGGATAAGCCTGCCCAACACATTCTGCAACACTATAAATGTACGGAAAACTACAAACTATAAATGTACACTATATTCTGCAACGAAAAATAGACGGAAAGATCAAGCGGTTGTAGTCTGTGAGAAGTGTGGGGTGGGAACGTTACAATCACCACTCCAGCGTTAGATGCTAAGTCTAAGGTTTCCAATGAAAGGTGAGATTCATGGTTATCAATTATAAGCAACACACGTTCTTCTTGAAAAGGTTTAGTGTGTTTTATAAAATGTTCCATAAATTTAAAATACAACTCTTCGTTGGACCAACCCGAAGGGTCAACTTGTAAAAAAATAAACAGTAAAACCAAAAGTTGTTACTTTTTGAGCTAAAAAGTGTTATTTCTATTTTACAATAGCACATGGACAACCACTCTCCCGCTTGCTTGCACTCTACTGAGTAAACTTTGTCTTAGTACAGTTCTGTGGCGTAGATAGCAGCATCTGTCACGAAACTGAAGGGTGATCCAAGGTACAACAGTCTCCCCTACACCAAAAGCAACCGTTCAATGTTCGTTGAGTAGTACGCTATCACAATGTAAACAAACACTTTCATCGGTTGTGAGTGTGAGCTGCTATTGACAAAGGAATAAAGTCAGGTTAGATTTGTCAACCATGTGTTTGCCGGCCAACAAGGAACAAGGAATATAACTGGAGCAAAATGGCGGATTGTACAAGGAAAATGCTACGATAAAACTGGGAACAGTGTGACCACGTGTAGTCAATACGAAACGAATGAAATTAAAACCATAAAATGTCATTAACGCACTGTAAATCCATGAGTCACTAATAAATAAGTTCACATCCGACCCGGAGCACCATGTTTTGTATAGTTAAAGGGGTAGCGTAAGTAAGCTTGTCTCCATTTGAGACAAGAGTCCGGAGGACATGATACCAGCTAGTAGCGGGTAGGAAAAAAAAAACTGCTCGTCATCTACATCAAACTCCTCCTTAATTACAGTATTGACGTGCGACAGCAAATTTTACTCAACTTTTATTTTCCTGATTCCAATAGTAGGCCTTTTTTTATTCTGTTCTCTGCGCCTCCTTTTCCCCATTATTACGTGCTCCTGATGGAAAGATACCTGCTATCTAGCGGGTAGATAGGTTATCTCCTTCATAATCGTGGCGACGTGGACACAGGAATCTCCTTCTTGTAGTTGTAACCGAGACAAGTTGCACTTAACACTCGCGAGCTGTTGTGAACAAATTAACACGACCCACTGTTTACCGTTAAAGGACTTAACTAACGAAAAACGTAAAAGTTGGGGCTTTATAATAAAGCAACGAGACGGGCCCGGAATTGCGGGAACGGGACGTGGGAAGGAGGGAGTGAATAGCAGTCGGCAGAGCGCAGCACGTGTTGAAGATAGTACTATTGATAGATGCAATGACATAAATCTAACAATCAAACTAAAATGCATAACCTGTCCCAAACATTATTACTGAATATGTTATACAATATTCATGGTGTTACTCTGAATGTTCTTCGTTGGGGGGGGGGGGGCCTCTCGTGTACATGTATTGTCAGGGCGTTGTTGCCACCGAGCGATGCCCCAGGGGGAGTGACCCCCTTACAAACGCATAAAAGCCCAGTTCTATCCACCATGTAGCGACACCACGACCAAGAGCGACGTAAGTACAGGCTATATATATGTTTTCTTCCTGGTGTTTGTCTGAAGTCTCTGTTGCAGTTCTCTGAACAGGTCTATGTTGTCGTCGTCTCTTCAGCTGGAGAACGCTTCGGCAGTACTCTCTGAACGCATGGAAAGTGTCCGGATGCAATACAGTGTCTGACGTTGGAGGCCACATCAGCTGCTGTGCCTGATGGAATTTAGTTCGAAGTCCATGTCTGAGCCGGTCATAGAGGTGCCGCGGAGTTTCAATCCCGCCCCACACACACACACACAGGGGGGAGTCCTGAAGTCTTCTGTGGAGAGAGGACTCGAAGTCTCCATGACCGTTGAGAAACTGCGCCGTCCAGTGGTCTGCCTATACTTCATCCGGTGTCGTACGTTGGGTAAAAGGCGTATGTGTCGGCCTGGTCGCCGCTGCCATTCTGCAATGAAGTGGAGTCGGAGTCGTCTGGAGGCCTCGTGCAGACTGTTGCAGGTAGTAAGGTCAAGTCCTACTAGACGGCGATGCCCCAGCTTGTAGAGATGTTGATTATAAAAGAGGCGGAAACTGCAGATCCAGAACTATGGACTGGAGGCGCCACCTTAGCAATCTCTCCAACGTTTTCCCTAGCAGGGGAAGTAGGCAGATGGGACGATAAGAAGATGCCTCTTTAGAGTCCTTCTCCGCAGACTTTAGGAGCGTACGAATGTCGGTCAGTTTCCATATTCGCGGAAAGGCACCTTGAACTAGGCAGCCATTAAAGAGTGCGGCCGTAACAGCGAGACTCCAGCTGTTGTAGCATTCTGGCTTGATCAGATCGTGCCCTGGTGCCTTCCCTTTAGGTTTTTTCTCTAAAGCGCGGACGACCTCATTGCAAGTCCAACGTCGGGTCATGCTGAAGTCGTCGGAGAGGGGAGTCTCGCCATGATCTTGTGTTAGGTCATATCCAAGTGAACCACCAGCGTCGGGAATGAATGTGTTCAAGAGCGCTGCGGACGTCTCCGACCAGGATATATTGTAAGCGTTAGCTGCTGTCTGGAGATTAACTAACGCTTTTTCCGGCCCGTTGCGATCCCTAAGGAGTTTGTAGACCAATCCAAACGGATTCTCATTCCCGACGGTGATGTCGAAAGTTCGCCAGCTTGTCACTTTTGCCTGGTCTATACGCTTGCTGTATTCTCTTCTGAGATATCTGTATTCTCTGCGCAGATGTTCCTTAAGGACAGGGTCTCTCGCTCGATGGGTGTGTCGACGCATCGAATTGCACTCTCGCTTCCAGAAGGGGAGTTATCGCGTTCACCAAAGTACGGATTTAGGGATCTGAGTCTTCTGTGGTATGGATGCCGAAGCCGCCTGTTGTAATGCTAGAGTTATTGCTTCCGCAAGAGCGGACACAGCTTGACGGTTTCGCATGGAGCGGTCTACATCCATAAGCGAAAGCCCCGCTTTGCTGACGAAGGAGGTCCAGTCTGGTCGTTTCACGTTGTATCTGGATGGAGGGTTTTATCGTGCATCTGATAGTGGGGCCCCGTAAGACAATCTCCAGTACCGCGTGATCGCTATTGGTCCTACCATGGTGCACTCTCCAGAGGTCCAAGTATGGCCAAATATGTTGACTGGCGAGAATGACGTCATTGTGCGAGGTGCCCCTGGAGGATGTAAAGGTGGGCAAACCGGCTTCGTTGGCGACGCTCTATGTGGATGTAGACACAAAGTCCAGCTCTGAGACAATCTTTATTAGTCTCTTTTTTCATTTACTATTTACTTACCATTTTACACATCAAGGTTAACCCAAAGTTCGTGTAAGCGTTTATTTGGAGAACAGAAATTAGGTTATCTGAAATAAATACTTGAGTCGATTTGTATTCAATGAATTTAATTTTGTTTGTTAGATTCAAAAAATAAATCGATACTTAAATCACATACTGTTTTACTCTCCATTTACATAAAATATCCTTCACCCTCTTCTCCACGTATTCCTATCTAATTACGATACAACATACTGTTATGTTCCTTTATAGGAAGTTATCAATTTAACATATTAAAAAGAAAAACAAATCTTGAAACTATAGATTAAATTCGGTATACCTTAAATTTACTTAACGTAAACCAGTGCTCATTCTCTTTATGTAACTTTTGCCCCCACACACACACATTATTTCTTGAAATTCACATTTTAATTAATAGAGCTCTTTCAAAATTTTATAGATAGCTAGCTAACTGGTCTGTCAATTAAAAGTTATTAAGAGGTACTCATCCTAGTAGCATGTCTCCCCGGCGTTGCGTCACTCCCGTACGTACACTTTTTTGTCCGTTTTAGCGTCCGAAATATTGAAGAAAACTGAGCCTACTCGACAAAAAATGGGCGAGGAATGACTTTTATTGAACGAAAGTGATCACGTGTAATGGTGTAATGAGCGCCAGTCCCTCTATTTTTGTTTGTGCAAACATGTTATTAAAAATAATTATAATACCATTCGAAATGAAATCTACACATCACGGCATCGTTCACTATAGGAATAGGATGGTCTATAGTTTTTAATTTCATATTTTCATGTATTTTCACTTTACCATTTCACAACACAGTTTACAAAGTTCTGATTTTAACAGAGTTTATAATAAATAGGCCTAATATTATAAGGATGACATAAAAATAATCGTAGGTGACTTAAATGCCAAAGTGGGAAGCAGCCATACCTGTAGTAATATAGGAAAGTATAGTTTACACTCTGAACACTCAGACAATGGTTTCCGACTATTGAACTTTGCAGTTGGTCAAAATATGATCATAGGAGGGACTTTCTTCGACCACAAAGACATACATAAGGGCACATGGATCTCTCCAGATGGGAGAACGGTCAATCAAATAGATCATGTCCTATTGGATGGCCGCCATAAGTCAGACTTACAAGACGTGAGAGTTTATAGAAGTGCCAACATGGACAGCGATCACTATCTCGTAGTTGCAAAACTGAGAGCTAGAATCTCCAATAATAGAAATGAAAAAGGAATAAAGACTGTTAGATACAATACAGAAATGCTAAAGGAAGAAGAAATAAAACGGAGGTTCGAGGAAGTTACTAATGAGAAAATTAGACAGTGGAGACTTGAATGCCGTGAGGAACAAGATATAGAAAACCACTGGCTTAATCTAAAAAACATGTTAGTGACCACGGGAGAAGAAATCGTTGGTTTGAAGAAGAGACATGGGCGAGATGAGTGGTTTGATAAGGAGTGTGAAGAGGCAACTGACTTCAAAAACAAGACATACAAATTTATGATCCAAAGGAAATGCACTAGGGCTGTTCAAGAGGAATACAGGAAGGCCAGGCGGAGGGAAAAGAAGATTCATAGAGGAAAAAAGAGGGAGTATATGATGAGACAGATGGAAAAGATAGAGGAATATAAGAGTAAAAGGTTGAGCCGAGATATGTACAGGAAGGTGAATGATATGAGACAGGAATTTCAGCCTAGAACAAATGCCTGTAGGGATAATAATGGTGGCCTTGTGAGTGATAATGCTGGCGTGATCAGGAGATGGACAGAACACTTCGAAGAGTTGCTAGGCTCAGTTGGGGAGGCTTCGATGGAGGCATCTGAGAATGAAGAGGAGGTAGGAGAATTCGAGGATGATAGAGAGGAGTTGGTGCCATCCTATGACGAGGTGTATGAAGCTCTAGAAAAGCTTAAAAATAACAAGGCAGCAGGTTCCGATGGTTTACCAGGGGAACTATTAAAGAGCGCAGGAGGAGATTTCATAAAGGAATTTGCCCATCTTATAGAGCGAATATGGCTGGAGGAGGTAATGCCTGATGAGTGGAACAATGGGGTGGTGTGTTTAATACATAAAAAGGGTGATCCGCTTATATGTAAAAATTATAGGGGCATCTCTCTACTTAATACAGCATATAAGGTATTGTCCAACATCATATTTTCTAGGCTGCTTCCCTACGCTGAGGAAAACATAAAAGAATATCAGTGTGGATTCACTAGGAATAGGTCAACAACAGACCAAATATTTACACTAAGGCAAATCCTGGAAAAAACGTTGGAATATGGAGTGCCCACTCACCATCTCTTTGTGGATTTCCAGTTGGCATATGATTCAATCAACCGGAAAATGCTATATAGAGCTATGAAGGAGTTGCATATACCATCTAAGTTGGTGCGTATGGTTGGAGTAGTTATGTCCAATTCTAAGTGCCAAATCAGAATACAATCAAATCTATCTAACTCCTTAAAAACATTGAATGGGTTGAAACAAGGAGATGCCTTAGCATGTCTGTTGTTCAACGTAGCTCTAGAAAAGGTCATCAGGGATTCAGGAATTCAAACTAGCGGACACATATTTCACAAGGAGGTACAGCTTCTGGCCTATGCCGATGACATTGACGTCATAAGTAGGTCTGAATCTGGCTTAAAGGAAGCCTTTCAGGAACTGGAGTTGTCCGCTAAGGCTATGGGCTTGGTTATAAACCAAAGCAAAACCAAATATATGGTTGTAGGTGCCAATACTCGTACCCTGTCCCTGCGCATTAACGATTATGAATTTGAAAAGGTTCAGGGTTTTCCATATCTCGGGTCATATGTGGACTCTGGAAATGACTCCTCTAGAGATATTGAAAGACGAATATTATCTGCTAATAGGTGTTACTACGGACTGGTGAAACATTTTAAATCAAAATTAATAACTAAAGATACAAAAGCCTCCCTATACAAGACCTTGATTAGACCAGTCCTGATGTATGGCTCGGAATGCTGGGTGTTAAAAAAACTAGATGAGCAGAGACTATCCGTTTTTGAGAGGAGGGTACTGAGGAGAATCTATGGCCCTGTGAGGGAAAACAACATTTTGAGGCGACTGCATAATCGAGGTTGTACGAAAGGTTTAAAGATCTTCCGATCGTGCAACTCATACAAATTAACAGATTGCGTTGGGCTGGTCATGTGCAGAGAATGGCGGAGGATAGAATCCCAAAAAGAGTGATGAATTATTTGCCGATGGGAAGGAGAAGGAGGGGAAGACCGCGTACAAGATGGCTGGACCAGGTTGGTAAGGAGGCAGTGAGGCTGGGTGCAGCAAACTGGTGGACATTGGCCGGGAGTAGAGACCAGTGGGGAAGATTTCTTTTGGAGGCCAGGACTCGGACTGGGCTGTAGCGCCGAGGATGTATGTATGTATGTAATATTATAAGGTTCTTTTAAATTTAGCATAACTTGTGTGTCTACAGATCTTGGTCTAAAGTTTACTGTTGTCCTAATCTTCTTTTTTTAAGAGTTAGAAACTGTTCAACTACTTCACTAATATTAATTTTTTGTGTTTCTTCATGTTCAATGCTTAAAATTGCTAAGTCACTCAAACGAATTTCGGTCATCGTACTTATTAAGTACGACTTTATTAACGTTAGTTTTGAAAAACGTCTTTCCGCCGTAGCTGTAACAGGAAGGGTCAAGTAAAGTTGTAGAGCTGTAGTTAAATCTGGAAGGCAACTGACAAGGCAAGAATTTTCCTCAACTAGTAAACAAACTCATTACTTCCCTGACGTTTTTCTTTTGGCCGATTTCTTTGGCTAGTAATGTTCTGAAAGATATTACTTGGTCGGGCAGTGATTTTGAGAGGTCAGCTGGATACGTATTTACGTGAGACTCACTCTACTCTATTACTTCTTCTCGTGTTAAGTTTACCAAATTCTGAGGTGACAAAAATGAAAACCTTTCAATAATACAACGCAAGATTTTGAATCTCATTTGTAGCTGATTTATCACAATATCTAGCGATGCGTTGAACACTTTTATTTCAAACGCCTTTACTGGATCGTCAAGTCTGTTATCGACAGAAATCTCATCAAAAAAGCGTTTTACAAACTGCTTACGTTGAATTTTCATTTCACAAGGTATGTTGCAAGACTGGGCCAACTCTTTTGCATCAACCAGAAAGCCAGAAAAGTTACCACTTAAAACTTTCAACTGATCACAAGCACGGCTCAAAAAATACCACGTTTTGTCAAGGTCAGCTGTTTGCTTTCAAGGGAAAGCTGTGCCGCGGTTTCTCAAAGAAACCGGGCGATAGTATAAAAATATAATTTATAAATGTAAATTGCGAATTTATTATTTCGCGATGTACAGCAAGCGCCGGGTTTTGCGTTAATGCACGCTCGCGCCATCTGATAGCGGAAGCAGGTACTGGGTCTCCTACGCCAGCTTATCTGTTGGCAAGAATTGCTCAGTTGGTCATCATCTACAGAAGTGTAAACAGCTGTTCCTTCGGCAGACAGAGTTTGGTTAAATTTTGTATTTTCTATCCTATCATGAGTAGGTAGACTTTTACAGACCTCTGGTAAGTAAATTATATATATATATATTGTACTGCTGTTAAAATGGAACACAGTACATAATAGGGAAATAATTAAATTTTAAAAGAGAAAAGATACAAATTTAATATTAAATGGAACAAATGTTTTAAAATGTAAACAAAAACATTGGGACTATCGACTCACCCGGTCAACATAGAGGTTGATTCCTATATGATATAAAACAATATTAAGTTATATGTTCTGAAAAGAATATATGAAATTGGAATGAATGTTATAATAAGAGTAAATAGTAATAAAATTATAATTTAATAAATACCAAATAGAATTACGAATATTAGAGATAAAATAAAGATGTTTAATAAGAAATAGAAAAGTGATATATGTTTTTAATAGGTATATGATAAACAGATGTAATGAAAGTAGGGAATTATCAAAGTGGCAAATTTGTAAATTGTTAAAGATTGTATTGTATAGAGAAGAAAGGAAATGTTTGTAGTCTAAATTTATATCTAAGAAAAGTAACATCAGGAGTCTAATTTTATATCTCATAGTAACAGCATGAAGAGTCTAAAAGCGTGATATGTAAATTAATATTTGGCAACATTTAAATAAATCAAATTTGTACATCATCAAGTTTAATGTCATATGTAAAAGAAAAAACAGTAAAGGAATTTAATTTGTTATACCATAGTTTTGAGTATAAATTTAATAAAGTAAACAATCAGGAGGAGAGATTCAACATTCCTATTGAGTTTAGTAAAATAAACTAATATTCAATAACTAAATAATATTACAAGAAATTTAAACATATCCTTAATAGAACGCCAATAGAAGAGGGAAATCCTGGACTGAAGAATAGTTTAAGTGGCTATAAAATATAATTAAGTATTCCGAGGAGACATCTGTGGTGCAGTCGTCCTAGAAAACAACATTCAGCGGTGAAACCAATAACAAATTCGAGTGAAGGAACGGATCGCCAAGACTGATATTGCTTTTGAAAATAATAAACATCAACCAGAAGTGAACCCGTGGCAGCTGGAAGAATTCAGAATCAGTCAAGTTACATTAGTCTGGTATTTATTTTTTATATGGTTATTTCTCAAAATACTACATACTAACTGTATTTGGTTTGGTTTAAAGAAAAGAAGATATTATATACAATTCTAAATACGATCAAACAGCTTAATAATCATTAACCCTGAGAGAGAGAGTTTCTTTTCATGTACTGATAAACAAAAAACATAATAACAGTAGGTACATATCATAATTACATAATTACCATACCTGTTAAAATAATTACAGTACACATAAATGGCAACCAACGTGGAGCATATAATAAATATTATACTACTAGTAAAAAACAACAGCACAATAATGGCTGATCCAACGTGGAACAGATTTTAATTACCATACGTATAAATAATTACAGTACATAAATGGCGCCCATACGTGAAAGCAAAGATTTTCTTTAAACCAGCACCAAATAACACAATTTTGTTAAATTTAATTAGCATAAAAAATTTTTTTCCTTGTAATTAAATTAAGTTAAAGATTGTAAAATGGCTAACAAACCAGAGCAACGATATGAATTAAGGAGTAATAGTGCTGAAGAGGAAGAAACTGAAATGGAAATAATAGTAAGGGATGCCCAAGGGGACCAACCAAAGAAACTAAACCAACCAATGGATGCAAATTTACAGGAAATGATGAGGATTATGATGGAGCAATTCGGAAGAATAAAAGAAAATAATAAACAAACAAACGAAAAGTATGATAAAAAGAATGAGGAATTAAATAAAAAAATTGATAGCAATAATGAAACACTGACTAAACAAATGAGAATAGATAATGAAACCTTATTAAAACAAAATAATGAGGAATTAAAGAAACAAATGAGACTATATAATGAAAACTTATTAAAACAAAATAATGAGAAATTAAAGGAGACCATTCAACAACAAATAAACGGGGTGAATAATAAATTAGACCAGCAGAAGGCTGAAGTTGTGTTAATATTGAAAAATTATGAGGAAAAGAACGTTAGGCAATCCGCAAAAGTGAAAGTGAATATAGAAACAATGAAAGAAATAAGGAGTGATGAAAACCAGTCAATAGAAACAACGAAGCAGAAGGTGGAAACATTGAATAAGATAACGGAGATAGAAATAATACCAAACGATCAAATCAGGGAACCAGTAAATCAGAAAATAAAAGGTAGTACAGAAATAGAAAATAAAAAAGACAAAAATGTATTGTTATCTGAAAAGATAAGTTATCATAATAAAGGTAGTTACATATCATAATTACATAATTACAATACCTGTTAAAAACCAACAGTACAATATATATATATATATATATATTCATTTGCTTGTAAAAAGTTCTAATTTAAACAATAATTGGCGTAGATGTGAACGGATAAGTTTGATAACTTATCCGTTATCTTATCACTTATCCGTGAACGGGGGGGCATGCCTCGTGTGTGTGACCTAAGGTATGTTCATTGTCATATATCTTGATTTATTTAACCACTGAAACAGCCTTATACGTATGTAATTTGTAATAGTAATTGCCCATGGGGCAAAAGTTATGTAATTCCGGGGACTTGTGAGGAAGTGATTGTCAGAGCACGTGTCCATTATAAACTTTAACATGTCGAAGAATGTTAACTTTGCATACGCATGTAGGGGTGCGTTATAAATTAAACCAAATAATGAGGCCTTGTGTTTGAGTTATTAATTTAACAAAGAAAGTTACATCTATGTATAAAGTACTCAGGGGAAATGGTCAGTGTGACAAGTGTTTGATTCCTGTTTGATTTTGTCATACAAGCTTGCACAGTTGTACATGTGTGTGTTATGCTTGGGAAATATTTAGTTTGTCAGCGAATTAATTATTATTCATGCCTAGGGCTCCAGTAGCGACGGAGACTTGACCTAGCATGGTAGAAATTTCATCATCTACCATGTCCTGAACGGACGACACACACTCGCAGACTCTCATTTCTCGCCTGCCGGAGGAAAAGAAACTGTAAGGATGCAACCATAACCACCCTCATCATGACCGACTGACAGTACAGCAAGGCAGAAGTCCACCTGGGAATCATCTGCATAAACCAGGTGATATTCATCCAGTGTTTAAATAAATTTGGTCTCTGTATAAAACAACATATCGTGCGTTAACCATCAACAAAAACACAAGTTTCAACCTAATTGACTTACTACAGCTTAAAACATTTTAATTGTGCGCGTGCCCTGCTGGACATAATTTTGCATGCAAACTTTTATGTAACCTTGCTTGATAATGTAATTAGTCTCGAGAGCAATTGTAAGCCCGTTCGCTGGTATGTGTCCAGCGCTCTTTAATTTATTTTTATGCTATACATTTGTTTTACCTTGGTACTGAATGGGTTTGTAGAAGTTTGGGTGCTGGTATGTTAGTTAAGTAGGTAGGTGCAGTATGTAACATGCAGATCTGGACCGGCTGGTCTAGTATTGATTATAATCTCGGGTTTGTTTTGCACATAATTATTTTCTTTATTTCATAAAGGGTTGGGAGTTTTACGTAGTCTGCATTTAGGCCATGTTACATTTTAAAATCATGGGTAGTCACCTGTTTGTGCAAATCTAGGCAAGCTCCCGGACATGTTACCTTCTGTCGGGGCTGGCTCTTGTCCAGCTTTCTTCTACCCTGTCTGACTTGGGGGGGGGTCCTAATTTTCTGTTTTGGTTAATTGCCTTTTCGGATGCCGTGTGGAACATGTCAGCGGCCGGGCATATCCAGGTTATTTTCTTTAAATTTATAAATTGTATTTTCTTGTTATCATGGCCAATTGCCTTTTAAGTAATTTTGGTGGTTATTGTATTTTGATGAAACTATACAGGTTGCCCATAGGCCCTGTAAATATATATAATTGCATCTGTGACTTATATGTACATTGTATGTATATGTGATTAATCGTATGTATACATTTATATGTATTTGTATGTATGTTAAAATTATGTGTAATCGTCTAGGCCCCAATAAACGTTGTTAGCTTGTTAACAGAGAGTATTAATTGCAAGTCCCGTCTCATTGGACCCAGCACACTTTATGCTTCCTTCTAGGCCTTCAGCCTAGTCTTAAATATTAAGTAACCCCATTAAAAAAAAAAAAAAAAAAATCAAACTTTCACAAAATAAAGGGTGGGTTACAAAGCAAAAGGATAAACTCGAAATTTTCCAAATGATTTCTGATTGCTGCTGCTTCTACTTTGGCTTTTTTAGAACAGTGCAATATGATTTCTGTTAGACAGTTCGTCACATTTTTGAAGTAATTTCTTAAAGCTAACAGACAATCATGTCGATATGACCACCTTGTAGGACATAGCTTTTTCAAAGTTAGGTTCTTAGTTGAGCTGTCTTCTTTAACGGCAGCATTCAGATCTTGCCATCGAGGTAAGCTTTCACTAAAATATACGTATAATCTATGGACTATGTCATAAAACTGACTGACCTCAGAAATATGTGAAACACAATCATTAATTACCAGGTTCAGGTTGTGGGCAGCGCAGTGTACATATTCGGCGTTGGGGACCTGATCCTTTATCCTTTTCTGTAACCCAGAATACCGCCCACTCACTGTTGCTGCGCCATCATAACCTTGACCTCTACACTTACTGATATCTACATCACTTGTTTTTAAAATGTCCAAAATCTTGTTCTCAAATCCCTCGCTACTGACGTCACTTACCTCTGTGAATCCCAAAAAAGATTCATTTATTACAATTTTATTTTTCCCAGGGCTTTCTTCTGTTAAATTAACATATCTGATTACAACACTCATTTCATCTCTTTTTGAAATGTCCTGTGTACTATCAACAATAATAGAAAAAAATGGAGCAGAGTGAATTTTTTTAGTAAGGAATTTAGTACTGATCTTCCTAGTAAACAAATAATTTGATTTTGAACGTCATGGTCAAGGTATTTTGCTCTGGACTTTTTCATTTTCCAAATGTGCACTGAAGAGGGAATCATAGCGAGAAACTAGAGATATTATGTTCAAAAATTTTCTACACTCTTTTCATAGGACCGATTTCATCTAAACTCTCTCCATGACCACGAAACGGCAGTGAACACATTGCCATAGTGCGAATAACATCCACAATGCGCGTAAAAATGTCCTTCCACTTTTTTCGCTCCCAGAAATTTGATCAGCTACCGTTTTATTTTTTTTTTTCAAGTAGCATACGTTAGGCAAGCTTGTAGGTGGGCATTGCTGGTTTCATGAGACTTTATTTTTTTTACTAAGACCCTTCCACTCTCTAATACTTCCATCACGCCAGCTTCGGGCCTCAATATTTTCGCTGTAAAGCCATCATGGCAAACAATAAACTCCATCTAGAGTAGGCGAATAACAAAGCCAAAACCTGTCGACTTTTTGGCCTGTTGGAGTTTTAAAGGAATAATATTGTAAAGAAACCCTGTATGCCGGTCTTTACAAAAATAAAATAGATGAACAATTTTATAAAAAAATAAAATTTTCAATAAAAAAAAATTTTTTATGTTTAATCAAGGTCAGTAATTAAGAAATAATACTGTTTTAAATGTTCTGTAAAAATTTTAAGAATCAGGAAGGTATTTATCAATTATTGAGCACTTCTGGAAGATCTGAACCAAGTCTGAAGTTAACCAGATTAACTCCGGTCAGCAATCGATTGATGATTTTCCTTGCTGGTCCAATATCTCACTGAAAAAAAATATTTTCTTCTTCTTGAAGTCTCTTTGCCTTAATAAATAACCTTAAATTAGCCTGTGAAATAATAACAGATAAATACAATTGAAATAAATGGATTTATTAAACAATTTAATAAATAATAGATTTTTTTATCGATTGAGAACAATTATCGACTCCGTCCCAGGGAATAATCGATTCGTGCATACAGTATAAAAATTTATTAAGATGGCCGCTATTAGATCTGGCGAGTTTACTGCGATGTCGTCGTGTCAAAAAATCACAGCAAAATTACCTTCATGAATGTTTGAAATGTTCCCGCACTGGTGTAATCTGTCTATTAGGTTGTTTGGTGTGTTCTGAAGAAGTGTTCCGTGTATACTTGTGTTATTTAGTATGTGTTTACTTCTGTGGGTTAAGTTGTTCAAAAAGTGGTTATGATTTGTAGCGTGAATTAGATCAAATATATTGTTTTACTGTTTTAGATCACTCGTATAATGAAGTTAGATGTTAGTTTTCACTATTGTCGTTAACGTTTTGGTAAATTTAGTTAAAAAAGTGTTTATTTCAGCTAACTCTCGATTCACTTATATTAATGGCTAACTGTAGTACCATTTTCGACTCGGTTATAAGGAACGTTTTTTCACACAACTATTCAGCTTGATATTCAACAAAAGACTATATTAACTTGGTCAAAATCTGGCCCAGTTAATTTTTGAAAAAGTATTGTTAACATATTTCGATTACCCATACACATGATACAAAATTACATTATATATGGAATTTATTTATTTTATTCATCACTTTCATGAATTATGAACCTTATCATTGGTTTAATCATCTCATTCCTTTTAAATTGATATATTATATTCCATATCTGTAGACATTTTGTGGAAATTACCAAAATTCTTTCCTTTTTTGAAAAACAGGCTCAAACATTGATTTCCGCCTTTATACAATTTTTCTTCCATTTTAATTGTTATTAATACTATTATAATAAATTGTAATTAGTCATATTTCTCTTCCTTTCCTTAAATACATATAAATTGAACCTTTTAACTGGTTTTTTGTGTTAGTCTCTGAATTTGACATTGCTCTTTAAAATTAATTAATTTATATATTTTGAAATTTACAATATTTTAAGGTATATTTCCTTATTATCATTTTAACTCATAGGATCATTCCCAGTAGTGGTTAACTGATTTACCTTATCTAAATCTTGCTAGTTTACAGGATTTATAAGTGAATTATACTGGTTTATATGGTTTCTGTGAATTCACCAAATGGCCTAGAGTTTAGAATTTTACATTTCTGTCTTTCTCAAATAAATTTAATCCTACCACTCCTCTGACTTTACATAGTTACTATTACATGAAAATAAAATGGTTTATAACTTATTGTGAGGTGTAGTATTTAATTAACACTACTGTTATAAAAAAATAATTATGAACATGATTTAGCCATCTGTACAATTGAACTTATTGCTGACATGGTTTGAACATATACTTTTAACTCCTTTTGAATTAACACAGCATACCTACTGAAACATTATTAATGGTATGTATGCTGTTATTTAGCAAACATAATTCATTTTAAACACATAATATAAATCTTATTTTCTAATAACTCTTACAAATACATTGATTTTATGGCTGTGCTAGTCCTTTTTAAGTTAATGCTAGTCCTTTCTGGTCTAAACCATTATTATTTATGACCCCCTTCATCAGTAAACATGACCACCCATACTCTAGTTATTAGCATTTTTTACAAATGTCTTGTAAATAAAGAGTTACATTAAAATAATAGAATACTGGAAATCTTCCATTTTATTATTTTATTATGCTGTTTATTATTGGATATTAAAGTTGTTATATAGCATATTGATAAGTCATAGTATCACTAACTTTAAGTTTATTGCATTTCCAAAAAACACTTACACAAATTCACTTTCACTGGTGGTTCTGATATTTTGAGTCTCACTATCTCAGACCAGACCTTTAGTAATCATGGACTGTTAAGACTTGTTTATTTTCTTTATCACACAATCGCTTTAGTAGGTTCACTTCTTATAATACTATACAACACTTTAGGTTTCTAAATAATTACATTTTTATAGAATTTTGGTATGTTATACTTCTTTTGAATCGTTTTGGTGGGTTTGGGGTTGATGGTAGTTAATAATAATAATAGGTTTTACAACGGTGTTTCTTTCATACTATTTCTTCCTCTCCTCCTGTCTTCTTTCTTGTCCTTCTTCTTATCTTCTTTCTTGTCCTTCTTCTTATCTTCTTTCTTGTCTTTCTTCTTGTCTTCTTTCTTGTCTTCATTCTTGTCCTTCTTCTAGTCTTCATTCTTCTGGTCTTCTTGTCTTCCTTCTTCATTCTTGAGTAAACCAAGGTACTTTGTGTTATCTCGACTGATGTTTAGTTTGGAGCATCGAAGTTATTTACTGATACGGACCTTGTTTTCTCTAAAGGTTTCAGGGTATTGTTTTCTTCCTGATCACAAATTTTATTCTTCCTTCTTCTTGTCTTTGGGGTATTTTGGTGTTCACCACTCTTAAACTGATTCTCTTTCTTCTTGATATGGTGTTATTTAATTTGTTTACTGCTCCTAGCTTCCTGGGTAAATTACTGATCTTATAATATGAGTTGCTTTCAATACTTTCTTTGATATTTAAACAGTGGTTTTTATATAATGTAATGAGGATTTTTATTTTATCGTGGTTCATTCCTTTGATTTCATTAAATCTCATTCAATATTATTTTAACATTTGTGGTGTAATTAATTTTTATGATTTTATATGACTTAATAAGTAGTGGATTTTCTGTCGCGCTACAATATTCAGAACTGAAAGATCTTTTAGAATTTTGATGTTTTGGAAAAGACCCCTTTGGTTGACATGGTTCTCCTGTTATAATTAGCTTTATCACTTCATCAGTCAAAGATCCTTGATTTAGGTAGAGTCCAATATGCAAATTATTTAATTCGCGCACATCAGGTTTCACTTCAGTGTTTTCAACTGGGGCAAGAATAACCAGTTGGCTGTAGACTTCATCAAATTGATTTTGAAATTCATTTAACTTAGTAACAGTAACATTCGTGTGAGTACCAGAAATAAGCGACTTCAATTGCGACTGATTTTGAGAAAATTCGGTATAAAGATGGTCAATTCTGCTTGACAATTTAGGTGGCAGCCTGCCCATTACCTGTGGCAGTGTTATGAATAATATTCAGCGATTTAATAACTGAGTTTGTAATGCTAACAGGTCAGCAGCGGTTTGTTCCATTTTCTTGGATTATAATCTATAATCCCGAGCACGATGCAGCCAACGAGGTGAGAGCGCAGCGTTGTCAAGTGTATAGTAGTTGCCTTCATAGAAAGCTCCAATTATTTAACTACCGGTAAATAAATAACTATATATCTATTCTATTTTTCGCTCATCTATTATCACAGTGTTATTAAAGATAGTAATGGCATTTTTAATTTAAAATAATTAATAAGTAATGTTTAAAACGTTTATAAAATTATTGTTTCTTATTGTAATCTAATCTGATGTAAAGCTGTTTATACTGAAAAACAATTTAATTTTTAAATTGGTTTTATTAAGTCACAATTATTAACAGAATAGTGATATTTTATTCTACATTAAAGAAATACTTATATTCTAATTTGTAAAAGAGCGGACATAGTATTTTATAACTTTATGCCAAGATATCTTTGAGTTATTCTTATTGTAGTTGTTTATTAACGTGAAAATGTGATTTGTAACAATTTATTTTTTTATTTTAATTTATTAAATTTAAATGACAAAATAATTGGAGAATGAGTGGATGAAGGTGGTATGTCGGTAATTCATAATTTTACAGAAACGAGGTCCAAAGTTTCTATGATTCTTTTTAAAATATTTAGTTCTTAGTTTAGTTATGACATCTAATCTCTAGATAAGGTAGTTTTGCGAAGATTTAATGGGACAGAATGCATATATGGACATAACACCTTCATTCATGTAAAAAAATCAAAATTAAAGAAAATGTACATATCACATCACCTTCATCCACTCATGTCTTCAATTGTCATGTTATTAATGAAATTAAGTTAGACACGTTATATTACACTTTAGCGACACGCCGACAATTTGGTTGTGTGCTTTGCTACAGATTGTAGGGCTGATATAGAATGCAGTGTGCCAAAATTCTCTTATCGACATATTTTATGTAATTAATTGAATAAAATATTATAAATTTAAGTTAAATATTATAAATAAAAATTATTAGGTTTTGACACCATGACATTGAAGTGAATCTACCTTAAATTGCTGTTAGTGTGTCGGCAATATCTGCATCGTCATCGAGGGGGGTGGCTTTCTTCATGTGTGCTTCTGACGCACAATAATTGCTGTCCGTATCACTATCATCTACCAGATTGATCACTATTTTATCAAGGTTATCCGCCCTTGCACATTCTTTGTCAACATCATCTTCTTGTAGTTTTTTGGCATGTTTAATGCGCGATTGCCAGTCCTCTTTGGTCACTCGGCCAAGTGCTTCACGGACAACCGTTTCGACATCAGACAACTTAAATGTCTTGTTATTTTCAGCAACGTCCCTCTTAACCTTTGCCCAAATAAGCTCGATCGGGTTATACTGGCAGTGATATGGTGGAAGTCTAACCACTGAATGACCCATTAAACTGGCAATCACATCCAGTTCGTAAGTTTTTTCTTTGTTCTTAAATGGCTTCACCTTTTCTAAGAGTTCCACCTTATTTTAATTATGACTAAAAGCAATACACTTTTCGGTAAGCCATTTCTGAATTTCTTCTTTTTTCCAGTTAGTGGCTGGTATTTTTTCTGTCAGCACCGAGTGATAAGGGGCATTGTCCATTACTATTACGGAACCTTCCTCTAGTAGATTGAGAAATGAGATGAACCATTCTTTGAAAGAATTCATCTCGTCATTGTGAATTCATAGTCATCTCGTCATGATAGTTCTGGCTGTTAGTCTTCTATTGGAAAACCCATTCACAGTCTCTCATAAATCCCTCATTCGAGCCAACGTGCCATATTATAAGCCGTCTTCCCTTACCGAGGGGTACTTTAACGCCAAATGATTCGTTGTTATCTTGCCAACCGTATTCAGACTATGGTGTTCGTTGACCCATGTTTCGTCCAAATAATAAACAGGGCGTTTATCTTCCGACTGCCTTAACTGGTGCGTTGTCCTTAAAAATCTTAAGCGTGATGCCACGATGTCACTTCTCTCCATTAAAAATTTCCTTCCGTCTTTCATTTTACGATATTTGAAACCAATTTTTTTTAACAGTCTACAAGTTGACCAAACTGAACCCTTGTAGCCTAAACTGTTTCTTAAATCTGTAGTTATTTTTTTTTTGCTGTTGGAAATTCTCCCTTATCATAATACGAAAAATTGTTCTCCGTACAACGTCCTCTTCAAATTTGTCCATTTCACATTTTCTTTTTCTTTTTTTTTTCCAGGGGTTGAAAATGTTTTATCAGATGGATCTTCATTCACTGTTGTATTAGCCTCCTTGCAAACTCTGTTTACAGTCTTTTCACTGATATTGCAGGCTAAACTACACAATTTTGCACTTTGATTAAAGTTAACGTTTTCTCTAAACTGGGGATTCGAAAGCTTTTTAAAAAAATTGTATACATTCCAAACAATGTTCCTCTCACCACTATGCAGGGTTTTTCCTTTTTTCCTGTACTTCTAAAAGTATTGGCGTTAACACCTGTAACTTCCATTATTACACAATGTAAAACACTTTTAAACACTTACCACTCTCGCAGTTTAGAGCTAGAAAAGATATGTGTAATTTACTAATACTGAACTCTTAACTCTGCTTAATGGCGACTCTTAAAATTATCTCAGGGTATCAAAGAAATGATTACTAACACAGTTAACTTGAAGGACTGCTAATTTTAATGAGCATTTTCATTAACATGTTACAATTTGCATACAATCTTCATGGTTAACAATTATTAAATTTATACCTCTCATCAATTATTATTGAAAGTAGGTTCATAGACCAATTGAATTGCCAATAGTAATAGAGTTACAAAAAGACATGAATTAAGTTGAGTTTAATGTTCAATCTGGGTTACTTGTTAAGTTGAATTCCTTTTGGTTGGTGAGTCCTTCCCTCGGAGTCTGCGATCTTGGAGATTGCGTTGTCGGCAATTCGGATGATCCTGTTGATGACACTCGATGACACTGACCACTTAATTATTTCGGTTTCACCTTAATTATCACTGTTACACCTACTCACTGATTCAGCATGTAACTAGTGTATACTAATCAATTTTGACACCTTAGTAACTACGTGATTAACTGAGTGCTCGCACTATCAATAATACATCCCGAAAACACTCCCACGATCCGGAACTTTCAAGTGCACGCGTTCGATTATCGATACTCTGAAGTTCGGTAATTATCACCAAGTTATTCAGTCTAACAATTACTTTAATCTGGCATACTTCGTTTACCGTACTACCGGGTTTAATACTATTTAAACGCACGACATAATACTGTACTTCTTACTTATTGCAAGTTTTAGTTATAAAATTTTAATACGTGCTAACGAGTCTGAATAGTTGTAGTGTTCGCCGTAGACTAGCCTGACAAATTCGCAACTACATTTTTTATACCCCCTCAAACATTACCCATACTCACTATTTACAAATCACGTTCCCATTGGTTTCATATACCGCGATATTTGATTTCCACCAACCCAACTAGCTAATTTCGCCCGCTTAAAAGTGACGCTTTCTCTCATTCGTCAAAAAACAGCGCGTAGCAAACTTTTACCGCGAAACCGAACATGACGCTACTTCGAGTTTTCTCTCTCACCTACTCTGTCTAAATTCTAGCGGTACGGTCTTGTCCGAGCACTCAGTTTTCCCTCAACTTCACTTAACTTTATTGCTTTTTTTTTAACACAATACATTTTATGCTTTTACACCCTGTACGTGACTTGCTGAATAACTGTCGCACCGACATACTGTCGCCTTGACTAGGGTGTGTGTGCTTTGAAAAACACCGCCACGCTGGTTTACAAAGGTACATCAAGTCACATTACTTGCATTTCTTATTCTAATATACATTTAATAATCATGTTTTCTATATAAAACTACGTTATACACTTAAAACTTCACTTCAAAATCGGATAGCACTTGTCACAAACTGAACAGTTCGAACGCTCCCACTCAACTGAATCATAACAAGGAAAAAAACGTTCGTATAGGATGTGTTCAGTCAAGTCACCTTTTCCAGGAATAGTCTAAAAATAGTACGCGATCAGTGTGGCAACACCGCTCCGCACTGATTTGTTTGTTCAAGGTTGCGCGCTCAGTAGGCTCCGCCCTCAACGGACTTCAGCCGTGCTCTTTAGATTAGCAATCACTGGCATGCACGAAAAGATGAACTACAATAGCTGTACTTAACTGCAAAACGTAAATAACGATGCGGTAAACGTAGAGAAGTTCGGATAATCCACACTCGGATAAACGGAACTTTAGTCCGCAGTCACATAAACTAATGTAACGACACTAACATAAATATGTAAAAACGCCGAAAATAAAATTTAATGTTTCTTAAATAACTATTTCGAGGCATAAACATTCGCTAACTATTGTTAGAACACAGCAATTAAACATATACACCAAAAGCAACCGTTCAATGTTCGTTGAGTAGTACGCCATCACAATGTAAACAAACACTTTCATCGGTTGTGAGTGTGAGCTGCTATTGACAAAGGAATAAAGTCAGGTTAGATTTGTCAACCATGTGTTTGCCGGCCAACAAGGAACAAGGAATATAACTGGAGCAAAATGACGGATTGTACAAGGAAAATGCTACGATAAAACTGGGAACAGTGTGACCACGTGTAGTCAATACGAAACGAATGAAATTAAAACCATAAAATGTCATTAACGCACTGTAAATCCATGAGTCACTAATAAATAAGTTCACATCCGACCCGGAGCACCATGTTTTGTATAGTTAAAGGGGTAGCGTAAGTAAGCTTGTCTCCATTTGAGACAAGAGTCCGGAGGACATGATACCAGCTAGTAGCGGGTAGGAAAAAAAAAACTGCTCGTCATCTACATCAAACTCCTCCTTAATTACAGTATTGACGTGCGACAGCAAATTTTACTCAACTTTTATTTTCCTGATTCCAATAGTAGGCCTTTTTTTATTCTGTTCTCTGCGCCTCCTTTTCCCCATTATTACGTGCTCCTGATGGAAAGATACCTGCTATCTAGCGGGTAGATAGGTTATCTCCTTCATAATCGTGGCGACGTGGACACAGGAATCTCCTTCTTGTAGTTGTAACCGAGACAAGTTGCACTTAACACTCGCGAGCTGTTGTGAACAAATTAACACGACCCACTGTTTACCGTTAAAGGACTTAACTAACGAAAAACGTAAAAGTTGGGGCTTTATAATAAAGCAACGAGACGGGCCCGGAATTGCGGGAACGGGACGTGGGAAGGAGGGAGTGAATAGCAGTCGGCAGAGCGCAGCACGTGTTGAAGATAGTACTATTGATAGATGCAATGACATAAATCTAACAATCAAACTAAAATGCATAACCTGTCCCAAACATTATTACTGAATATGTTATACAATATTCATGGTGTTACTCTGAATGTTCTTCGTTGGGGGGGGGGGGCCTCTCGTGTACATGTATTGTCAGGGCGTTGTTGCCACCGAGCGATGCCCCAGGGGGAGTGACCCCCTTACAAACGCATAAAAGCCCAGTTCTATCCACCATGTAGCGACACCACGACCAAGAGCGACGTAAGTACAGGCTATATATATGTTTTCTTCCTGGTGTTTGTCTGAAGTCTCTGTTGCAGTTCTCTGAACAGGTCTATGTTGTCGTCGTCTCTTCAGCTGGAGAACGCTTCGGCAGTACTCTCTGAACGCATGGAAAGTGTCCGGATGCAATACAGTGTCTGACGTTGGAGGCCACATCAGCTGCTGTGCCTGATGGAATTTAGTTCGAAGTCCATGTCTGAGCCGGTCATAGAGGTGCCGCGGAGTTTCAATCCCGCCCCACACACACACACACAGGGGGGAGTCCTGAAGTCTTCTGTGGAGAGAGGACTCGAAGTCTCCATGACCGTTGAGAAACTGCGCCGTCCAGTGGTCTGCCTATACTTCATCCGGTGTCGTACGTTGGGTAAAAGGCGTATGTGTCGGCCTGGTCGCCGCTGCCATTCTGCAATGAAGTGGAGTCGGAGTCGTCTGGAGGCCTCGTGCAGACTGTTGCAGGTAGTAAGGTCAAGTCCTACTAGACGGCGATGCCCTAGCTTATAGAGATGTTGATTATAAAAGAGGCGGAAACTGCTGATCCAGAACTATGGACTGGAGGCGCCACCTTAGCAATCTCTCCAACGTTTTCCCTAGCAGGGGAAGTAGGCAGATGGGACGATAAGAAGATGCCTCATTAGAGTCCTTCTCCGCAGACTTTAGGAGCGTACGAATGTCGGTCAGTTTCCATATTCGCGGAAAGGCACCTTGAACCAGGCAGCCATTAAAGAGTGCGGCCGTAACAGCGAGACTCCAGCTGTTGTAGCATTCTGGCTCGATCAGATCGTGCCCTGGTGCCTTCCCTTTAGGTTTTTTCTCTAAAGCGCGGACGACCTCATTGCAAGTCCAACGTCGGGTCATGCTGAAGTCGTCAGAGAGGGGAGTCTCGCCATGATCTTGTGTTAGGTCATATCGAAGTGGACCACCAGCGTCGGGAATGAAGGTGTTCAA
Organism: Magicicada septendecula; assembly: GCA_034769895.1. Taxonomy (NCBI): domain Eukaryota; kingdom Metazoa; phylum Arthropoda; class Insecta; order Hemiptera; family Cicadidae; genus Magicicada; species Magicicada septendecula. Next base: position 331,838,210 of record CM068374.1, on the reverse strand, counting down.
TAGCGCTGTGGACGTCTCCGACCAGGATGTATTATAAGCGTTAGCTGCTGTCTGGATATTAACTAACGCTTTTTCCGTCCCGTTGCGATCCCGAAGGAGTTTGTAGACTGAGCAGTCGAGTTTTAATATTAACAAGTAAGTATGTAGAATATAACTTTGTTACTGTAGAATATAAAATTTATTTAATGTTAATGTACTCCAACATTTGAACGTTTGAAGCGAACAATAATGAATATTTATGGCGAAGTAGTTGAGATTTTTAAACACGCTTGTGGTTTATAAATAAAATTATGAAAACTCGTTACAATGCAATCAATGACTACTCTTATTACCATTACACCCAAACTCCATTAATTGGTACACTTTACCAGTAATGTTATATGAATTTTGGCACTCCACAAATAAATTTGCAACCTGTGTGTTGTTGTATAAATAATTGTCACCAAGAACGTGTGGCTTCACAAATTAAAGTACACAAATTTATATTAAACAATTTGTGTTGTGTTATAATATTGTAACATGACATAATCAGTGCCCTGCCCTAATTAACAAAAATAGTCATATCTAGTTTCAATAGAGGTCAGAATGTCACCTCACAGAGTCCACCAATTAAATAAAAAGCCTTTTTCTATGTCAGACAATGTAGAAACAAATGAAAGGTACAATACAAAAGTATTGTCAGTAAATATCTGGTAATTTATAATTAATAAATGTAAGAAAAAAACTGCTAGTATAAGACAGTGGTGAGCAAGGTAGTTGGTTATTTGGACAGAAAAGACTGAAAAAATAACAATCCCTTCAATTACCCCTAGTGTAAACAAATAAATTAAATAAACCAAAACTAGTGTGACACAAACTGTGTAAAAAATGTAATAAGTGTCCGTGCAGTGGGGACAACATAAACTTATATTATTTTTTGTTATCATTAGGATTAAAAATGAACTAAAATAAAATGGTATCATTTTTTGGAAGTGTTGTGTAAACGCTAGACAGTATATTGTTGTTTATGTTTAAATATCAAGGCTTATAGATAAATGTTGTAGATTGTATTAGCCCTACAGGCTAGATAAACACTTAAGTTAAAAACAAACAATTCTAGAAATAATCAGTTAATAGTGATTCATATAATTGAAGAATGTTATCAAAGTTATTTTAAATATTTTGTAATGATTTGTTAATGTTTGAAGTTAAAATTGGCCATGAAGGCAATACCTTAGGGTAAAAATGTTAAAATATTTTGTTAGTTATTGTTATGGTACATTCAGGGTTCAAAATAGATAAATTAAATAACAATCTATGTAAATTAGAAAAAAATGCTAAAGAAATTAAGCTTAGGACCTAGGCCAATAATGCAATGTAAAGAAAATAATGTCATAAATGAGTAGATCAACCATTCAAAGTAAACAAAATCAAAAAAGGATTAAATCCGTAGGATAAAAACACTTGATGTAATAGTAATAGTATTTATTAGATAAATTTAGGCAATTATGATATCATTGTAACAGAAAAATAGGTCCAAAATTTAGAACTTTTGTAAAGGGGAAAAGTTATCTATTATAATAACAAATTTATATCAAATAGGTATCAAATTGCATGTCATATAGTAAGAAAAAACATTATGTAACTTAAATTTAATACGACTTAAAGTTTAAAAGGGAGTATTTTTTTATACAAGTGTAAGAATATATTATATCAGTGACACCAGTTAGGTGACCTGCAGCTCAACTATTTTAACCAATCGGAGGCTGATATTCTTGGGCTAGACCGTTGATGAAGGAAGAAGAATTTGTTTCCATTATTGACTATCATAGAGTGTAGATGAGCTAAGTAATACCAAGGAAAATTCGGAAGTGGAATCAACATATTGAGTGGTAAAACTAATTGACCGATGTCTAAAAAATGAGAAAGTAAAACGATAAAAGAAGAGGATATATTAAATACGTAAACCACACGACGAAAATAAAAATAAGAAGAAAATACGATCAACCAAATTGAACGAAAAAGTCTAGAGTACCTACATTGGTAAGATTCGTCCAATCCATATAGTCACGATCACTACACAACAGATAGTTAAACTCAACAGGCACTATTATACCAAACACAAGTGCTAACTAAAGAAAAAACTAAATATAATACAGTGAAAACAGTACAAAATTTATTTATTGTAAAAACAAGTGAACAAAACATTAATTCGTAGCGTCTGTAAACTATACGGACGGCCATTTTGATTGTCGACTGCCTTGTGTAATGAGACAAATTATTCGCTGTTGTCCGGAAAACAAATTGTTCCCGTATTAATTTTAATTTATTTTATAATTTATTGTAATCTATAGTACCTTTTCTTTGCATTTCTGACTTTTTTAACAGCTTCAAAGAATCCAAACCCTGAGATATACAAAAAAGTAAAGTTATTAACAATGTTAAGAAATATATAAAGAAATTCTAGAATCGAAACGAGCACAAGAGTCGATACGACTCAAACATAGTTCGACATACATGTCGATAAATATTATAAAGCAGTTAGAACAAATAATAAAAATAAACGCGTTTTATTGGGAAATTAATTCGTCTGGTTATTTGTAGAATAAGCTTAATTTTCAGGAAATTTATAGCTAACAGTGAGAAGTGTGGATATACGGACTACACAAAGTGCACACACGGCAAAGAGAGACATAACCTACAACGAAACCGGCTGTGTCCGAGTCGACGGTCAACGTAAAGAATTACCTGAAATATTTCAAGAGAGGGGCCCAGTCATACTCTCTCTCTCTCTCTCTCTCTCTCTCTCTCTCTCTCTCTCTCTCTCTCTCTCTCTCTCTCTCTCGACAGTGAAAACCGTAGAAAAAAAACGACCACCGCTAATTCTCAAATCACTTTCAATTCAAATAACAACCGATGATTGATAAATAAAAAACTTAAAAAATACAGTCAACTCGAGAGTAAAGATTATCAATTGTTACGTCCCAAACGGGAGAGTTCGTGATACGTAACAATATATATATATATATTCAATAAAATGTTTTGCATCGTATTCTTGCTTCCCTTTTCATTGGAAAATCTACCTGAAAACCGAAAAAAATTTAAGTTTGACAATATTGATGAAGTTATGAGTAATGTATAAAAAACCAGCCTACTCATGCAAACTAAAAAATATGACTTCTTTTTACTTTTGTATTTTACCAACACACTCCTAACTCCCCCAATCAACACTCCCCCCCTTCCAAACCCACCCACCTAAACGTCGTCGACCCCCGCCCATCTCTCCCATACTGCCTCTCACATAAAAAACCCTTTATCTGACCATTAAATAGTTCTAAGTCTAAAAACACAAAATAGAAATATTATACATTTTTTTGTTTGCCCTCTTCTTATAACCCCCCTCCAATTTCCTTTACTCCACACCAGTATTTTTTCACAAAACTGTAAAAAATGAGTAAGTAATAAACGATTATAATAACTAACTTTTTTATGTACATTCTCAGGATCCTCTTCCTACACCTCGTCATCGTCTTGCTCCTCCTCAAGGTTGTCTTCCTCCTCCTCGGTGTCATCGTCTTTCTCCTTCCCCTCATCTTTTTCCTCTTCGTTCTCCAGAAGGTCTCTATAGAACTGCTTGTCGTCCTCCTTCTCCAGGTAGTCAGTCATCCCCAGCAGATCTTTCTTCTTTTGGATTCAAACTGAATTATTGGTAAGTCATCAACATCAGGTAGTTCATCAAGATCTTTTGTGTTCTTTAAAACATTCACTTTCTTCCAGGTCACCATTTCATCACCTTGAAGTCCCAAAGCAGATGCTACTTTTACTTTGTCAGGTGTCTTATGTGAAATACAGAAGTGGGAAATTTTGATGATTGCAAGATTTTTTGGATTAAGGTATTCTTTTGCAAGCGCTTTGAAGTCTATAAAAGCATTGGTCTTCATAGAAACAACTGTAAAAGGATTTTTCACACATCCTGTTGCAACCAGAGTTTCGAGATTTTTGGGGGTTATAACCCCAAATACCTTTGCTACTTTGCGCCGTTTCTCTATCAAACCAAAATCTCGGTCGCAGCTCATGTAGCTGTGACCACTTACAAGGTATTTCAAGTCGATCGAACGATAGAACCCTTTCTTGACTAAGTAAATGATTGCCATTAATATCATCTGATTTTTGTTTTGGGCCCCGCAATTATCACACCATAACACAAGCCTTCGTCGAGTAAAGTGGCCCTGAGAAGTATCAACCTCAAAAAACAGGATGCTATTTCGTTTGCACCGCGGCCTCCAATGCCTGCATGCCACATACACATATATGGTGATCCATTGTCCCCAACATGTATTCCTAGGTTGTAACAAGACAGTTGTCTGCAATAAAACATATTGCTATGAGTAAGCAATAGAACAAACATTACTTGTTGCAGGTCCATACATAAACTTGTAAAAATAGCATTAGGAAGTTGTGAAGATGCCATATCTTGTTTCATACATTCGTGGGCCTTTCTATGATGCAGTTCCTGTTGTACTTTTATCTCTTTTTTGTCCCTTTCACTTGCTGTAGATTGTAACTTAACCTTAAACAGATCACACTTTTTACAAGTGTCAGTTGCCAGAGCTTTAAATTTTAATTTTGGAGTCTTTCTTTAAAATTGCAGCATAGTAACTGTAATTTACTGGGCTAATAGGGCACTTTTCTGTAAAAGACAAGAACAGACGATGTTTGTTTAAATCTGGAGACAAACACTCATTTGAAGATCTTTTGCGGCAGCAATGACTTTCATATCGTGGAAACGAGTTGATATGGCACCTTACAAGAGTTCTATCATTTTCTGTAAACTTAACTTTGTGTTTATGTGACTCTGGATTTTGTCCTCTAGTGTCCTCGTAAACCAAGCAACCTTCTTTCTTTTTACGCTGTAGGGTTTGCAATTTCCTTGCAGAAACTGAAAATATTTCTTTGAATGTATTACCGCACACTTGTACGTTTTTCCCTGAACCATTAGGGACATTATAGGCAAAGGTGCATGTGCGCCTACTATCCTCAGGACTTTCGTATTTTCCATGTCGTCTGCGACTGATAGGTAGCATTTGAATGTGGTTTAACAAGTAAGTACCTCGACTTTGTTCATCAATTTTATAAAATTCTAAAAACAGCAACTGTTTTTGTTCATTGGATAATTCCTTACAGGAATACTTACACGAACAACTAGTTTCTGCGTGTGGTGGTTTCCTCTGTGGAATGTTTTCCCCCTTACTTGTAGTGTAGGGTTGTCCTTTTTGCCTAGCTTCACGCCGTTGTTTTTGCTTTTTTGATCTGGTTACTTTGAATAGCACTCACTGTAGGCGCACACTAAAATAAAGCACTAAACAGTCACCACTGCAGCACAAACACGCTAAACAATTCGCTAAAAAACACAAACAATACGCAACGCAACGCTCTGGCAGCACAAACCGTGCGGGCGATTCATCAAAACTAAAGCAAACAAAGGCACTGGCACATACATCATGGCGGTGGAACTTTCAGCCTTTCCTCATTTTCGCCTGGCTGTCGCTTACACGGTGCTGCTATCTTTCTACTGCTCTAGGAACTAAAATAAAAATGTGAGGCACATCCAGCCTTTCCTATCTTATTACGCAGGGCACCTACAACACATTACATTAAAAATCTCACGTGACATAACCGTGACGTCACGTAGCAGAAACTCCTGTACATTTTCAATATGTCCCGTTTGTGTATGTCAGTAGTGGATGAAACAATGTAATTTTAAAATCGAAATAAAAAAATCCAGTATGTTTCTATTAAGAATTATAAATCCCACTTAGATATGTTTAATAATATTTAAAAATGATAATGCAGTTATTCTTACTTCAATTGGCCGATTTTCCATCTCTGAGAACATGCTTGTGGTGGCTCAGCTCTGGGCAGCTGTCCAATCTTGCACCTCTGTAGCAGGAATTTTCTCTTCTGGTAAAGAGAAAGATTCAGGCTTATGTGGCTGCAACTTTTGATCAATAGAAGTTTCTTCACTCAATTCGTCATCAAAGTCACATCTATTTAGAAATAGAAATTTATTTAGAAATCACTTTCTTCAAGCACTTTCAGGATTTCTTCTTCAGTAAGAAACACTGAAATTATTATTACTATATTTTATTTTCATTTAATATTGAACAATACCTAAAATAATAAATTACTGCAACAATTATTGTTTTTGTACATAATAAATAATATGAGTGGAGCAAATAAAAGAATTTTAATTCGAAAACAAAAATTGCGCTCTAAAACTTATTAGAACCAAAAGGTACATAGTTGTGTACTTCAAATTTATGTGGTTTGTATACGTGACATACCCAAAGATATTAATATTTTAAACCGTCTGTATAGCACTTTAAACCTTTGTGTATAGAACAAATATGGTAGATTGATAAAATTACGGAAACTGTACAAAAACTTTGAACTTACCTGACTACTGCTTGTCGTGAGAGGCTTCCATTTTGTTAACAGGTTACGATACGACTGGCTGCTAAGCGGTAACTATCGCTGTAAGTGGCAGAATTAGGAAGCACAAAGGTACACAGAAGTGAACTTGTGGTCTATATCCAGTAAAAACCTAACATCTTAATATTGTGCAAGTGGAAACGAAATTACACACACGTGTACTTCAGAACTGAAGAGGATAATACACTGAAGTGAAATAAATAATTTTAAAAACAGAGTACATATATATGTAATCGGAGAAGAATGTGTGGAATCGTCAAACCCGAGATTAAATTCCTAAACGGCACGGTAGCGCCACCGTCCGTCTGCCAAAACGATGAATTCCCAACACTGCGTTTGTTAGGACAACAATGATGTTGCGCATCAATCAAAACGAGAACGTTTATATTCATTTTTCAAACGTTGTAGCTTGTAGCTAATGGGGGGACGGTGCTCAAGGCCCCTGCATGGTAGCAGCGGCCGGAGTGACTCCTCCGGTGACTGGAAGAATTGATACTCTCTCTCAAGGACTGAGGTATACAAGGTCTTGGGTTGGGATGGTGTGCTCGTTTTCATTTGGGTAGATCGGAGGCGTGGTCGACTTTCAGGGATTCAAGATAGTTATCCCAGCTAAGCTGATTAACATCTAGCAGGAGTTGCTTGACGTAATCAGACTGACGGCGTTACTGCCGCTTAACAACGGAATCGCGAGTTTTGCCAGCTGCGGGGGATGGCTTCTTGGACTTCGGCAGGGAGTTGAGACTTCCTACGATGTGCTGGGACTGTGTAGGAGTGTTTGTCCATACAGGGAGTAAGGGTGTCGTGAAGATTTGTGACTTGGCGTTCCAGCTCCCTTCGAGAGGGTGCAGGGGCTGATGGAAACCTACGGCACAGCTCGTCGTGGTAAGAGCGCCAGTTGACTCTCTTACGTGGAATGGCAGGCGGGGAGTCGCTTTTTCTTCTGAGCGTGACAACCAACGGATTGTGGTCGGACGATAGGGCAGAGATGCCCTCGACCAGGATGGGCAGACAGCGTTCTTGACAATGACTATGTCCAGAACGTCTGGCTGGTTGCCAGGGATGTATGTTGGCTCGTCAGGGCCGATGACGAGGACGTCAGGCCTGGTCGAGGCTTATTGGGCGAGAGCACGACCGCTTTGATTAGTCAGACGACTATTCGAAGACGGGTCTTTACAGTTCATGTCTCCGACTGAAATGGTTGGTAGGTCGTGACAAGGAGCTCGTCAAGCTACTTGGAGTTAGGCACCATGCCAGGTTTGTTGTAGACGGACAGCAGCCGGAGCTCGGTTCCCGCTACGCTGATGGCGACCGCAGTCGCTTCGATGTGGGTAGTCGGGTGTGGCGGTGGTAGAGGTCTGTGAGAATGGCTGTGCCGCCAGAGGCGGGTCTGGTGAGTGCCACTTGGCGGTCCGTACGATATGTGGCGTAAGCAGATGGGTTTCTAAGAGGAGGACTACGTCCGCGTCATGCTCGCGAAGCAATCCAGCTCAGCCCACCGCCCAGCTACTCCATTGGCGTTCCAAGTAACGAGTGTGAGAGGCCTAGCCATCGCGGCCAAGCAACAAAGACGTGAGGGAGGTTATGATCGTGACGACCAGAGTGTTCAGGTTGCCCGCAGTAACTAGTTTTGGCAAGAGATCTTCCATCCAGGCCTGCAACTCCGCGATCGTTAACACGCCCTCTCCAGTTGGCTGGGTGGTTTTTCGAGCAGTTTGCGCACTTTGCGTCGGCACAGTGATCCTTCGTGCAAGCGCCCTTAGGATGACCTTGCCTGCAACGGTCAATTGTAGGAGGCGTGCCCGAACGTCTGGCAGTTGTAACACTGCGATGGGCCGGTAGGGATTTTATACCTGGAGACTTCGAACCGGAGGCATAAGGCAGGGCGCCGACATGCAATTTTTAGTTGCGCAACAGTTTGATTGCTGGATGCCGTTCCCCGCTCACCAATGCAATCAAACTATCGGCCGACTGACGCAACCGCACACATGGGATAGATTCAGATTCAGTTTCAACATGGACGTCGTGTAAGTGGCTTGTATCTGTGCCATCGAAATTTCGAGGAGAAGAAAACTGAAAAATAAAAGACGATTTTGGGTGCATCCACTAAAAACTCAACGTTTGTTAAAAGGTCAGTTTCATAAAATTTATGAAACTTAAAGGCACATCCTAATAAATTTTTTAGTTATTTTCGTATGAGTGAGAACAGTTCTGACGAACTTCTGAAACTTGTGGGACCTTCAATAACATACCAGAATACCAAATGGAGATAGACTATCTCTCCAGAAGAGAGGCTATCAGTTACATTGAGGTAAGTTGGATTAGTGATTCGAAACAAGCTTATAAAACAAAAATGTATTCATCATAATAATTTTGTTCGAACATTAAAATTAAATTGATTTAAAATTTCAGACAGTAAAATGAAAAGTCTTTTTAATAGAAAGTTCAGATAATTTATTGTCTTCAGTTTTTATATATTCAGCACAAAAAATATATATAAAAAAAACAAAAAAAAACATTATTTATGATAAATCATATAATTCAGACTGGGGAGATGTTGGGTCAGCACTGCTGCAAAGGCTCTCTTCAGGTGCGTAAGACTGTTGTCCATTATTTGTTCGGTAGTTGAACATTTGTGGAGGGAAGTTTATAAAATTTCGAATATCTGCTGGCGATGAACACTGCGGCATATTTAGTGGTTGCATAAATCAATCCTGGTTGACTACGAGCAGTTTATTGTCTAAAGCTCTATGCAGGCTGAGCTCTGATCCTTTTCATTACTGCGAGGAATTCCATTTTTGCCTCTAATTTTTGTTCGTCATTTAAGTTTTTTAATGATGGAACTAAGGAAAGCAAAAAATTCTTGTCCTCGTCGATTTCTTCTTCCTGCTTTTTCCTAAGGATCTCTAATAATGATTCCTCGTAGGATGGTTCCTTTCTTTTCTCCTTTCTCTTCCGTTTTCCTGAGTTGTTCCCTGGTTTCCTTCCATCGCTTCCCCTAGATCGTTTTCATTATCTGTATCATTTTCCGCTTGAGGCGGGGTTGACTCACTTACAGTTTCTCTATCTTCCATAGTAGGCAATAAGAACAAAAGGTACTCGAAATAAACGTAACGCCTACGCTTTGTAGCCGCTTGACCAGATTTCTCCTGCTTTTGTTTATTCACCTCCCTTCGGAAGCACGTCCTCAGATTCCGCCAGCGTTGTTGGATTTCTTTGCCTGCATAGAGAAATAATAAACTGATCAGTAACGGTAACATAAACTCAATGTCAACTATTGAAAAACAGTGAATGATTCAGTGATGGTAATACAAACCTAATTTAAAATATAAAGTTTTATTGTTCAAATAATTCATACTTATTCATTTTCCTAATTTTATAGTTTTTGTTTCTGTTGTAAAGCATTTTTGCTGGCCAATAAAACTTCTTTTTAATATAAAAATGTGACCAAAAATCCCATCATCCAATAGTTAAAAATAATACGGCCAGAAACAGGTTTTAGGATCATTAAAATATTAAGTTAATCTAAAATGAATAGCAAAATTCCTTATTATGTGCTTTATTTGTGTAACCAATCAAATTAGCAAAAGCAACTACGTGATTTCACAATCTTGTTTCGTTTTTTCCAGGTATCTTGCTACTGGAAACAGTTTTCATTCCCTTCATTTTGAATACCTGATCGGCGAGACAACTATAAGAACAATTGTGAGAGACACATGCGACAAGTTATGGACTTGCCTGAGGTTTCATTGTATGCCAGAAAAAAATGAAGCCACATGGCGGAAAATTGCAGATAAGTTTGCTAGGCGGACTAATTTTCCAAACTGCTTGGGTGCAGTAGACGGCAAGCACATCCGTTTAAAGAAACCAAATTGCAGCGGCTCTGAATTTATTAATTATAAAATTTTTTTCTCCGTTGTACTCATGGCTGTTGTAGATGCGGATTATTGTTTTATTTCGATTGTTATCGGATCTCATGGGAGTGCAAGCGATTCGCATGTTTTTCAGCGCTCTTTGGCAAACGACTCGAGAGATTCCAACTACATTTGCCCGATAAACAACAGCTCCAAAACGATAATGGACCATCAATGCCATTCGTTTTTGTTGCTGACGAGGCATTTGCCTTGGGAGAACACATGCTGCGACCCTATGGACGACAGAACTTGAACGAAGGTAAAAAAAATTTCAATTACCGTCTTACAAGAGCAAGAAGAATGGTAGAGCGCGGATTTGGGATTATGGCAAGCAAATGGAGGATATTACACAGACCACTGGACGTAAATCTATCATTTTGTAGTAACAGTATCATAGCAGCATGTTGTGTCCTTCACAATTACGTACGCCAAAGAGATGGAGTTAACTCTGAGGATACGTTGTACGAGTGTCCTCTACAGAGCATCAACTCCACCAATGTACGCGGTTCTCGTACTGGAACAACTACCAGAGACTACTTTGCCAACTCTTTTATTTCCCCACAAGGTTCAATTCCTTGGCGGTACGAAAAAATTTGATCTAATTTCAGTATAATTCATGTAATTTGATTTTGATATGGTACAGTTTATCATTTATAATTAAGTTATAAAGGTTGTAGAAAAGAATACTACATTGTAAAACAATAAAATATCTTGTTACCTTTCAGAGTTTTTTCTTGTGCCGACAGACTATTCCATGTAGGAAACATCGACTCACACACCTCATTCCACATACGTGTCATTATATTTCTGTCTGAATGTTCGTTTAGCTTTTTGTTGTATAATGCAGGCTTTGTTTCAATACACCTTATTAACTTCTCCTGCCATTCTGCATCGTTTTGGATTTCTGTGAAGAATACACGAATTCGGTTAACTTCCAGAATAAATTTGTAAACAATATTTACAATTTTTCCTAATTATGGTGTACCATATATACGTATGTATACGTAAATTTCCATAAAACATATTACTTGAGAAATAAGCAATTAAAGAGACATTAGAATTTTAATTAAAAAAAATTTCATGAACGATTACTTAAAAAATAAATAAATAAATAAAAATAAAATAGAATAACTTGTGGAACTTTATTTTTAAATTATTCAGTTGAAAAATAACCGTCAGCACATGATTTGAAATGAAAAAGTCAGAATGATTCGTAAGAAATGAAAAAAAATCATGTTGAAAAGATATTGTTCCGCGAGAAAGGGAAACCGGGGCAAACTATTCCCAAGAAATTTGATTAAATATTTTTGTTAAATTCACAGGTGGGAGACATCGGAGGAAATTAAATTACTAATGAATTTCATTACTTATGTAATTTATCAATTACTAATGAAAACTTATTATCGGGCATAACATAAAAAATGAATTAACTTACCTTCTTCTATAAAGAACAAAGACTGTTGCTTGCTCCAGTTATAAGATGAGACTGTTTAGTTTCATATGAGCGGAAGTCCATTGGATCCTGTGGTTTACAAAACGATTGCGCAATCAGACGATTGCTATTGGTTTGTGGAAAATTTGAAACTAAAAAGTTGGCAGACTAAACGGTTGCAAGTCGGCGGACTCCCACTTAACTCTTCAAACATGCAATCAAACTGTTGCGCAACTAAAAATTGCATGTCGGCGCCCTGCCTAAGAGCTCCCGGAGGGAGTAGATGACCTGGTAATCTCCTACCTTTTTCAGTTTGACAAAGAAGACGTTGACCTTGCGCTTGTCGCGGTCAACGAGAGGAATGCAGGAGGTTGTGAAACGTCCCAAAAAATTTTTTAAACCCTTTTTGTATTTTTTTTAAATTTATTTATTTTTTTTTTATTGGGCGTCACTTAAAATTTAAAACTAGACGCATGATCTAGACGGAAGCATAAAAATGCACTGAGCCCAGTGTGACAGGACTTGCAATGAGACAGTCCTTTTAATGTAACAATATTTTTTTTTATTAGTGTTTAACATCGATTACATATGTATATATATACCTCAATACTCAATCCATGGTGTAGGTATCACCAACCATGATAAATACATATAGTAATTAAAAAATCAAAAGTATGACAATTATATGTGCTTAACACAATTAAAAACATGAATAGTCAAAATGCATCCAGAATACATGATCACGCTAAAGTCTCAACATTATAAATATAAAAATATGATTTAGTGTATACTCGTTATCTTCTCTGTAAAGCTTTACAATGCTATTGACCAGGATATTTAATAAAGCAGTATGACAATTGGATGTTTCTATTCAAGTATCATCATGAACGCCCTGTGCTCTGATCATGAGATTTGTGGTCAGGCCCGGCCCAAGCAATTTTCCGTTCGGGGGCCACTCGTGAATTTCGCGCCCCTCTCCCCCCACCACTAAAATTATACAGTCGGCTTTTTAATATAAAATATCCGTATAAATTGTAAAGTTAGCATAATGACAAGCAATTTATTAACTTATTCAAAGTTACCATTGTACTAATTATACACTTATAATTTAAGTTAATATCACACTTGATATAAACTAAAATGAGTAATAAAAATAAAAAATGAAATTAATAATTTATATAGTATCAAAGAAAATTTAATATGGAAGGCATATAATTGTCATTTGAAAATGTGTAAATTAGAACTTTTTACGTTGTTGGTGTTTTTAAATTGAATACTATTATTTATGCAAAAGATGGTACTTTGTAAGTAGTACTTAATTTATTTGATGACACAAATAAGTAACTGGTTTGTGTGTATTTAACTTGTGTCTACTTACTTGGAACTGTCTTCTGCTTGCAAGATCTGTTGTGAGTATTCTCTTTTTGCCAGGCCGCAAACCAAAATTTAACTTGATTTGTGGTAAATGAAAAGGGTTTACTCAAATACTTATACCAATTTAGAAAGATAATTGATTATTTATTATTTCTCATTTGTAGACTTTATTCTAATTGACATGTATTGCTTTTGATTCTTATTACTACTATTTTAATGTCTCAATTTTAATATAATGCAATTGATTTGATTTACGATTTATTTATTAATTTATTAATATACGACAACAGTCTTTGAGTTGAGCATGTTTGTTAGACTTTATCTCAAGGAATCCCAATTGATTTATGTGGATTCTTTGGTCTCTTTAAATTTGAGCTTTTGGGTTATTTGAGTACATATAAAAATATTGCTTTACGATACCAATGTTCCCTGATCACCTTCGTGTTATCCAATCTAGGCGACACTAACACTGACACTAACACAGATGGTCTCCGTAGCTCGCTTGGGTCATAAATGCTATGCCCGTAAACATTCCGCTTTCACATTTCATACTTTCAAAAAAATATACTTATTGTACTTTCAAATATTTGTTGTACATATTCATTACATTTAACATACACATTACATTTATAAAAAATATATCAAATAAAAAATTTTTTTTTTTCACGTCACAAAATATTTTAACACCAATATGGTATTAAAGATTTATGTAATAATATTCCAATTAATGATACAATAGAAATTTAAATTGTTTAATTTACTTAGTTTATATTAAACTTTTGAGAGTCGGTTCAGGAAAAACAACCAATAGCGTTTACTTAAATTTTCCACGCCTAGCTTTACTTTCAGCAAATTTTTCAATAACAGAAGAGAGGTCTAGGCTTCTAGCAATGTCACTCTCAATTGATATTATAGCTAATGCTGACAAACGTTCTTGGGTCATTGTGGAACGCAAGTATGTTTTGATTAGTTTTAGTTTACTAAAACTACGCTCTCCACTTGCCACGGAAATGGGAATTGCCAGAAGTATTCTCAGGCATATCCATGTGTTTGGGAAACAGTCTTCCATATTATTCTTTAAAATAAAGTTTAAGTAATGCGCAGGAGTTTCTACTTCAGTGTTTTTCAACAGTGCCTGAAAATGCATCATTTCATCGCACAACTGCTGACCGTTTACATCACTTTCTCCAGTGTTTGCATCTACAAGTGTTTCTTGAAGAGTGATGCACTGGGCTTTCAAAACGGAAGAGTCTGGGAGGTTTTTTATATCATATAGGAAGCCCCACACTTCATTGTGGTTGTCAAGCTGGCAGAACCTCTCTTGAATAGAAGTTTAAGCGCTGTCAATAAGTGGATAAAAACTGTGGCTTTAAAGTAACTCTCCGGCTCAGATAGAGCTTCACTTTCATCTGGTGCTTCATAGTTAAACTGCCTTTTTTTCTTCCTTCTTGATATTTCCTTGGACTTGGATTCAATGCCAAGCTCCTCTGCAATATCTTTAGCTGTAGCAGCGCCGCCAGCATAACCAGTTTCACGGTAGTCTTGTAAGTACTGTTCACGTTTCTTCAAAAGGGATTGAACAGTTGGCAAGTCAGTAGGAACCCTTTGCATATTTTTGCTAACTAAGTTGATTTGAAAAAAAAATCATACCAAACTATCAATGTTACTATAAAATCATAAGAGGATAGATGTGTTTCTAGGGATTTTGCCTCTGATGTAGCTTTGTGATCATTTAATTCTTCTTGCATTGAGGCTAATGCCTCGCATATTTGTACCAACTGGTATCGAACTGCTTTCAGACTATTAATTCTACATTCCCACCTCGTCTTACAAACCTCTTTAATAGTTAGGTTAATATCACTGTCTTGGAGTATTTTCCATCTTTTGGTGGAAGAAGAAAAGAGCACAAAAAGGCGTTGCAAGACACCAAATAAGGATATACTTTTAACAGATGATGAAGCAGCATCACCGACAACTAGGTTTAGGGAGTGGCATCCGCATGGGTTGAAAAATGCTCGGGGAAACATTTTTAGAATTCTAGATTGAATACCTTTATTTTTTCCAACTATGTTGGCACCTAACCTAACCTCTGCAATTGTTCATGTCAAGGCCACAAGTATTTTCTATTTCCTGCAGAAGGGAGTTCATCAGGCCTTCCCCTGTCGACTCACAAATCGGACGAAATGACAAAAAATGCTCTTTAACTTTAACATCATTAGTGGTACAGTCGACAAATCTAAAAGTGAATGACAGCTGTTCTTGATGGCTCACATCAGGCGTACAGTCAAGTATAAGAGAGAAGTATTTTGCTTTCTTTACTCTGTCAATGATTTCATTTCTTACTTGTGTTCCGAGGAGAGTAATAAGTTCATTTTGAATAGTCTTTCCGAGATAGTGATCATGGATTTCCTTTGACTGAATTCGTCGTATATGCTCAGCTAACACCGTGTCCTATTTACCAAGAAGTTGAATCAGACTTAGAAAATTACCATTGTAGTTAGCATAGAGCTTTTCTTGACTTCCTCTGAATGCCAGGTTATGTTCAGACAAGAACATCGTTATTTGAAGTAATCGATCTAAAACCCCTTTCCAGTGTTCTGCCTCTTTTTGAATTGCAGCTTGAAGTTCACTATCAATACCTTTGTTACCAAGAAGGTTCTTTTCAGCATCTCTCCATTTACCATAGCAAATGAAATGTTCCCTAGATGTTTCATGCTGAATTAAGTATTTACCAGTGTGCTTCCAATTGTTAATTCCACTTTGGCCTAATTGTGATCGGTTATTACCAAACAGTAAGCAGCAAAAGCAGAAAACTCGATTTGTTTTATCTGAATGTTGAAGCCATGTCCGGTAAGAAGCCTCATTGTTAGGCAATTTTCTTGTACAGTTAAAGAAAATTTTCTAATCCTTGAAGATATACTACCGCAATCTTTTGGAGTATCAACAGGAAATTGAGAATCGGGGCCAACTATTTTACACGGGCCATTTTTTATTATTTGGTCTCGTATTTGGGTAGTGAGAACAGGCCATTGTCCAATACTGTATCATTTAAGTCATTTTCATTCAGTGGAATTTCATTTGTATGATCACTCAAATCTTCAGTTGGAGTCTTTTTAGATGTTTCACCACTGTCCTCTGTAACAAGAACACATTCTTCTTCCTCTTTTACTTCAGTGTCCACATCGAGAGAAATAAAAGGTGGTTGTGGTTCAGTTTCTTGAGTAGAATTGCAATCACGGGGACGGGACAAAAAATTACACATTACTTTTGCACTTGCTTTTTGTTCATTTAAAGCTTTTGCTTTTCGTTTACGGTTCTGGGCACCAGATAGTTTAGAAGACATGTTTCTACTGTAATATTTTATAATGCATTATTATGTTACCAACCTCTAGTAGTGTTACTTTAAGCTTTAGCACTGCACGTGGATTCTGTATAGTCTATACAGTATACCAGTGGCGAAGCGTCAATGGAAGAATATTTATCTTTAGTGAAGCAATAAAACCTTTTTTTACAAATAAATGCTATTATAATATAGTCATCTGTTTGCGTGCGCGCGGAGTGGCGTGAAGTGACAGAGTGGTGGTGTTCTCAGGCAGTGTGGCAAGACGCGATTGTAGTGTCCGCTTTCTACTGAGAGTAGTTGTGTGCTTGGCGAGCGTTGAGGTCGTTGTCCTCTGTCTGTTGCTTCGTAGGCCTTGTCAACCTTAAATATACAACAAAATGGTCATTAAGTTTTCACCCGTCATTTTAACGTTAAATTGATGAACGATATAAAATCTTGGTTCCGTGGTTGTAGTACATTATCAAAATTATTTTGCTGGCCCTGTCTTTGCTTTTCAAATGAAAAAAATGTGTGTTCAAAACCTGGATTTGACCATTAAGGCAATTTGCATGAAGCACGAAAAAGACATTCGCTTTCCTAAAGTCACAGAACAAGCCGAAGAACAAATAAAGAATTTCGGGAAAACAGGAATAGAATTTAGTTTAAATGAGCAAGTCCGTCTGTCAATTGAGGCCTCGAAAGAAATTGTTCAAAAGAACAGGAGAATATTAAACATTATTAAATCTGCCTGTTTTTTGGGGAAGCAAAAACTCGTTTTTCGCGGTCATAATGTAGCTTAAAAGTCTTTAAATTTAAGGAATTATATCGAGTTGTTACAGGAAATCAGTGATTTTGATAACGATTTGAAAAATTATTTAAATAATTCTACAGAATTATCAAGGTTGTCAAGTGATATCCAAAATTACGTTATATATTCTATAACAACAGATATACCAAAAAAAATGTTCCTGGAATCACAGACGCATATACAGTATAATAAACAAACTCCAATTTATTTTTTTGTACAAGCTATATTGTACTTTTTGTCCCAATGCTTTGTTCAATTAGTAAAATTAAAATACTATTTTTGAAAATGCAGTGCAATTACATTCTTTAGAATATAGAAATAATGAGGCGATAAAATAACAGTGCACATTTACCTATACCTTAGTAACCGTACCTTAGTATCACGTCTGGTTAATGAATAAAATAAATAAAAAACACTGCACAATATTAACAACGAACTACTACACTACACACTTTCAAAGAATGACAACACACACTTCTGACTCACTGACTAATAGACTGAGGCGAATAATCAGATGTTTCAGGATTGAAGGTCATGCAAACAAGCTTGGACATGAAAACGGCAGCTGGGAGCCTGTAACGTTAAGGAGGGGCAGGGGTTATAATCGGAATCCTTATATTTACCGAACACAAACGATTGTTGTCACCGAGACTCTGCGATCGCGTACAGCGCTGTTAGTTGAGAGCTGCCACACGAAAACACGTAGTACGGAATTAATTGTAAATTTGTCTAACGTATTCACAATAACAAAATTAATAATATTTACATATAACTCACAGTTACACAACCCTTGAAAAGCCATATGCGCAAATAATGTGTTTTTTATAAGGGAATGTAGACCTACCATTTTTACTAAAAATCTAATTTTTCATCATTTTGGCGCCCCCCATAGCCGGCGCCCCGGGCCCGTGGCCCCCTTGGCCCGCCCCTTGGACCGGCCCTGTTTGTTGTAATCAACTTTCAGTCACTATGAATAAGTAGAGGAGAAGTACCAAAACCGACATACCATTTTGTTTTACGGCCCTAGTTACGAGCCTAAGAGTTATTATTAAAGTTTGTGATTATTAATATGAACTTTATGATAATTCCCATCTGGTGATACCTCAGTTTTCAACATTCGGTTTCATACTTTTTAGTGAAATTACTTTTTCTTTAGCATACCAAATTTGGACTATGAGAAACTGATCCCCAAAATCGACATACCCTCCAAAAGCATGGGAAAAAATTGTAATATAAACTTAAACCACACAGAAAACAAGTTTATCAATACAGAATCATTTAATTTCTCTAACGTTTACATTTTTAGATCCCTACAGCTAACTAAAACATACAAAATAATCGAAAAAAAATGGCATGAAAATCAAATTCGTTTTTAAGTAGAAACGTTGTGCGGTAGCGCGATAATTTTATTTTATAGGTTGGCTAATCTGCTTCCTAATTTTGTTCTATTTTGATTACGCATGTCAAAGCTCAGTACGCCAAAAACGCTCGTAGCGGCGGTCGGCTCGCCTGCAGTCTTACTGCCTTTAAATACTTGTACGGAAGTATTTATTTCCGCGTACTAACGCAGGTCGCACTCTTTACGACCTTTATCGTAGGCCTTACACCACACTTCATATGGCCCATTAGGCCCCTTCATCGTAATCTAAAATTTGATACGTATACGTCAAACTATATGTCTTACGTATACGTCATGCTCATTAGCCAACCTTTTATTTAAATAACTGCTAACTACATATGTAATGTAAATTTGAACGTCAATTAAAATGAATTTAATACAGTCCACAGTTTTCATCATTTCTGCTACCTGGTGATTCATCAATGCACGCATTTACAAGCTACATTCTTTTACTAAACATTTTTTTTTCCACGCCGACCGGATTCTCAACATTTTTTGGTCCTCACAGTACGGATCACTCATATCACTAACCATTTTTTGGTCACTCCGGACCTGGATTTTCCATGCGTCATTACCATTTAATATTTTTCTGCCACTATTTCTGGCCATCACGGGCGAATGAGCACATCAGCTGATACGACCGTGGCGTGATTTCCATCGGCATTTCGCTCGTCACCGTTGAGCCTTCTGATAACATCTTCGCAAGAGCCTGCCAGCTACAGTGCTTTACACAAGGCGGTCATCTCTACGAGCTGTGTTTGCCATCTTCACCAAGGCGTCGACGCTGCAGGACATCGCCTACAAGGTATCACCTCAATAACAGCGTAACAAGGTGCGTACAATGGCTGAAGAAGGCCTCAAAGTGTTAACCAGAAAAAGAGGCGGCTTAAAGTCCGCAATAGTGCGAATACAATCTGCCATAAATAACTTTGATAATAACTTCAAACACAAAACATTTTTTAACTGTAAGGCTAGAAAGTCTCAAAAGCTTGGCGTCGAAGTACGACGAGGTGCAGTCTGAAATAGAGCTTATTAGTAAAGACACGAGCGCGGCTCAAGAAGACCGAATTGAGGTCGAAGAAATGCTATATTCGACTGAAGCAAATATTTTGCAATTACTTGATACATTTAATGGTCAGAATGTACCTCCCGTATTATCGACACCCATGCAATTAAAACCAATAAGTTTGCCCTGCTTCTCAGGCAACATATTGGAATGGCAACATTTTCATTCAATTTTTACGGACTTGGTGCATACAAGATCCGATTTAACACCAGTGCAGAAATTACATTATTTACATTCTTCTTTAAAAAGTGAACCTTTAGATTTAATTAAGTCATTACCCATCTGTAAGGAAAATTATTCAATAGCGTTGAGTTTGCTGTCCGAAAGGTATGACAACAAGCTCATACTAGCCATATACTATGTTCAAAACTTACTTCAAGTCAAGTCGACAATTAAGGACTCTGTCCAAAGTTTGGCAGAATTCACAAACACAATAACGTCTTCCGTTAATTCACTGGCGGCAATGAAGCTGTCAGTGAATTCATTTGAATTTATTATTATACAATTACTATCCACTAAACTCGACCCTATTACTTTTAAACTATGGAAGGAGTCAATAGACCCTGACAATTTACCTAGCTTTCAAGATTTCACTCATTTTTTAAACTCACGTAGACAGCTGGTAGAAAATACACTGCCTATCGAACCCGGACAGCAACTCAACAAACCTAATGTAAGACTTAACAATAAATATGATAAATATAACTCAAGAAACACTGCTGGCAGCACTACATTTAAGAGTTATCACTCAGCGGCAAACCATTATTCATGTTTGTGTTGTAAATCCAATCACCCGCTTTACATATGTGATAAATTTCGTACATTAAGCACCGCTGAGCGGGGACAATTTGTTTCAAGTCATAAATGTTGTAGCAATTGTCTTAGATCAAATCACCTTGTATCTAGCTGTAAGAATAAGCAGGTGTGTAAAATCTGTTCAAAACGACACCACACATTGTTGCACGCGAAAAACGTGCCGAAATCAATATCTGCCAGCAGTAACTATTGCTCGCTCAAATTACAATGCAAGAACAATGATCTCTTATCCACAGCAGTTGTATTTGTCATTGATCAGGCTGGCAACAGACATAGGGCGAGAGTTCTTCTAGACGCCGGTTCACAAATAAATTTTTGTACAAAATCATTTGCAAGGAAATTACAGCTTAAATGAACTAAATCCTACATACCAATCACGGGCATAAACAATACAGCGTGTTACGCAACTGATCTTGCGTCTATACGCATTATTTCTCGTTATCAGAGATATAGCTTCGAGGCGAAATGTGCTATCTTATCTACGTTAACTCACAATCTGCCTGCAAATTCGTTTGATATAAATCAATTCCACATCCCGAACAAGATTTTCCTGGCTGACCCAGATTTTAACATATCGTCGCAAATCGACATACTATTAGGGGCACAATTTTACCTGGACTTGATCTTAACTAATAAATACATACGCGGCCCTAATTTTCCCATCATTCAGGAAACAAAGCTAGGCTACATTTTGGCTGGCAACTTGCCCAAACACTGCCGCAACGAGGGTCCTGCTGTTTCGTTCCTAGCAAGGAACAACGACAGTCAAATTCTGCAATCTCTCGAAAGATTTTGGGAAGCAGAAACTATCCCTGACAACACCCCTGATAACGAGTCAGCCTGTGAAGAGCATTTCGTGCGCTCTACCCAGCGCAACCACGAGGGTAGATTCGTGGTTTCACTTCCATTTAAGCCCGATAATCTCCACTTGGGGGAATCTTACACTAGTGCTGAAGCAAGATTCTTAAGCTTAGAGCGTCGATTTAGGCGAGATGCTAAGCTCGCGCGTGACTACGCAGACTTTATTAAAGAATATAAGGATCTTGGGCACATGACGCTTATCGATAATGGCGCTATCAACTCAGGAGCGTCAAATATTTACTACCTGCCTCACCATGCCGTATTTAAACAGTCTAGCTTGACCACAAAACTGCGCGTCGTTTTTGATGGTTCGTCCAAGACTACCAATGGCCTTTCTCTAAATGACATATTGTCGGTAGGCCCGAATGTTCAACAAGACCTTTTTTCCATTCTCTTGCGTTTCCGCATGCATAAATATGTTCTCATCGCCGACATCGAGAAGATGTATCGACAAATTCGCGTGGCTGAAGGGGATTGTCACTATCAACGCATTCTGTGGCGTGATTCTCCTCTCGAACCATTTAAACATTTTGCATTGCGAACGGTAACCTACGGCACGGCTAGTGCTTCGTTTTTGGCCACTCGCTGTCTTGTACAAATTGGTAGGGACCATCAAGCTTCCTTTCCTGAAGCGGCGTTAGCTATAACGAACGATTTTTATGTCGACGATCTGCTTACCGGTTCGGACACCATCCCTGATCTGACCAAGCTGAAATCCGATCTAGGTGCGTTATTAAGTCAATATGGCTTCACGTTGCATAAATGGGCATCAAATGAACCCACAGCGGTCGCAAATCATGACAATTTTTCACGCCCCCTAAACAAACAGGACAATGTGCGTACCCTGGGCATTCTTTGGAATAATACTGCCGATTCATTTTTGTTCGACATCAAATCATTTCCCGTTGATTCAAGCATTTCCAAGAGAAAAATTCTTTCGATTATTGCTGGAATATACGATCCTCTTGGTCTAATCGGTCCAGTTGTCTTTTTGTACAAACATTTTATGCAGCGACTTTGGCTTTGCAAGCTTGGTTGTGATAAACCGATCTCCGGTCAATCACGTTCGGATTGGCATTCTTTGTGTGACAAATTGGGTCTGATTAGCAAAATTGTGGTCCCACGGTCTATTCGTTGCAAGCGTGAGGCAAGTACAGTTGAATTGCATGGTTTTTTGGATGCTTCTGAAAGGGGGTTTGGCTGTTGTATTTATGTCAGAGTCATTTATCAAGATTTTTCTGCCTCCTGTCATCTCCTGTGTTCTAAATCTCGCGTAGCTCCCTTACGACAGGTGTCATTACCTCGCATCGAACTCTGCGCTTGCTTGTTGTTATCGCGACTCGTATTTAAGGTCATTCCTGCTCTTTATTCGTTTATTGATAATGTTCATTTGTATTCTGACTCTATGGTGTCTCTTTACTGGATTCATGCCCAGTCTACGCGGTGGAAAACATACGTCGCTAATCGTGTTGCTGAAATTCAGCGTCTTACGCAAACTTATACTTGGCATCACATCAATTCTAGACACAATCCTGCTGATATTATCTCCAGGGGGTGTCTCCCTGACGTTTTGCGCGATTGCTCGCTTTGGTGGCACGGTCCCAGCTGTCTGTCTCAATCGTCAGAGTCCAATCCTTTTCCATCCTTCGTACCACTCCGTCGTCTTCTGAAGTCACTGCGGCAGAGAAACATACCCATAACCTTTCTCTAATGTCTACCCTGGCTATCGACCTTTCTTTGGACTTTTCCTCGTTGCATCGTCTAACGCGCGTATACGCTTACTGTTTTCGGTTCATCAGAAATATTAGACTCTCAAGTGCTGACAAATGTGCGGGCGATCTTACCCCTGTAGAAATTCATCATGCTCTCAATTTCTTCATAAAACAATCTCAGTCGATCCACTTCGCAGCCGAAATTAATTCTCTTCGTAACGGATCTTCTGTTTCCATTAGGAGTAAGTTGGCTTCTCTCGACCCGTATCTTGAGATTCTGGAGTGATACGCGTAGGCGGGCGATTACAGCATTCTCAATTACCTTACGACTCTAAACATCCTATTGTATTATCCCCATCGGCGCATATTACTCGCCTTATCATTGAACGTGAACACATTCGTTTATTTCACGCTGGTGCTCAACTCGTGCATCATTCACTGCGTCAACGTTGGTGGATTGTCAATGCCAGGTTAGTCATTCGCTCCATCATTCGAAAGTGTGTAAAGTGTCTCAGGTTTAGTGCCATACAGCAGGTACAGAGGCTTGGTATTTTACCATCTCCTAGAGTCACTCCTTCAAGGCCGTTTCTATTTTGCGCGGTTGATTATGGTGGTCGCTTCATGATCCGTCATGGCGGGCAGAAATCCAGAACTCTTTCTAAGGCATACGTATCTTTGTTTATTTGCTTAGCGACTAGGGCTATTCACATGGAATTGGTTTCCGACCTTACGGCCAGTGCGTTTATAGCTGCATTACGTCGTTTCATGGGCCGTAGGGGCATACCCAGTCAATTATACTCCGATAATGGCACAAACTTTAGGAAGGCCCGCAATATCTTACATGATACTACAACTTTTGGCATAATAAGGATGCCATCTCATCGATCAAGTCATTCACGTCCTCTCAGGGGATATCATGGTCATTTATTCCGCCCTCCTCACCTCATTTCGGTGGCCTTTGGGAGAGCGGCATAAAGAGTTTGAAATTTCATCTGCGCCGCGTGGTAGGCAAATCTATACTCACCTTCGAGGAGTTCACGACAGTTTTGTCTCAGATAGAGGCATGTCTGAACTCTCGACCTTTATTTGCCATCTCTTCAGATGTAAACGACCCGGTGCCACTCACACCTGGCCATTTTTTGATTTGCGCACCCTTAACGGCGATACCGGATCCAGGCTTATCTCACATTCCTATTCCTCGTCTTGGGCGTTGGCTTCTACAAAGGTTTGTCCAAGGCATTTGGAAGGCATGGTCTCGCGACTATTTGCACCAGTTCCAGCAGCGTCACAAATGGAAATTCGCTAAGGACAATGTTTCCATTGGTGACCTAGTTTTGCTTGTCGAGGATAATTTACCTCCATTAGCCTGGAAATTTGGTGTCATTACCGCCACATTTCCCGGCCCAGATAACTTAATTCGTGTCGTAGACATTTGCACGCCTACGGGTGTTCTGCGAAGACCAATCCACAAATTATGTTTGGTCCCTACTAGGGACGAACAATAAAGAAAAAGGATTTATTCCCTTTGTATAATTTTAAAGACACATAAGTCAAATGTTCCAGAAGACTTGTTAGTTATAAGCACTTGTTTTAGCATAAGATTTAATTATTTTTTGAGTCAGCAACTGTTTGTTTTGCTCAAGCAAGTGTTAGTTTAGTTAATATGCAAGGCTTTCATTATTATTTTGTATTTTCGTATATGCAACATTTGATTTATGCCTCATGTCTTACTCACTATTGTGTAAAAATTTTGTTATTTTCTGAACTTATTTTCAATTGTTTAACTTATGTACTACGTTTGTAATCACAGTATCGTATTTGTTATTTATGACATTGCAATTATTCATATTGTAATTACCTAAATTGTTGTTATTGTATTCATATAACTTGCGTTTATGTAAAACCTATCGTTTGTGCGTCTACCGCATGTAACTATGCCACGTCTAGATTTATTTTATATTGTATTGTTATATTGTATTTATATTTTGTGATTAAGCATGCACAATTATTATTTTTATTTAAATTATGGCATACATGTCATCATATTTGTGCTTGCATTCAGTCAGCTATCTAGCTTGTTCATACATTATTACATATTGTAAGTTCCTGAAACATCAGGAACAGCATGACTTGGTCAATACATGACGCCATGCTAAATATACGCTTAAACATGTAATTTGTGACAATTTTGTTCATGTAACTAATTCTCTGTACAGGTCTACTGGCCTCAACTAATTTTACGGTAACCATCTATGACATGCATAGGGTTACAAACTATCTGTCCATCATGTGATGAGCTTCCGATCATACATTATTAAGCATTGTCTAATTATGTATTTTTTCATGTTTTATAATGTTCTATATTGTACACATACATTATGTGACGGCAACATTTGCCAAAGCAGACATTCACGTTCATGTCTGAAATCAGCTGTTCGCCAACCTTGGCTTACAAACGCTTATCTTTAGGCTTATCTTATGCATGCTTATCTCTAAACCATTAACGTACAGTTGTTATCTAATCTCATAACTCAAGGTTCAACTTAGCCTTGAAACTAACTCTCATTATTAAGAACACTGTATGTTTTTAAATTAAGTTACAAGATGTATAATAATTTACTAAAAACATGGTAAAAAATCAATTGATTTTGACGGGCAGCTTATGTGCGGTAGCGCGATAATTTTATTTTATAGGTTGGCTAATCTGCTTCCTACTTTTGTTCTATTCTGATTACGCATGTCAAAGCTCAGTACGTCAAAAACGCTCGTAGCGGCGGTCGGCTCGCCTGCAGTCTTACTGCCTTTAAATACTTGTACGAAAGTATTTATTTCCGCGTACTAACGCAGGTCGCACTCTTTACGACCTTTATCGTAGGCCTTACGCCACACTTCATATGGCCCATTAGGCCCCTTCATCGTAATCTAAAATTTGATACGTATACGTCAAACATATGTCTTACGTATACGTCATGCTCATTAGCCAACCTTTTATTTAAATAACTGCTAACTACATATGTAATGTAAATTTGAACGTCAATTAAAATGAATTTAATACAGTCCACAATTTTCATAATTTCTGCTACCTGGTGATTCATCAATGCACGCATTTACAAGCTACATTCTTTTACTAAACATTTTTTGGTCCACGCCGACCGGATTCTCAACATTTTTTGGTCCTCACAGTACGGATCACTCATATCACTAACCAAATGTAGTGGACTAATTTTAATTTTTCAAAAATAAATTTAATTGACAGTAGAATTACTGGCAGTAATCACAAATATATATGTCCTCAGAACTGGTGCACTCGCTGTGTGCCCAACATTCACAGGGAAGACACTGGATCCACTCTTCTCTATTTGTATCCTGAGAGTAAAGTCGCTCACAGAACATGCAAACAGCGTCATTATTTTCAGGAACCTCTGGCACACTTAATTCATCATCAGATGCCGATTCTTCGTCAGATATGTGTTTTTCTTCTACATTCCTTTCAAAAATTTTTCTTTTAACAGTCTTACTTTTAGTTAAACCTTATTTGGTTGCACTGCGTGCGTGTTGACCTGAACCTCGTCCCCTTTGTTGACCTCTGTTCGTTCCAGATTCTTTCTTTTTTCTTTCTTTTTTGTTTTCCATCGACGCGCTTAATTCTGCCTATACGGAGAAGCTGTAATAACTTTTGCCTCGGCGGTTTTACGGCCTCTAGTTGAAACTTTCTTTCTCTTCAGAGGAACCGGAGAAATGTCGAATGGGCTGGTGCTGAATGTCGTGGAAGGTTGTGCTTCAACCTGTGAACCAGTAGGTCTACTAGTTACTTGACAAAGAGGAGAATCTGATACACCAGTAGTGCCTTGATTTTGTGCTTCTTGAGATTCGTCCACGTTGAATATCCTATCTGGTGGATAATTATGCTCGCCGAAAGCAGCATCCATCAGGTCAAAAAATTTGCCAACACTGGCTTTGTTGAACCCTTCTTTTCTTGAAAATGATGTTCCCATCGGTTTACGGACTGACAATTCGGGATGCCTTCTTAAAAATAACCGAAGCCAGCTCCTACCAGCCATAAGACTGTTGAATGGATGCTTAATGTTATTTTTAAGGGCCAATTGCAATGCCATTCTCCGCAAATCTTTTCGCGTTAAACCGAAAAATAGATCTTCCATTGTAAGGCAGTAACGAACAAGCTCTTCCTCTAATGCAGGACTAAACACGGGAGATCTCCCATCTTTGCATCTGGCAGCCTCTTCAGGTGTGCCATGTTTGTCATCAGCCAACCGACGAAGAGTTTTCTGTGGTACTTGAGAAAGGTTTTAGAGGCTTTCAACCAACCCATTTCATGATTGCGAATGGCAGTTATGGCTTTTGTCATATTTTCAGGGTCCCATAGCCGAATTTTTGTTCCTTTATTGTGTGTGGGAGACCCCAACTTTCTCTTTTTTTCTCGGGGCATCTGGAAAACATAAATAAAGAGTATGTCAGACAAATAGATTTATTTCTTCCTCATTATATGACATACTAGAAAATAGACGCGGGTATGTCGGTTTAGGGACGCGTTCAACGCCAAACTATGTCGGTTTAGAGACCACTCTATCCTGATTTTTCTAACCTCACTGTGAAAACATCGGTAACGATGTCAACAAAATTGGAAAAGATTTAAAAACTACAAAACCTAGAGAATAACACTAAATTATAGCTGAATATACTCACCTGTATTTATTTAGTCCAAAAGGCACTTGAAATTCACTGTACGAAAACTTTACACCGTCACAAACTGTCGCGTGGTGTATTTCACAACGAACCCATTTGGAAACGCTTTCTTCGGAGGCTTGAGTCACGTGAGTAGACCGTGTTAATCATGTTTGAGTCGGTGTCAATAGAGTGCAGCACTCTCCAGCCAGTAAACAAAGGTATGTCGGTTTACGAGACCTATGTCGGTTTAGGTACTTCTCCTCTAAATATAATTCGTCTGTAAATGTGTGCTTTCCTTTATAAAACTATTACTAATATTATTAACAAGAATCATTAATAAAAGTATGAGAACTGGGTACTTTAACTCAAGTGTCATCATGAAACAGCATGTACAGCTATGGTCATAAGATTTGTGATAACCAACTTTCAGTCACTATGAATGAGTAAATATAATTTATCTGTAAATCTGTGCTTTCCTTTATAAAACAGTTACTAATATTATTAACAAGAATCATTAATAAAAGTATGAGAACTGGGTACTTTAACTCAAGTCACTATTGCAAATTACTGTATATAACTATGATCATCAGATTCATATAATCACCAGGTTTTAATTACTATAATTATGAAAACTCCAGTATGTATATAATCGTTTATAATTCGGCAACTGTTGCGTATGGAAGTCGAGGTGTAATTAAAATGGAAGTTTTTCACCTGCGGTTGGAATGTCTACCAGCTGATGATGATGGAGTTAAGGGTAGTTGTTACTGATGGATGTTTCAGTCCGGTGTTCCAATAATCCTGGGCCTTCCTCCGTCCGACGGCGATGGGAAGCTTTTCTTAGCATAGCTCGGCTGATGGTGAAAGATTACAGTATCACCAACAGTCCTCTCCCGACGGGTCGGGAACCCTAGAACAGTTTTTATCTGTAGTGCGCCGTCACACAAAAAATAACACCAACTCCCTTGACTCGACTCTGACCACACACACACACACACACACACACACACACACACACACACACACACACACACACACCATCCAATTTATGCACACACTATACTTGATATTACCATAACCGTTGGCTATACATGCTTTAATAATTAAAGTTCGTACTATTCCCAAAATGTCATTTGTTGCTGAATTCTATTTGTACGATTCTATTTTGCTATTGTGTTATTGTATCTAAGTATTGTGCTATCTGTAGTACCATTCTATTCGGTACGAATTTATACAATTAATACAATTGACCACGTGGCTTGAGTTGCGTTAACAAATTGATAATCTATTGCTGATTTAGTTGTACATATTTTGCTAGAATTCTTTTATATATTGTAATGGTACATATCTTCACCTAACAATAATGAAGAAAACATGACAAGATAAATTATTTAATCATTAACACTAGAATAAAAAGGGATGAATCAGAGATTAAAGAATGGGTGACTCAAAATAATAACACGATCAGACATATCAAGGTAGTCAGAACAGTAACCTCTAATAATAAAGAAGTAACAAACAAACAAACCAAAATGTTAAATACAGTAAAATATGGCGATTTAACCTGAATAGCCCAATAGATGGTAAGTGAGAGAGTAGAACCAGCCCCATAAACCAAGAATAACATAAATAATGACAATTGTAAGTGAACTAGAACTAGCCACCACACTACCACAAGAGTGTAGAAATAAAAAGAATAATAATGAACAAAGAATTAGCATGGAAGTGTGAAGGTATAATCAGCCACAACACCAAGGAAGTGACATGTAAACTATGGCAAAATAAAGTGAACCCGGAAAGAATACAAAACTAATGTTAAACCAATGAAAAAGACTAACTAATTAAAATTGTATATGATAATAATAATTGTAAAAACAGACAAGTTAGAAATATTAATTGTTAAGGACTTAAGATATAGAAGGGTACACTAACCCAAACAAATAGAGTAAACTAGGACAAATTACATTAGCACGACACAAACATATCATGTATAGTCAAACCACACAGAGTGAGAGATAATAAATTGTAAGGAGGATGAACATTTTAAAATAAATGTAAGAAAGAGAATTTTGAATAAACAATACACTAATCTTTACCCACCATTAACACTAAAACAAGATTGAGTGCAAGGTGTTAGTGTTAATACCCCAAAGTGAGAATAAACCCCTTTAAAAAGTGATAAACACTGATAAAACAGTAATCAAAGTTAATAAGTGCATAAACTAAGTTCTAAGTTATAAGTGAGTGAGATCTAATAATGGTCAAACACAGGAAGGACTGTGATAGTTGAAAGGCCAATATGAGTGGACACCCAAAATGTAACTAAATAAACTAATAGTATTAAAATTAAGTTAGCATTAGTGATAACTGATTATCATGGTTTTAAATGTGTGTCAATTAAAATAATAAGTGACAATTAAGATTATTAGGAAAGTAAGAAAGAAGGACTATTAGTGTGTCAATTCACGATATAGGAAATGTCTGTAATACTGAGGTATAAAAACAATGAATAATCATTATAAGATGTAGTAAGACATAGTGCAATAGTATTAGGTAACATAGTTAATGACATAGTGTCACATAAGTTTAGTAATAAGGATTTTCTATAATAATCAAAATAATTAATCAATGTTTATATGTTTGTTTTTCTTTGATAATACTATAAAATAATTATTACCCACTGAAGAGTATGAGTGGATAATAAGTAAATAAGTACGTTTAAATGAATAAGATTTATGTTTCAAAAGAATTATGTTTTAACGAATAAAAATTATATCTATGGGAATTCTTAAAAAACCATAAGATGCTATGTTATATGATGTAATAAATAAGATTTTAAAACCAACAAAACCCAGTAAACAAGACACAAAATAAATACATTCAGATACAATGACACTAAAAGGGAGTTATGACAGTAGACAAATTAATATATGAAAACAATAAAATCACACACAATTACAAGAACAGACATAAACATTGAGCAAATAAACAGAATCATGTATTAAAACAATCAGGACCCATACAAGGGGAAAATAAAATGTAATCTCAGATTAAAGAAAAATAGTCAATTGCTGTTTAAGCCTAGGCAAATTCCCAACTGTCAAACTACAAAAGACTTCAATTTTTAGAATTAAACACTGACATTAGTAAGACTAAGCCACATAAACTATAAAATACAATTAGACAATCATGTTAAGGCAGAAATATTATGATAATAATGTAAATTAACAAAACAGTATAATTAAATAAAATCAACAAAACTGTCAAAAGGTTGATACCTAAGTAAACACTATAGTATTGGATGTCAAATTAATCCTTGAGCCAAAATATGAACAGTGGTAATAATATTTACTACTAAAAGGGGAGTACTGAAGATTAATTACATTTAGAAGATCTGTGACCATTTTAAATAAAAATTCAAATATCCTAACAATGATCTCAAGCCAATTTCAGCCAATCAAAAATTTTGAGTTACCATGACAACAACCGAATATTGACTAATTTTCAGTTAGGAACAAAAAATCTGTAGTGGCGCTAAACAGGAGAGACGCCACACCGTGAAGGGCCCAAATTTTTAACTCTAAAACAGAATAAGTGCCCATAATTTGATGAAGAAGGACCAGAATAACGGACGAGAGGACATTCCAACCAAACTACACCATGGACCAGCTCGAAATTAATCCAGATGACCGGAAAATGTATGGAATTCGACCAGAAGAAGATGCCAACCATTCCTGAAGCCCAAGACTGAAGAAAGAAGAATCGACATCAACACATTACCCCACTTGGACGACTGACAATACATCTCTTATCTACTAACGTTCAGTATTGCTGAATTTATTGATTTATAAAAAACAAATTCTCTTTCAAAAATTATAACTAAATAATAAAACTCTCACTATCACTGAGGGTATTTTTCAAGGATTGATAAAATAAAAAAGTAACTTTGTCAACACTGAATAACCAAATGATAACCTTTGTATACACCAACGACACTGTCACACTTCAACACCACAATATTTAATTTATAGTAAACCTTGTTTAATTTTAATGCTCACGAACTTTAAATGATATGTTCTAATTTTGTTATCTTGTTATATAAACCTCTGTTTCGTACTTAAAAGAACTCTATAGGCAGATTTATTTTTGTAAAATAATAACCACGCTGTCTTGCGTTTAATATAAACATTGCACTGCCAACCTAGCGATCCGCTGAGTGAACGAATATATTGCCAAGGCTAAAATCATTGTATAAATTATTAATTGTATGAAGCGTTAACAAAAACTAACCAGTCAAAAAGCCTAATAAAAAAGTGTGTACCGATAACAAACTGTCCAGTATTTATTTGTAAAGAATATTATATATGTTTTGTTTACTAGCAGTGGGTCAGCATAACCAACATTATCTCAAGTTGGCAACACGTTTCCCCCACTCAAACGAGAATCAGTAACAAGCCAGACGGCGAACGATTCGAATTTACAATAATGCAGTATCAAACTATACAGGTAAAACTTTTAATTGTTTCCACGAAAAACAATTTGGCGCCTATCCTGAATTACGAAAGAGTGAGAAGGGACAGGTAAGGCACACAGGCTACCAGACGCTTCCGAACGACACCATTTACGTTCACAAAACATTACTAAAACTTCCAATTCTAAAACTAATAGACCGACACACCCGCTTTCTACAATATATATATGTATATATATATATATTTATATAATCAATCAGTAGTTCACACAATTTAACTTAAGGGCCCTATAGACGTTACGATTTATCGGACCCGATATCGGGGGACCGACATCGGGCCTGATCGGGTCCGACTGTACACACGTTCCGATTTCAAACCTCCCGATCGTGTGCTGTCAGTTACTAGTTATACGTGAACCGGCGAGGATGGCTCCTGCTCTGTCGAATAAAGCAAAATTGGGCTTGCTCTTACAGCGATTGTGTTGTGCAAAAAAGAAAGAAAAAAAAGGGAAGTTTGGGCAAGACAATTGAACTTAGAGCGGCCTAAGTTCACCCAAACGTAGTTGCTGGCTGTTCTGGAATGTGATGAAATTCGTAATTTTTTGCGGATGATACCACAAATATTTAATGAGCTCGACATGATCAGACCATACATTGAAAAAAGGGACACATATATGAGAAAAGCAGTGACCGTTGAAAAGAGGTTGATAACCACTTTAAGATATTTAGCCTCTGGAATGTCCTATTCGGATATGAAGTACTGTGCCGCCATATCACCACAGTTGATGTCAACTTCAATTATACCAGAAACATGTGAAGCTATATACAAATCCCTCAAGAAATTGATTAAGGTAAGTAAAAGAAAAACAATATTGCAACTGCTACTTTGTTTTATTACTTTATGAAATTCTGGTAGGTACACCGGTGCCAGAACATTTTATTCTTAAAATAACATTACTTAATAGAAAAATCTAGTTCGAATTTGCTTTTCCTTAAAAACTTAAAAATTCTGTCAACACGTAGTTATCAGAAGCGTCGTTATCGGAGATTGTATTTTCTCCTTGCTGGATTCCTGATGGAGCTGTGACTTCTGTGCATATCCGTGGTTGTTCCATGTGTGTTTGTTGAAGAAGTGCTGACGAAGAGGGCTGTGCAGGGCGTATTCCAGGCTGATATGGATGCTGCCGGGATGTTGTATACGAAACACTGTAGTGTGATTGAGTAGATAGTGCGGACGGAGATGGTGCGGATGAACTGTACTGATGAGATTGAGGAGATGGATCAAAGGAATACTGAAAATTGGGTAATGCAGGCAGACTATTGAACTTTGAAGAGGTGCTGCTGAAGGGGGCCGTGGAGGGCGTGTCCCACGCTTTTGTGGATATTGCCGGGATGTTGTATACGAAACACCTGTAGTGTGATTGAGTAGATAGTGCGGACGGAGATGGTGCGGATGAACTGTACTGATGAGATTGAGGAGATGGATCAAAGGAATACTGAAAATTGGGTAATGCAGGCAGACTATTGAACTGTTGAAGAGGTGCTGCTGAAGGGGCGTGGAGGGCGTGTCCCACGCTTTTGTGGATATTGCCGGAATGTTGTATACGAAGCACTGTTGTCTGATTGTGGAGATAGTGCGGACGGAGATGGTGCGGGCGAACTGTGGTGAAAGGACTGAGGAGATGACACAGTGGAACTCTGAAAACTAGGTGGTCCAGGCAGATAAAAATATTGTGAAGGCATAGAATGAAAAGGGAAATGGGGTTCCAGCGAGATAGTTGTTGAGTCAGTAAGTTTTCCACGTTTTCCATAGAAAATAACATCTGAAATCAGTTTCTGGGCCACTGTCAGCTGATAAGGATCTAGATTTTTCAGTTGCAGTCCGATGGATTTCTCTATAATGTCTCATTCTTCTTCTTTAGAGGTCAGTAGGATTGGCTTTATCCAGTAATAATTCCTGGCGTTTCTTTAGAGACATCTTAGCCTTCTTGTTACTTGTAGAAGCTGACGCTTGAGTCTGCTGTTGGGCAGGCACTGTAGCTTGAGAAGCCTGCTGACTCACCACATCAATGTTGTCTGCATCGTAGTTGATAGAGTTTCTGCGTGTCTAAAAAAAAATCCTTAATAAATAATATTAATTTAAAACATCTTATCGTTAAAAAAATTGTAATAAAAAAAGATTTTTTATTTATTTATGTTACAGATGCCGTCAACTGAAACGGAATGGAAGAATGTAGCAAATGAGTTTGAAGAGAAATGGAACTTCAACCACTGTTTGGGAGCTATGGATGGTAAACATGTTGCGATTACAAAACCACTTCACAGCAGATCTTTGTATTATAACTACAAAGGATTTTTCAGTGTCGTTCTATTCGCTGTTGTTAATTCCAAATATGAATTTACGTACGTCCGTACAGGGACAAATGGAAATGTAGCTGATGCAGCCGTGTTAGAAAGCACCAAATTTTATAAACAATTAATTGATGGCAATCTCAATTTGCTCCAAAACAGCCCATTGCCTGGCACCCAAACAAGTGCTCCTTACGTATTTCTTGGGGATAACGCTTTTGCTCTAAGCAAACAATTGATGAAGCTATACCCTTTGAAAAACATTACTTTTAACAAAAGAATGTTCAACTACAGGCTGTCGCGTGCAAGAAGAGTGGTTGAAAATGCTTTCGGAATCTTGTCGTCAAGGTTCAGTGTGTTCCGGCAAGCGATCTCCGTTAACTTGAACACAGTGGATAAAATCGTACTAGCCTGTTGTGCTTTGCATAATTTTTTGTCAAGTAAGACAGAAAGTTATTTGACACATAGTGAATATTTTGACGATGGGGATGCTGCACACCAAGATTCATTAGTCCCACTATCTCACAGCACGAGACAGAGGTATGAAATAGGGGATGAAGCGCGAACAATATTCACTAATTACTTCAGTAATGAAGGAAACTTATCTTTCCAAGAAGACAAGTTGAGGGTGATTGTCGACTGAAAATATTCGTCTCATAATAATTCTTTCTGTATAAACTCTTAGTGTTTTTAGGGAAGTACCTGTACCTTAAAACTATATTTTATGTTTTATCAAATGGCGTGTCTGCTGTTCTGATTTTACCCACATAATGTAAGGATATGTATAATAAATAACAATGCATTACATAATTCAATAAATTCCGTTTTCACCCAGAACTTACATCTTCATTATCATCGCCCTCATCACTCAAATCGTCCCGTCCAGGTCTGGTGACATCTTTTTCGTCCAGGAACAGGAGGTGCTCGTAATACCAAAGCTTTGGCACGTATACATCCTCAGTTCCTGTGCCTGTGATATAACTGCTTTTCACCTACAACAATGTATACTCTAAAACATTAGATTATGATAACTTAAATATTAAACCTCAATTAAAACCTATATCCATTAGAAAATCTAAATAATAATTAAAATATTATCTGAGTGGGTGGTAGGTAGGTAGGTACTTACTTTTTTGTATTCCTTTTTGTAAGAAGTTCTCGTTTTCTAGTTTTTTTTTCAGATCGGATAAGGTTGCTGTGTTTAATTTTTCGGTATATCTTTAAAAGAGATTTGTAGACCTCGTTCCTTATATCCCTGTTATGATACTGAGGGCTGACCGGGTCCCAAAGGCACTTATATCCCTTCCAACATTCAGTGACTGCAATCATTGCACTATTGTCATTTTGCATTACACATATTTCTTCAACCTCATCCATTTCCATGTTGATTAATACTTGATCAACAACAAATAAAATACGAAACAAATAAAAACAAAAAATTAACAAAATAGTTTACATTACGTTCACTTTCACCACACTCAAGTTCGGCTGGTTGTTCCCTTTGGTTACTTGTTCTGGGTAGGTTTCCAGGT
Organism: Magicicada septendecula; assembly: GCA_034769895.1. Lineage (NCBI taxonomy): Eukaryota > Metazoa > Arthropoda > Insecta > Hemiptera > Cicadidae > Magicicada > Magicicada septendecula. Next base: position 331,802,000 of record CM068374.1, on the reverse strand, counting down.
TCGCATTCAAATTCGGTCGGTTGTTCATTAGTAAATGGGTTTTTAAAAAATGTGTCATATTTTGGAAGTTTTTTAAGTGATTCTGCCCGTTTTTGTAGTTTTATTTTTTGCGCACCATTTAAATAATCACATTTACTTTCCATAACTTAAAACAAAAATCAACTTGAAACATAAACACTGAAACACAAAGCGGCACTCTACACTCCGAACAGGAAAGACGGACACTCCTATTGCGAAGGAGATGCGACGTACGACTGCTAGTATTAGGGTAGGTGCACACTTGCTGCAAAAGTTATCAGGACGCTGCGGCATTTCAATCTGCGTCTTATCGGCGTTCCAATGCACACTGAAAACACGGTGATAGGCCACAGCGACAGTCTCTCATTTGCCACCAACCGAGATGGATCGTACACGCGCCCAAATATTTAAGAAGAAAGTTGTTTTTTCATACTTGGTGTACAAGTACGTAAATCGTGAAAGTGAAATCAGAAAAAGTAAGTACTGGATTCATCCATACAACAGCGAGAGGTACTTGAAGGAAGCTTTTAATGTATGCTTGATGGATCTCAGGGAAGATGATGACAAGTTTTTCAATTATTTTCGAATGTCAATTCGATCCTTTGACGAATTAGCCGGTCTAATCAGCGACGCACTACAAGGAAAAGAAACCTACATGAGATCTCCCATACCACCCTTGGAGATGCTGGCAGTAACATTGAGGTACGTAAAAGACTTCAACTTCATATTTACATTATAGATTGATTAAAATAATGTAATCTTATATGTAATATGCCTACTGGCATAGTGCATAAATTATTTCAAATATATTACCTTTTCAAATGGATACTTTGAGAAGGAAAAAAAAATTATATATTGATTTATTTATTTTTATTATTTTGTTTATTTACATTAAGCGCATCAGCATGATCTATTAGCGCTATTTTCATTATTAATTAAACAATATTATATTTAAATGTATAATGAACAGAAGTACAAAGAATAATAATAATAATAAAGTATAAAGAATATGAAGCAATAAAAAAAGTCATTAACACTACATCTAATGATCTAAGTAATTATAGGTTAGGGGTTTTCGAAAAATTTTTTATTGTCTGTAGTTTGGGGTGGTTGCGGCAAAGGCTCCTGCGATGGGTAGAAACCGGTACGAATATCTGGTGAAGTTGCAGTCGTGGTAGAAGAAGATGGCACAGAAGAAGTAGCAGACATTGATGAAAAGGTGGGGTCTGCCGCAGTATATTGAATGGATGAAGTTGGAGGGAGGTTGTGTTGAGGTGGAGGAAAATTAATTTGCTGTGACTGAATTGGCCTGAATTGTTGGTAGCTCGGGGAAAACATTGGATGATACGTTTGAGAAGGAAATGTCATGGATGGAATCTGAGTTTGATTTTGACGTTTTATTCTTTTGACAACGTCAAGAACTTCACTTCTAAAGTCTAACTTTTGATCCTCGTTGAAACTTTTTATGGTCGGAATTAACGAATCAAAAAATGATTCGTCTTATCCGGTGGCTCGACAGCAACGGGTTAATTTATGAATTGCAATAGTGACGACTCAAACTCTCTTTGCCGTTTGGACGCTGCTCCGGTGGATGATGCAGATGTGGATGGTGGAGTGGATGCAAGTGTGACTGCAGGAAAAGTCGCAGATTCTGACAGGGATCTATCTTCTTCTTCCTTTTGTTGGGATTGCGAGTGAGGAGAGTCATTGTTGTAAGGATTCTCAAGAGTTGACTGAGTGGTCGCCAAAGCCATCGATGCCTGCAAGAATGACAACTGTCTTGCGTATATATACTGTCGTCCAGCTCCTGCTGGTTGCCCTGATTTTGTCTTTTTTCGTGCGCTCCTCGAGTAGTTGTCTTTCAAATTTTTCCATTTTAGAGCGAGCTTCTTAACTGAAATTAAAAAAAAAAAAAAAAATTTTACTAACAAAAAGTTCATCTCAATAAATAAAAAAAGTTCATTCTCTCATAAAACTTTTATTATTATTATTGTAATTATTTTTTCTTATTTATTTTGTTACATTTTATTTATTATTTTGGTTCCCCAATTATTATTTTTCTAATTTGCTAACAATTATTTGGTTTTGTTGCTATTACAGATATCTAGGGAGTGGATGTTACCTCAAAGACCTTCATTACTCTTACCGGCTTGGACATTCAACTTTATGTAAAATTGTCAGGAAAGTTTGTGCAGTGATGTGGCTAATTTTAAGAGAAGAGTGTTTTCCTCCTTTTAGTACTGAAAGATGGTTGGAGATTTCTTCAGTGTTTGAAAAAAATGCGAACTTCCCCCATTGCCTTCGCGCACTCGACGGAAAACACATAAGAATAATTAAACCAACAAAAAGTCGGTCGTTGTACTATAATTATAAAAACTTTTTTTCGATAGTTTTATTTGCAGTGGCTGATGCGAATTACAATTTCATTTACATAGATGTAGGGTCGTTTGGAAGAGAAGGGGACAGCACTGTATTTGAAAACTCTACTTTTTATAAACATCTAATGAATGAATGATTACAATTCCCAGTAAATAAACCGCTTCCAGGTACCCAAAGCCCAAACCTTCCCTACGTGTTTGTAGGTGACGATGCGTTTGGGCTTTCTACTCACATTTTGCGTCCGTACAAAGGAAAAACCTTCTCAAAAACAAAGAGAGTATTCAACTATCGGTTGCGCCGAGCCCGCCGATACGTGGAATGCTCTTTTGGAATTTTGTCTAATAAATGGAGAATTTTTCACAGACCAATCAACATAAAAATTCAGATTTAGCTGTACAAATAGTCAAGACTTGCTGCCTCCTTCATAATTACGTTCGTCAAAGAGATGGATATAATTTCACTGAAACGCCGTCGATAACAAGACTTGGAGAACAAACACAGCTACCAACCAAGCACGATCTGGCCCTGCGGTTGTTGCTATTAGAAATGAATTTGCAAACTACTTTGAGAGTGAAGCTGGTCGAGTGCCTTGGCAAGACAATTTTATATAAATAAAATTAATAGACTTACATTTTAATTCAATAATTTTAAATTTGTTTTTTTCTTTCCGCTTCTTGAGAAGCACCTTGATAATGGGTTTCTGAGGAAAAAAAACTTTGTCTTTTTGTTCTACTTAAAGACAAGTTTTTATTCTCAGAAACCCATTTTCAATAATTTTAATTCAATATTTAAATATATTATAAGGACGCCGACCCACTTAAAGACTTGAACATCTAAAAGTTTTGTTATTCAATGTACTTATTTTAATAAAAGTTGTAAAAGATTGTACTTACTGGTTGCATTTTTTTCATTCTCCGTTTTTTGGCTGAAGTTCTCAATAATGGCTTCACAAATGTTTTCCCAAGCAGACGGTTTTTTATTCGGTCTTTATAGTCCTCATGACTAACATCCCGAATTACCGGGCGAGTTTTTACTTCTTCGATGAAAAGTTCGACATCAACATTTTCATCAGACATCGTGTAGAGTGACATCACAAGAGGTGCTGCTGAAGGGCAGCTGTCTCATCTTGCACTTCGTCCTCAGTCATGGTGTTTAAGAGCTCGAGAAAATTACCTCTGTTTTGAGAATTTTCTGATTCGTCGTGTCCTCTAAAAGCTAAACCTTGTCTGCCGAGAAAACCAGTCGCTTTCAGTAGAACTTTGATATGCTTTCGATTTTCCTCTATATTTCCTGATCGTTGCGAGTCCAGTAGAGATGATACTGACTTCTGTTGGGAACTACGACTTTTAAATTCAGCCCATGATGTCATTGATGCTTTGTGCCTTTCTCCAAGTTCATGCTGCTTTAAAAGTGCAGAAGCATCTTTCCACTTTCTAAATCCCTTGTCTATAAAAGTGCGACTTCCAGCTGCTTCACCTGGACGAACAGAATACTGTGCGTTGAAGTGTCGGCATGGGAAACAGTACACAGCGTCTTCTGCTTTGGAGTATTCTATCCACTCATGGATGTAATAATAACGAGCTGAACCTTCTTCCATTGGTCTTTGGGAAATCTATGTTTGGCTGGACTGGACATTCTAGTGGGCTAATGCTAAGTGACTTACTCTGCTCTGCTGTTGATGAAGTTTGGGAGATAGACGGAGTTAACCTTGTGCTAACCTTGAATTTCTGAGCTGTCGTCGTAGATTGAGAAGACGTACCATTGGAGGATGCTTGAGTAGACAGTGTAGTTAGCGGTGAAGGCTCAGACGAATGAGGAGCAGATCGATCACTATCAGTCAAGTCCACTTCCACTTTATTCTTTTTACTGAAAAAGTCACTGATGTTTCGTTGAGTTCTTTTCATTTTAGCAGGTTTATATTTTATGTCTGTCACGGAATTATTTTTTTCAGGGCGTTAAAGTAACGTCATAATCAATCACTCACGTCCATAATAATCTCTTAGCACTGTTCGTAATGCTAATGCAGGTAAAGATAAATACACTTAACGAAGCTAGCGCGCACAACAATAAACCTTAACACGGCTTCGCAACGCAAAAACACTGACGTCTAACACTTAAAGCAAAACACTTATCGAAGCTAGCACGCACAACAACAAACCTTAACACGGCGGCGCAACGCAAAAACACTGACGTCTGACTCTGACGTGACTACTACAGACAGATGTGACGACAGAAGGAAAGTGTTGCCAACTATTCTCAAAAAGTATCCCTAATGTGCAACTTATATACCCTACCTAATATATTTTCGACAGATATATCGTTACTTTCTATTTGCATTGGAAATTTGTTCATTATTGCTAAGTATTTTAAGACCTAAAATGTAGTATCTAAGTTTACTACATTTATGTATGTATATATTATGATCAGTTTGTAAATCTCTGTAAAGTCTTACAACAATCTATTTGTTTTAGTAAAGTTAATATACCGATTTATATATTAAACCTATATTTATACTTAAAACTATTTATTTTGTTACCTATATTTACTTTATCCAACTTAAATACTTAGTTCCAATAGATCGGAAAGATCCCGAATGAGAGAGGAATATCGTCTGTTTCTGTTTCGAACGCACGTTGCGAGGACGGACGGAAGTGCGGCAACGTCGCATGCAACCTGTCTCAGCTAAGTCAGTCATTTCATTACATGAAAATTATATTGTTGGTTATTTAGATTTAGATTATGTTAGATAATGAAATAAATATTATGTGCAAATTAAATAGAATGCTAATTAAATATAAACAATTAAATATAGTTTTTTAATTAAATTAAATAGATGTACAACAAATTATTTATGTTATCTAATTAGTTAATAGGTTTTATGTTTTTCTATAATACCAGATACAGTAATCACAAAACCTGGAAAACACTATTGTGCTTTGTGCTTGCCCCCCCCCAACCAAAATCTGAAATGACGCCCCTGTTTCCATTCCTCCACTAGAGCCTGTATAATTCTTGGTGCACTTTGGTTCATGCTGCGCCTTTTTGTCTGCATTTGCATTAGCAATATTGCATCCATGGCAATGTTTACATAACATTTTTACATCTAGGACCTTACCTGTGTCAATACTTGTGGCAGCTGGACATACTTTTTGAGCAGAGGCAGGACGTTGGGCTTGTTTAACAGCGACTTGAAGACTAGAAGAAACTGCTTATATCTGTGGCCATTTTGCCGATATTTGCGTCAAACGCGAGCGTCTCTTCGTGGACCCAAACAGACGTGATAGGAAGTCGAATCAGATCGCCAGGATTGAAGCAAAACTCGTAGCCCACGTCGGCGCATTTCGATCCGTCCAACGTGATGACGTTGGAAGGACGATCAGAAGTAAAAACGCAAGTAATTACTTTTTTATAACAGTACCGTCTAGGATTTATTAAAATCCTAAACGGCACGGTAGCGCCACTGTTCGTCTGCCAAAACGATGAATTCCCAACGATGCGTTTGGTAGGACAAAAATGATGTTGCGCATGAATCAAAACGAGAACGTTCATATTCATTTTTCAAACGTTAATGGTGCACCGCACCGCGTTTTATACAGTTTAACCCCATTTTCCCACTCTACTGTATCAAGGCAATAAAAACATAATAAACAGATTACATATGTGTTAAAACAAACATAGAATTGAAATACATTTGTTTGGTCATGGTTATCGGTTTGCGTCCTACGGGACATAGACTCAAATTTAAACACCATTTGGGGCAAGCAACTTGTCCACAGGAATTAAAAAATGAGTGAGGTTATCGTCGTACACATATATCAACGTAGCTGGAAACCCACAGAGAGGAAATTTCCCCTCCGCTGACAAACTTCCCACTACTACGTGAGTACGCGTGTACTAGTTGGTACAGTCACCACTGCAAGCACTGTTCGGAACGCTTTGTTTGTGTCAGTGTTTGTTTAAATTTCAATAATTTAAGAGCTGTTTTAAATATAAAAATTGCACACTCGTGCGCTCATAGCCCCCAGGTGGTAGCAAATATGCCTTATATTTTTATGTCTTAAGAAAAATATCCACTGTCACTTTAAAAATAGAACCAAACAACGAAATGCAAATACTACTGGTAATTATGTGCTACTGTAATTTCTAAATTTTGTAATGCAAATTATTTTCTAATTAATGTTTTTGGATCTAAAGAACAACATCTATAATCGTTAACGTACTACAAATTACACAGAGAACACTAACAAAGCATACCGAAAATTATTGTAAATTATTGTAGGCCTATAAATATGCCGACATTCATCACCTCACCCCACTTGCTCCTATTTATGCAGTAGATCATTGGAACTACGTACTAGGCCTATAGAAGTAGGCCTACACAAGACAACAAAAATGAAAAATGGAATTATGTTTATACAAATTACCTTTCATGATTCCAAGGGTCATCTTCAGGGCTCTTTTTCGTTTCATGTCAGTAGACGATCAGTAATATGCAGTCCTATGGTCACAAATAATTGCTAACTGTTCAAATAGAAAATAATAAAATTTTTACTGTGCAAGTCATATAGTAATATGACTTTTTTTATAGTAATGTACTTTTTTGTAACAAAAAAATTTTCAACTAAGTTAACAGCTATGACAGCAGGTAAACCACACTTCACATTAAGTCTTCAATTCCTGATAGAGTTTCTTCACTGTCCGTGTCCATTTGACTACATCCGCTGGCGTCATCCTCATCTGTGTCACTGGTTTCCCCTCCAAGTTGAATGATGAAATTTTCAACAGCGTTTTCTATTTGTGGTTGAGATGTAACGTAGTCTTCTTCAACCTTTTTTACATGGTCACATTTTTTTTGCCAGGATTCTCTGGTGATTTCCCCGAATTTTTGTACTGTTAGCTGCTTCACGTCTTCAATTGTAAACGTTGTGTTGTTGGTTGCTACCCAGTTCTTCACCTCGGCCCAAAAAAGTTCTATTGGGTTGAGCTCCGGATGGTATGGAGGTAAGCGCAATACAGTGTGGCCGTGTTGTTGAAGGAGCGAATCGATTACATATTCTTTGATCCTTGGTTTATGTAACGAAATCAACTGCAGTAACTGTACCTTCAGCATCGAATCATCGAAAGGTATTCGGTTACTTCGAAGCCACTCTTACATATTACTTTTAGTTGAAGCGGAGGTTGGACACTTTTTTGACTGCACATTATGGTATGGTGCATTGTCAATGACAAGTACACTTTTTTCTGGCAGGTTTGGTATTAATTTTTCTGTCAACCACTTTTGGTAGTTTCCAAAGTTCATTGAACTGTGATAGTCTCCTGAACACAGACTTGATTTCCACATGGTGAAGCAGTTTTCAATAAAACCCATCTCTCCTCCCGCATGAATTATTAAGTCTTGCTCCTTTAGTGAGGGGTATAGCGACATCATCATTGTTATTGTCTGGCCACGATTTCTGGCTCACATGTGACGAGTGAATATAAGTCTCGTCCATGTAAACTACTGGTCGCCCTTCTTCTCTGTATTTCCTAATGTTTTTTATATATTCGTGTCTGTGGAAGGCTATGTGTTGTTGTTCAATAAGTACATGTCTGTTGTTTCTCGTCTTTTTCTATTTAAAACCCAACTGTTTGATTACTGTCCTTAAACTTGTCTTCCCTCCATTAAACCCTATATCACTAATTTTGAATGTAATTTTGGTAGTGTAGGTAGACATTTTTCGACGAGGTAAAAGCCGTTGATCATTCGGCGTATAACAGATTTATCAAAACCGTCCAAATCTGGCACAGGCTTTTCTCTCTTCCTTTTCTTATTTGGTGTTTCAAATAATGGTTGCCCTTCGCTTCTCTGCCTCTTCGCTTCTTGGTTTATTCTCACTAGTGTCATCCGACTTACACCAACTGCAGCCGACACTCTTTCTCTAACTTTTTTACAGTCTATTAAAAACCCTCCATGATCTGCTTCCTTCTTCATAAACTCCATCACATTGTATATAACTTCGCGAGTTTGGCTTTTAAGCACCTTTCCCGACAACTTACTCATTGTTAAGCAATCACTAATAACAAAAATTAAAGAAATAAAATGTATCGCGACGAAAAACAATACAAACAAATTAGTTTTAAATAACGTCACAGAAAGGTAAACCTAATCACTAAGATAGCTATTAAAATACAAAACCACAGCACAGATTGCAAAACACAAAACACAACAGCAACTCTGTAACTTTTTGAATGCTTGCAGACTGTACGTGTCAACAACACCACACTTAGCCTGAGGCCTGAGTGAAATAGCGTTTTGCGGGGCGCGTAGCGTGTGAAGCAGGTAGTAACTGCACGCTCATGTACCGGCCTTGTTTAAACAGCGTTTTGCAGGGCGTGTAGTGTGTCAAGCGGGTGGGGTGGGGTGTGCGCTCTACTGGCCTCAGTAAACAACTATCGTTTGTACGGCACGTTCATATTTCAAGCTGTTGCTTCATCATGTCTTCCTATGATATTATCGATATGTATTTAGAAGAAAATTCATTTTTAAAATTTAATTTCAAGGAAGGTCCGAGTGATATTGTGAAACAAAGAAAAAGGTTTGGAGAATTTTCTACTTTATATGCAAGTTTGAGGTTGAATAATGAAAAATTTCGCGAATATACAAGAATGTCCATATCATCTTTTGATTACATTTTGAAAAAAATTGAACCACGTTTGAAAGTAGCAAGTACTGACTTTCATATATCAGATATTATAACTCCCACAGAAAAATTAATTGTGACGTTGAGGTAAGTAAAAATATAAGTCATATTTTTTTAGCATGTTTTTATTAAAAATATTTAATGTTTGCATATTTTTACAGTGTGTATTTTAGTTTTCAAAGTCGTTCTGTGCATAGCTAGAACTAGTGTTACCAGTGTTCGGTTGTGGGAAATAACTTCTGGTATCGCCATTTCCTGGTTGGGCATAGTATGGCTGATTGACATAGAAAGAATTTGAATTCTGACTCGGGGTTAGAGCTTCCAATAGCCAGTCATTTATTTTTCCGCGAAAACGTAGTTTCTGGTATTCGGACAATTTCTTCATGCTTGGTAATATGCTCCTGAGGAACAAATAGTCCGCATCGTTTCTCAGTTTTTCCTCTTCGTTGCTTTGGTTAAGCCGTTTCTCCATAAGTTTAATTTTTTTTTTCGATCTCTAGCATCTCTTCTCTCATGTTGCCTTTTTTTCTCGAGATAGGCGTTGGCTGAGACGTAGAAGGCGCCGGGGATTGTTGTGATGCCGGAGATGCTGCGACTGAGTTGACTATGTCTATATCCACATCAGTAGAATCTTCTTCGTTTGGAATATCCACGTTTCCCTCAACTTCCACTGGATTTAAATTTCCACTAGATGGGGCTGGCATTACTTCATGCCTCATAAACTCCATGCTTTGGAAATATTTCCAAGATGATAGCCAATCGTTAGCTTCGGCTCCAGATCTTGAGTCGGGTTTCTTCTTCAGCTCTTTTCTATACTGATCCTTTAAGTGCTTCCACTTTTTCTTCAATACATCTTCTGCAATAAAGACAAAACAATATATGAGACTTAATGGAATTTCGAAAGTTAATTCATATTTCACTTATTTGAAACAATGTAAATTTAAACATAAATTAAATTCACGTTGGGGAAAAAAATTTAACGTCATTTTTTAACCGTGGATAACTTTAAAAAAATAACTTAAAACATTCAATAAAATTGATTTAAAGATAAAAAAAACTTTTATATTAAAAAAACTTTTTCACTTCATAAGAAAATTTACACAGGCATAAAACGGATATGTAAAATATATATGGATAATATGTAGAATGGATAATTGTAAAATTTCCATTCCACCTAATAATGTCATTTTTTTATTACAGATACCTCGCTATGGGTATATCTTTTCGAGCACTGGCGTTCAGTTTTCGCATGGGAAAAACAACAATAGCAGATGTTGTATATTCAACTTGTTCGGCCTTATGGCTGGAATTGGTTAATATACATATGCCACATCCAACTCAAACGGACTTCATGAAAATAGCGGACGACTATTATAGATTGTGGCAATTTCCAAACTGTATTGGCTCACTGGATGGCAAACACTGCAGAATTAAATGTCCAGCAAATTCTGGATCGGATTTTTACAATTACAAGCAATATTTCTCAATAATATTACAAGGTGTAGCAGATGCAAATAAAAAATTTATTACCATTGAAGTTGGAGGAAAAGGTAAACAAAGCGATGGAGGGACTTTTCATTTTTCAAGATTAAATGCATTTCTAGAAAATGGACAACTAGATGTACCCCCAGCCTGCAATATACCAGGAACAGAAATACTATTACCTTATGTCTTGGTAGCTGACGAAGCCTATCCTCTGAAAACTAACATAATGCGACCTTTTCCGTCAAGAAACTTGGACACAAAAAAATGAAAATTTTAATAAACGTCTTTCTCGTGCACGAAAATGTGTTGAATGTGCCTTTGGTATTTTATATGCAAAGTGGCGGATTTTAGGCAAACCAATTGAAACCAATGTTGAACATGCTTGCCTTATTATAAAAACTACATGTATTCTACACAATGTCATACGGGATCTTGAGGGAAATGTTGATACTGACTGTGCTGTAATTGCAAGTACAGCTATGGGAACATCGTCTGGTAATCATCTAAACAGAAGAAACAACAGTTCTACTCTGGCAGCGAGGAACATACGAAATCAATTTTCAGACTATTTTTGGGAAAACAGAATGTAAACTAAAATTATTATGTAAACAATTATTACAAACAAAATATAATAAATACAAACTAACGGCGAAAACTTCTTCTATTTTATTCCTCAGAACCAAAAGTTCTTTCTGTAATTTAATTTGTTTTATTTATTAAAAATACAACATCATAATATTATAGAACGCATTTAAAATTCATTAGAATATATAATATTTCTGCTATTACCATTTTTCTTCAAAACTTAATTACTAACAAAAATTAAGCACACATTAAATGGCAAAGTAAGCAAAAAATTAGTAAGTTATTTGAAGCTACTATGAATGATACAAATAAAAAAAAATCATGAAACAAATATTACTACAGAAATAATTCATAAAAAATTACATTATCAAATTACATAATACAATATATTACATAGTTTATTATGATAAATTTAGCAAAAACTTATTTGTCATTATTTCTCTAATGAAAACTAGGGGGCTTTAATAATACTAAAAGAAAACCCTAAAAGGGACAAAAAAGAGTTATTATCCAAATTACTGTTAAATTTAGAAATATAATTTTTGAATCTGAAACTAAATTTTATCATAAAGGTAAAGTAATTTAGCAATACCTTGAATATAAAACAAAAAAATAAATTCTAAAAGAAAATGGAATATTATATAGGCTATATGAGTATGACCAATAATTATAAAAAAATTACTTTAGAAAGCCTAAACATGGATCTGAAATTTGTTATTTTTTGCTCAGATAGCTAAGGACATAATAACTTACAATACAAAAATATTTCGAAAAGATTAACTTCACTTATTAGTTTGTTTCATTATCTACACATAAATCACAATACAAAAGACATTTTTAAACAACTAAAAACTATTAATAACGGATGTCGCCTGATATCGTTACTCAATATCAGTAACTTGCAACTCTTATGACAACAAACTTGTTTACTCTGCGGTAAAAAAAAAAAAATTAATACAGTCATTTCCTCTTTCATGTTTGATGTTTCCTTTCAGTATACGCTTTCAATGTTATCGCGTTCACTTCGTTTACTGAATACTGAAATGCTATCGGTACTAACGGTTTATACTTGGGGAAAAAACCAAAATTTACACATTCAACAATATCTTGGTGTGGTGGGGGGTGGGGGAGAAAAGTAAAAAAAATGAAAGGGGGCGGCTATAAGAATGCTTTGCCCAGGGTGCAAGATACCTGAAATCGGGGGCTGCTCACATGATGCATAAACTATCTCACATAACTTAAAAGAACAGTCTCAGCCTAACGTATATCGGCTAGTAAAACATTATATTTACAAAGACAAGCATTTTGTGTTATCACTGATGGTATTAAGAAGATTAGAAATTAATATTTTTAGGGGATGAGTAAAGATGAAAATAAGAAAGTTAGTTAAAATATGGGGTTGTGTTTTGCAAATTATACGTATCATCATATTTTAATTTTACAAATAACTGTGTTTAAACTCATTTAAATTGACTATTTAAACTCATTTTAACTAAAACGGAATTAACGCTTGTTTGCTTTCGGCAAGGGGCGCCGAATAACTGCAACAAAATAAATAAAAGCTTACCTTCTATGCCGAGTTTCGTTGCTAGTTCCCTCCACAATTTTGCCTTAATTAGCCGATTTTTATAATTCGGGTCAGCTGACATCCATAATACAGGTTTGTTTTGAATTTCGAGGATAATTTCTTCAAACGACATCTTGCACGCTCTCCAAACGCTCTTTGAAGACAAACTGGATTGAGATCAGTGTTACCAACTCTCAAAAATATTTATCCCCAAAGCTAAAGTCAAAAACCCCTAAAATCCCCCCTAAAAAATAATACTCTGTAAAAATAATAAATTATAATTAATAAATAATAATTAATAAATAATATGCTGTGATATTTTTTAATACTCTTTATTTATAAATTATTTAATACATCAAATATAATTTCGTTCTCTTCTGGAGATTCAGATTTTTTAAAATCATACATGTTGACATTGAATAAACTTAACATTTTAGGGGATGGATTAAAGGTTGTGCAAGATCCACCATTTCGATTTAATGTGAATCAGACCATCATCATGCTTTGCAACATTTCAATAGATAATCTATTCCGCAACTTATTTTTGACGATATTGTAGATGGAGAATGCGCGTTCGACACTTGCGTTTGAAATTGGAACCGTAACAAATGCTAGTCAAAATTTTGAGACATTTTCAAAACGTTTACAGCCAGCTGCGTCACAATCATTATAAACTTCAGAATAAAAGTCAGCTGAAGTAGAAGTATTCGTCCATGTTTTATTACTCAATTGGTGCCACTCAGACTCGATTTCATTTTTGTTGCCATAGATATGAGTTCGCTGAATGTGATTCAATATTGGTTTTATATCCGGTTTGACTTGAGATGTAGCAACCTTTGGGTGCAAATCAGCAACTATTTTTAACATTGATAAATTATCTGGAAGCCTTTTCTGAATCTGCTCGGCCAGACAACATAAAAATTTCTTGCATCTTTCCCTGACATCCAACAAATCCTTTTCTTCAAGTTCTTGTGATATGTTTTGAAAATCAAAACCGAAATACATTGATGCTGTATGCATCAGATGCTCCTGGAAATTAAAGTCTACCAGTTCAGAGTCCACCAATTTCTCCAATTGTGAAGGTACTACAAGTCGTCTTAGCAAGTTTTTGTATAAAAAAACAAATCCTCAAATAATTTAGTAAGCTCAACATTGTCACTTTGAAAAAGTAAATTTAATTGAGTCACATTTTTTAATTCATTTTTAAAAAAATCAAGAAAGCTTTAAAAGGAAGCCTCCGCATGATATCATAAAGCTGTTCTGCCATGTAACATTTGTCATCGGATTTAGCAATCGAAAAGAGCAGCTTTAATTCTTCCCACTGCTCCAATATTGTGTTAATAGCTTGATAGCGAGCGAGCCAACGGGTTCCGCTAAGTCCTTGAATTTTTTTCTGATCCTTGTTATCATTCATAGTTTCAAATAATGTTTTGTAGTAGTCCAAACGTTTAGGGCTGTATGAAAACCAATTATGGGTTTCTCTTACAAGAAATTCCAGTTGGCGTGGTAATAATTCAGCCGCTTTTTCCGCGCATAAATGCAAAGAGTGGGTAACACATTTGACAATAATTAAATCCGGCAGTTTTCTCTTTTTAATATAGCAGTCACCGAATTATGTTTACCAACCATAACGTTTGCTCCATCAACGCCGATTCCGATCATATTTTCAATTTTTAAGCCATCCTTTTTAAGTTGATTTACAATTGCTTCATGTACACTTTTTGCGTCACATTCTATTATCTTTATTATTCTATAGAAAGTTGTGACAACTTGCCTTGTCTTGTGTGAAAAAAAGCGCACCATAATGCATAGCACTTTTTGTGTAGAGAGATCAGTGCTCTCATCGATAATAATCGAATTCGGAAAATCTCCTATCTCTTCAATTAAAGCTTCAAGCATTGATGGACCAAGCACATTTTTTATTAACATTGAGCACTTAGTGCGATGAATTTTTAGGTCTTTCAGAGCATCTGATGAAGGATCCAACTGAGGAAGTATATTAATCAAATGATCTACTGTTAACAAAGAACAGTGCTCGGCGATAAAGGCAGCGATTTTCAACTCGGCGATTTTTGTATTTTCCGATAAGGCTGGTTTATATATTTCAGATATAGATTTAGTTGCCTTTGCTGATTTTTCTCAGGCTGTGTTTTTTTTATGTTTATCAGTTTTAGCGTGACTAACTAAATCTTTTTTGTGGGCTTTTAACTCTACACGGCAATATTTACAAGTCGCCAATGTGTTATTCGTAACATCAGGTGCAAGCCAACCTGCAATAAGAACATAAATTTTAAGTAACGACACATGACTTCAGTACCTATACAGATATAAGTATAGTAAATCACAGCAAATAGGAAAATATTCAATCATGACAATACCAACACCACACAATTTTTTATAAATATTTTAGAGTATATGTATATGAATATGTATATGTATATGTGTATGCATATATGTCCACAACAGACACCAAACAATCTTTAAAAAAACCTGAAAAAATAAAACATCATCAACATCCTGTACTGCCCGACGAATCCACTCCAAAAAACGTGCATAGTCATAACATTGATTGTAGGTTATGTACCTAAATAAAATAAAATACCTATTTTGAATTTTATTGAAGAACGGGTACTGCGGTAATTCGATGACGCCGATGATTCTATGGTAAAAGATCATAAATATTGAATTTAATACTGTCTATCTTGATCATTTATAAATTACAAAAATCCAATGAAAATTCGTTACCTTTTAAATCTGGATCTGTTTCCCAAGTCTTCGTGTACTTCTGACTGTACTTCTTATTTTTAGTTTCTTTAGGGATCATTAACAAATTGCTTGTCGACACAGCAGTACAATAACAAAATTGAATTAAACAAGTAAACAACAATCAACGTACATATGAATTTCCAGTAAGCATAGGCACAATAACCACCAGTCACCGAGTCACCACAGAGTAGTTGTAATATATTTGTAATAGATGTCGCTAAGTCGCTAGGTCAACAAATAAATATCATTGGCTAGTTTGGAATTGTCTCAGGGCCTATACTTTTACATATTTATTTTTCTCAATAAAAAAAAAATAATAATGAAGAGTAAAAAAATCCCTAAAAATACCCCTAAAAAAATAGAACCCTTAAAAAATCCCATCCCACTTATTTACCCCCTAAATTTGGGGGGAAAACCCCTAAGTTGGGAACCCTGATTGAGATCGACGCTGCACGCTACACCAAACACAAAACAGCACGCCGCCCGCTTCACTCTCCGCCTACGTCACTCAGGACAGGTTCATTTGTAGCAATGTTATTGTTATGGACGCTCCGCAAAACGCTGGGTTAGAGCGGCCACTCAGGCCGTAGCCTTACAGTCACACTGTATGGTGGGAGACGCTCATTCATTGCGCATGCGCTAACCAGGCAACTTCCTAAATTGATGTGTGTATACTCCACATTTACGTTCCAGCGGAACAGTATTCAGTTCGCGCATCGTGCATCCCGACAAGGGTTCAATCTTCACCGGCGGCTCCCTGATGGAAAGGACGTCTCTCCAAAACACGCGTAGAGTTTCGAAAACGCTGGAAAATTTGAGATTGGTCTCTAGCGATTTGTCCAGGACGTAGCGGTATATGATGACGTTTTCATCCCTAAAGACGACAAACGGCTCGAACCTGTTCTCGGCGTTGATCAGCTCCAGCATATCCGCGTGGTATTTGACGCAAATGTCCACTTCGCTGCGCTTTTTTTCTTCCCAGAAAATGTTTGTCTTTATAATTTGATCGTTGATCGTCTATAAATACAAATTTCTTGTAACGCTCGCCTCTGTCACGTATGCATTGAAATGCCGTTAAAACATCTCGAATTTTTGCATAAACTACCGTATGTTTTTCAAAATAGCAAGGAATAATCATACTTGTAAAGTTTGCAAAGCGAGGCAATTTCCCTTTTTTCAAATAAACGCGTAAAGCCTGTAATGCTTCGACTTGCTTCAAGGACTTGTACAAAGCGGTCCGTTTATAAACGTATTCGTAAACAGCCCCTCGATAGTGTATTGCTGGTTCAGCGGTCTTTCTTCAAGGTACCGCCGCGATGAAATTATCCCCGTCTCAAATACCAAGTTGGCAAGCGGCCCCCAGGCCTGATGCATTAGTCGTTTCAAAGTCCGACGACCGGATTTTGCTGAAATCGTCATTACCGTTTTTATAAAGAAAGTTTTATAGCTTCGTCAGTGTTTGCAACCAGGGGGAGATAATTTTTTGTAATCAGAAAATAAAAGAAGTTTGTAGCGTTTATTGGAAAAAAATCTTTATCCCCTTCGTAGAGATCGATCGCGGACGTAAAAATACAATGCACAGCGTTAGGAGGAAAGTCGTGGTGCAGCGTACACTTCCGTCACTCCTTCGTCCAATTCGTTACGTTTGCAAAATAGTGATATGATATACATTCTTTACTTATCTCTTGTATAGGTGCGACGCAATGGTTTTTGCATAAACCGTTTAGAAAAATCTCGATATTGTCCTGATTGGCGAGTATCCTAAAGACGCTCCATACAATGTGCTTATTGGGATTCATAGAAAAAAGCACGTCCAAATGAGTTTCGTTTAAAAAACTTTCCACTCCTAGATCGCTGCGCCAGCGGACGTAATAATTTCGAGTTTTAAGGATGAACGCCGCGCACCACTCACCGCCTTGTTTTCTCCTGTTTCAGCGTTGTTCTCTCCTTTGCTCCTTTTCACGTTCAGATTGCCCTGTTGTGTCGGTTCGAAAAACGCCATACTGATTAAAGACCGAAATGGCACCCGTGCGCTCGTACACGTTTAAGATTAATGCGTTTTGTATGTCGGTTAGCGGCGGTGTATTCGTGCTCGAAGCTTCTCCGGCTTTGTACAAAATTGTGTAATAAGCCTGTAGCGAATGAAATAGATGAAATGAGTTAGGTTAAGTAAATAAAATTTTATAAGCACTGTTTATTTTACTCAGCTGTCATTACAACTGGTATTAATTGTTAAATCTGTCTGAATAATTTACATGTAAAAATGTAAATTTTACTTTCTCCATGTGTCTTTAATAAATGTAGCATAGCACATCAGGTATAAAAAGTACTCTCTCACATCAGCAATAAATTAATTATCTTATTTATCTAAGTGTCTGCAAGTGAAATTTGTGCAAAACCGTATTTATATAGAACAGTTCTTTGAGCTTTAGTCATAAACAATAAAACAAAATCGTCTTCTTTCAGCTGAGGATCGCTCATAGATCCAAAGCGTCGCGACATTGAATCTAGATTTATAGATACAAACGATTCCATGATTTTATCAGACTATGAGAAAACCTTTAACGTATGGTTTAAATATGTAGGGCGATGGCAGGTCGAGCGGGAGATGGAATTTCAGACCATTTACGCAGAATTTGGTTTTTATAATCAGTCGGCCCATATTCGGAGCGGTTTTATCTCATTGGTTTCTCTATTTTGCTAGAGATAACCTGCAATGGCATCCGCGCAACCACAATGTATGGGCCAAAGAAGATCCCCCGATAATGGGTTCACCCACAATACGCAAAGTAGGCTATATGATCTGTGCTATAACTGTTACAACGGTCTGAAACTGTACTTGCTTAGTGAAAAAGACAATTTAACCTATTCACCGTTTTCCCACAAATGCGATACAATGTTGTCAAACAATACACAAACCTATACTTGTTTTGTGGCAATAATGGCTTCATGCTTGGTACCCAACAACCCTCCGTTTGCTGTTTTAATGTTTTTACTATTTATTTGTTTGCTTTTGTTTATCAATCAGGAAAACTTTAGGTTGGGAAAATTTACAAAAATAGAAATGTACGCGTGTCAGTGTAACGACAAAAGTAATAAATCTACCACTGTCGATCTGGACGCTCCCTTTTCAAACGCCATGCCATTTCTCGAAGTTCGCACTATTCTAATCGCCATGATAATCACCTGTTTTCTGTCCCGATTTAAAAAAACCGATAACGCATCATCGATGAACGCTTGATCTATTATGACCCGCGTGAACTATTATGAATCTGTCTCCTTTATTTAACAGTACACTTGTTCCTTCACCACTTTCGTCATACCACGATTTTTTTAGTGTATGAGATGTGTGTATATATACGTCAAATCATATAAATACATAAAATCATCTGTGTAAATGATTGGGCGCTTTTCTGTCCTGAATTGTTTTATTTTCCTGAGATATTCTTTTTGCCTATATAGCTTGACGTTCATTTGATACACTCTACTATTTCTAATATTCTTCCACTTAAACCCTATGTTTATAATGACTTTACTTAAACATGATAAGCTACCTTGAAAGTGTACACTAAACTTAAGAAGTTGAAGTTTTCGTAGCGTATGGCATGTTTTTTTGTGTTGTCGTAAAGTTGTAAATTGTTCTTATTAAACATTTATCAAAATTATCAATACTAGATTTTGTTGACCTCCTTTTCTTTCTTTACGAGGTGTTGTAAAGTGTGGTGACAGTCCATTTTCAATTGTTATCCCCTCACGTTTAATACGGCGGATCGTTGTTTCAGAAACTCCTGTTGCTGCCGCTATTCGTTTTTGAACCTTTTTTTAGTGGAATACTGATTCCATTTTTTCACCTTCCATAAATTTACCCACATTAGAAATGACTTCCCGAGCTTCCACAAGTTCGAGGGCTGTGTGGGACGAAGGGCATGCCCGTCGTCCGCTCGTATACTGCGTCCCGAGCTTCAAATAGAGCTCCTGCCGCATGGACTGTAGATAGGGCTGGATTTAGGGCGTGGCCTGCTACCGGCCGTGGGAGTTCAATTAATTATTAGTTAATTGAGGGTGAGAGTACGCCGAGGCCGGGTCCAAGATTCTCCTGGCACAGATTTTTAGCGTCCGAGGGCGCTAATGCGGTGGTTGCCCTGGAATCGGGCGGTGCGGTGATAGAATTTTCGGGTCAGTGTCCGTATAGTGGCGTCCAGGGAACGGACACGCAGGGCTTCACGGATGGTTCTATTATAAGTTAGATAGTGGACTTTGCACGCCCAGCGCAATCCTCGGTCAAGGAGAGGCTGAAGCATTCGCTTATGGGTCTTGACCAAATAGCCCCGTACGGGGATCGCGTAGTAACCATCGGCACCACATAGTTGGAGACGATAAGTTTCCCTAGACGGCGGGTCATGGCGTTGCTGCATAGCAGAGGACGGAGTTGATATAGGCGATTGGCGGTCTTGCGGGCTACTTGAGCGGAGTGTGTGTCCGTCAGGTAAGATGATAGTCAAGGTGGTGGACCCTGAGGTACTTGACCTCTCGAGACCAGGGCAACAGATTATCGCCTACGTATAGTCTGTCGGGGAGCCTTAAGCGTGTGGAGAAGACTACGGCTGTGCTCTTGCCTGCGTTGATGGCATCCCTCCATCTCTCTGCCCACTCAACGTATTCGTCTAATTGTTCCTGGAGCCAGATAACTGCTGTCTCAGCTCGACGATCGACGGCATACACCGCCCTGTCGTCATCGAACATGGCCAGCCTGGTGCCAGGCAACTTGAGGACGTAATTCACGTACACAGAGAAAAGCAGGGGGCCCAAGACGCTTCCCTGAGGTACACCAGCCGTAATAGCCCTTGCTGAAGAAAGGGTATTACCAACTTTCACGCAAAAGGTTCTGTTCCGAAGAAAGCTAGCAATCACATTGTAGCGGAACACACTTTCTACCTTTTTATACGCCCCATAATTTACTTACCCTGATTCCGTTAAACTTACCTTTTATATAAAAACTCCCCAGAAGATTCCAAACTCTCTAACAAGGTCGCCACGATGTTTTCAGGATATACATCGAAACCATAATACTTACACTTACTTAATTTTGATCATGTAATGCCCTTAGATCAGAAGATTCACAGGTTTCGTTTAGATGAATTCTCGATGCAGAACTCAGGTTACGGGTGTAACGTAATAATTAGATTAACACATTTTTATGCTATTTAAACCAACTCTTTTATTCAAACACTTTTCAAATACTTTCTTTCTTTCTCTTTTCTTTATGAAATATTATTTGTATCTTATTTATTACGTTATCTCTTATTTATTCTTACCTCTATCATATAAAAGTTAAAAAGTTTTATTCTACCTAACAAACCAGTACCGTACTTTTACTTTTGACGTCTTTTTTCAAATTTCCTCACACACACACACTCACGCTCTTTACATTTCTCTTTCACCCCCTTTTTCTGACTTCTCAATTATTTAAATATTTAAGACTGTTGCCCAACATATTCACAGTACTTAACTTTCTCCTTACCATTAAAATTGTTCTGCCATCTTCACGTTCACTTACACTGTCCCTACCACACAAACAGCTATCATATTTAGTAAATTCATTTTACTTTCTTCGCAGTCTCGTTCGAATATAATTTTGGGGAAGGCCGGGCGTACTCACACGCACCGGCCTCCCGTCACTATTTCACTGATACTGTTGCTGAGCTACCGACTATGCTGGTTGACGAGTGGTGAACAACTGCGAACCTCGTGCGTGCTTGGTTGCGTGCCTGCCAAGCGTTAGGCGTTGGCCGCGCAGTCTCAACTCATTCTGTGATTGGTTGAAATGCGGCAAGCGGAAATAATTCGCCTTACTTCCGTTATGAATTTTGGGTCGGAGATTACATACTTTCCCATGCCCTTTGGTGTCCTCTGAGCACATGTTGCAAAAGGCGGCACGCGCGCGCGCTCGCACCCACATTCCAACGTTATAGTTTCTTTTGTACCTGACTCTGCCTCGTACGGTTTCAACCATAGGGTGTTTCAAAAAGTTACATACAAATAGTTAAAATCAAAATTATAAAATTAAAAACCCTCTTGCTTTGTTCCGTTACAATACCCCCCCCCCCATGAGAGGTTTTCTGTCGAAACAGAAAAACTCTTATTGCCTAAAAACTCTTAAGAGGACCAGCAAGGATATAGCGCCATTGACCCCCCGTAAATCCTTATTAAAATCATGGGTAACTTACCCCCCTAGTCTGGTGATTGTGGCTACTGAATCACCAGACTCTGAAACAATTCATAAAAACATCAATAACTGGCCTTTCACTACACCATATCCTCAACTGATTTGGTTCCCCTTAGTCGTACTGGTTTGTCTTTCGCAAAGTACTGGTTTTATCTCAATGATCTACTTAAATAAACAATATTTATTTTTACTTCTGTAACTTATACAATACACATTTACCATTTATATTAGACACAACAAACAAAATAAAAATTTTAACTCCAAAATAACTCAAATTAATCAAACAATCTACTCCACTTCTTCACTATTCTCAGCACCATTACAATAATCATCAATTTTATTTTATTTCTTTTTCAATAGGAACTTATTTATTAACAATTTAAAAACCTTCTTCCACACACACTATGGCCCCCCTGGACTGTAGCGTCCAGTTGCCTCCACAAGGACTGAGGCGGTAGGGGTGAACACTTTTTTCTTTTCTTTCACCCCATCCTTGCTTTGGCGGTACATAACCTTCAGGGTACCAGTACCCCTTCTAATAAACTTATTGATACGCCCCTATTCGGTCTACCACCCATATATAGGTGTATAGCCGTGTTCCAAAAATAAAATTTTTAGATACCCCTTTTGTTCCCCGTTAAATTTCTATTTTATACCAATTTCAAAACAACAAACCATGGTCACTGTACAATAAGTCTGCCCATAGCTGGTTGTAAACCAAAACCACGGTCTGGGCTGGTAAGGCCGGGACCGCCCGAAATGTGGGGAATCGCATTTAAAAACATACTATACATGTTTTACATATACCCACACAATTACATAATCAACATAATACAACTCAAAATAAACATTACCATTGTTACATTAACATAAATCTTTCACACTGTGCCGAGGCACGGTTTAAATTGGTATACCTCGGCCTGAATTTAATTTAAATCGGCGCCACCGCGCTTTGTTTTAAATTTGTTGGTGCGCTACGCTTGCTAGATCGTCGGTGAAGGTCGCTGAGGCAGCGGCGTCGACTATCGATATTACGTGCAGCGAAGAAATTTAGTAATCTATATCAGCTGTTACCGTGACTTTGTAATTCGCTACCGTTAGCTGGGTACGGTGCACGAGTGCTTCCGTCTCATTTCTACCCCATTCTTGCTGATGTGAGGATCTGGTCCGGCGGCGATCTATTTATCTTTCCCATGCATTTGTGAAGTGCTAAAGCGTTCCAGGGTCCTCGACCTCTAGCCGAGAGTGATGGATTCCAATGTGGAAACTAGATCTTCTCCACTGGCAGAGCAACACACCTAAGCTCCATCGCCGTCGGGCCGACAGAGAAACGCATGATTTCCATCAAATTCAGATCAACAGAGCTCATGACGAATTCTTCAACACAGATCAACACCCTCGCCTTGCGTACATCATCTACCTTCAGATCACAGGTGGGATCAAACTAATTACTTATTTAAACACAACTTAGAGACAGCAGTGAACACCCGTGATGTTAAAAATAGACATTTTGTTAGACGAATTCGCCGCATGTGAATCAGATATTCACGTTTTTGTTTGTTGACTTTATAATGTTTTAATTATATTGTATCAGTACTTAATCTAAACACCAATTGAATACAAGTATATTGCCGTCTAAAGAGGCGTGTTCACATCTCAATAGTTGAATTGAACAAGGTCTTGCACTGGCAAGTCTGGCTCTGCCTTTATGCAGTGGGTTGTAATCATACTACTCTATTAGATTCTGTTTAAATGCAATTGATCATGGATAGGTAAATGGATCCTTAATGTAAATGTTAGAAAATATATGTGATGAATTGAGTAGTAACTCCAAGTTGTAATTAAAATTTGTGAAGGCATTTTATACATGTACTGTTAGAAATGATTGTATCAGCTGAGGTCATGTTCATGCAAGACTTACCTTGTTCTTTAACTTAATGTTTTGTCTATATTGCACGAAGGGTGTATAACAACTTAATGATTTATTCATGCATGCATTTATGTATTTCTATATATGTGTATTTGATGATGTAACTAAATATTCAGAGCAACTAGTACTTAGAAATTTTTATATAGCTTGGTAATGTATTGAAATACCCAGAGCTACTGTGACATTATTATTTAATTGTATATCTCAATCATTTAAGGTTTTTAACATGATTTCACATACATACTTATATATTTTGATGATGCTCTGAAGTGCTGTAACTTATTATCACACATGTAAAGACTTGGTTATTAAACACTAATAAAAATTGTTGATGTTGAAACCATCGTTTTAATTGCAAGTTGTGTCACCATGAGCCCCGCACATTTTATCTTCCGTCTAGACATATCGTCTAGTTTTAAATTTTAAGTTACGCCCCTCAAAAAGAAAAAAAAAATTGCGGGACGTTTCAACACTTTAATCTGAATAAAATTTCCTACCATTACACAACTTTTAATTTCAATTTCTATTGATTCAACATTTTAATCATTCAATTTTAATTGTCTACCATTTATTATCCATTTTAAATCAACAAATAAATTGTTTAAATTTATTAAACATTTTTCTATCTTTTAAATGAATTTAATTTACCTGAATTTAAATTTCACTAGAAGCATTCATAATTACATACTGACAATTATTCAGATAAAAATGTATTACTATTACAAAATCAATTACAACTATAAACCGGTTACACAAAATATAATATACGCATAACCTTATACAGAGAACATGAAAACATAATACAATTTTAATTTCAATTTTTTATTTAAATTTTCCAACTGTTACATTATAATTTCTACTCAGAATTTTTTATTTTATTTCATATTCTCATTTATCAATAAACGAGCGTCTCCCTTTCAAGAATAATAATCTGTTTTATCTACGGGCATTTAAACCTAACCCCACTCTCACCTCCTTCATATCAACAACTAACGGATTTGAAATAGGGTGACACGTTCTCTCAATAAGATTTCACTCCACCATTTCTCTAACTCTACTTAAATCATTGTTCTCTTATAACAAAGCCCCTGATACCCTTTTTGTACATAGGATGTGTGTTCCCTTCCCTTATACTCATTCCCTTATTAGTTCCTGGCCTCTCCCAGGTAACTCCGCCAAACCTCATTAAAACTATTATTCACCTCCCCCCATAACGCGTTGGGGACTCCTTACCACACCATCCTCACTACAAAATATATGTACCCTGCTCTCACCTATTTACTCTCCACTTTCATCACTCCCTTTCTCTGTACACACATTCACTCTCACTTCTGTGTCCCTCCTACCGACCCGTGTTTATCTCACTTTACCTCCAGAAATTCTTATGTCGCAAATTTTTCTCCTTTTCTGGATTTCAAGATGCATGGGAATTCCAAAGAATAGGATTCCCTGAACACCTGAAAATACTGTTTTCTCGTGGATTCACTCATGATTTCTGATAAACAACACAGTCATAAAGCGACAGACACAATTCACGTTATCCCACAACTCACAACATAACCTTTGTATCGAAATAAGTGAAGACAAAAATGAAGCAAAAATAGCGACAAGCACAATTCACGTTTTTTTCAAACTTGCAGCATAACCTCGACTTCCCAACGCGTTGAGAAAAATACGACGCAAAATAAACGATGAGCACGGTTCACAAGGTCTTTCCCCAATTACAACACAACATATTCTCAGCTTCCAAACACATGGTGCAAATAAAATGAAGATAAACAAGCGACGAGCACAATTCACGATTTCTTTAAAAACAATTCCAGCACAACCTTGACTTCCCAACACGTTGCGTAAAACACGAAGAAAATGCAACGAGCGCAATTCACACGTTATTCCGTAACTATAATATACAATCTCAGCTACGTAACTTGCATCCAACCACGCCAAGTCAGCGAAACAAAGAATACTTTAACCACGCTTCAATCGGAGCGGCTTGCGAACGAACTAGTCGATCTCGCAACTGAAATATATCGATATAGAACGACTGCATTTCAGCCGGAAAGCATTGTATTCATATAGGAATGTATTCATGGTCGAAAACTGTAACGACCGGAAATGCGATGTATCGAATACTCACGGGTCACACACATCGAGATAATATATTATATCGATGGTCACACAACATGTACCGGTAGCATGCGGAAGCTCGTTCTGGCGCGAATTTTGAAAATAAGGTCTTCGTACGTAAAATATCGTAGTTCATCCGTAAAGTCGTAAAACACACGTTATTCCGTAAATTTTACGGAAAACCCGTAAAAGTTGGGAGGTATGGATGTCATACCATACGGACAATGTTGTCGAATACCGCAGCAAACGGAGACGCTTTTTAAAAGATGTGGGCTATAGCCAAATTGCTCAGCGAACGGAGACAAATTTATTCGACTACAGTCGAATTACGCGGCGAAAGGGTTAATTAATTCTTCCATTGACAATAATGAAATTAAAGCGTATTCATGTCCACGCGGGTGAAGCCGCGGGAAAAACTAGTATTTTATAAAGAAGTCGCTTTTTGTCTCTGTTCATCTCACTTAGCTATCCGACCCACCACGCCGGGCCCCCAGTCTAGAGCCCCGTCAGCCCCCCCCTTGTGGGGGCCATGGAGACTTCACTTGGGGACATGCATATTCAGTGCAAAAAAGTCTTATTTGTAAAATAATACAAATGTTCTTGAAGTGTTTGTGGATAATTTTTCAGCTGCTTATTCTTATTATAATAGCAAAATGGCCTGGAAACTAAAATCTATCAAATTATGAAATGATCAAAATGCCAAGTCCGGCGTGGGGACATGACACGGAGGTGAGATCTCACATACTGTACTCTAAAATTTAAAAAACTAAAACCTTTATTGAAAAAATAGATTATGGGACCAAATAGATCTTATTTCAGGCTAACCTACAATAATAATTTATAATTCATAAAAACATATTTTAGACCAGAAAACCAACTGGGACACAAATCTGCCCTTTTTTGGAGAATGACCCATACACATAACACAGGGTATCAGCTGATATCTTATCATAACAGCATAACCTTATACAGAGAACATGAAAACATAATACAACTTTAATTTCAATTTTTTAATTAAATTTCCCAACTGTTACATTATAATTTCTACTCAGAATGTTTTATTTTATTTCATATTCTCATTTATCAATAAACGAGTGACTCCCTTTCAAGAATAATAATCTGTTTTAGCTACAGGTATTTAAACCTAACCCCACTCTCACCTCCTTCTTTATATCAACAACTAGAGGATTTGAAATAGGGTGACACCGTTCTCTCAATAATATTTCCCTCCACCATTTCTCTAACTCTACTTAAATCATTCTCCTCTTATAACAAAGCACCTGATAGCCTTTTTGTACATAGGAAGTGTGTTCCCTTCCCTTATACTCATTCCCTTATTAGTTCCTGGCCCTTTCCAGGTAACTCCGCCAACCCTCTTTAAAACTTTTCACCTCCCGCCACAACGCCTTGCGTTGAGGACTCCCTACACCTCCACCCTCACTACAAAATTTATGTACCCTGCTCTCACCTATTTACTCTCCACTTTCTCTACATACAATCACTCTCGCTTCTGTGTCCCCCCTACTGACCTATGTTTACCTCACTTTAAGACAATTCTTATGTTGTCTAATACCCGTGCAAAACTAACTCTGACTGGTTTAATTTCATTACATAATTCTAACACCCGTTTACTGAAATCAATTATTGTTTTATTAAAAAATCGTTACTCAAAATCCAACTTTTACTACATTTTAAATTCATTTAAATCCATCTTTCCATTAATTTAAATTAATTACCTCAAATTACTTCAATTACATTATAAAATTTCAATAATGTCAATTACTTTAGCAAAATAAAATATTATTGTTGTTATTACTCACTCAAAACTGTATTATCATACACTCAATAAGAATTATCAATGTTAAGTACCCAAAATACAATGTACATACACATAATATAACCTATTCTACAATCCATACTGCCTGTAATCTCAATGCATTAACACCTTTTACGTTTAATTATTCATCCTTTATTATACAATTCAATTCAAAATAAATTTCTCAAATTTATTATCAAAGTTGCACATCTTTTAAATTCATTAACCCGTCTCAAATTAATTTAATTCCATCATTTTTGAAAACATTGTAAGTCACTTTAATTACCTTATTCAAACAATCTCAATTCATCTAATTTCCTTATAAAATTCATAATTACATCCTGTTAATTATTTAGTCAAATGAAATATTATTATTATAAAATCACTCCCTACTACAAACACTCGTTACATAAAATACTGTGTACAACATAACCTATTATAACAAATACACATTAATACTAATACACATTTACATGCCATCTGTTGTACATTAATAGTCATTGTTTACACACAAAAATCATTCCCTTTATCAAAATTTAGTCTGATATTATGCCAACACTTTTCGTTTCTGTTTGTATTTATTATATTATCTTTTTTAATATAATACCCATTTACACCCAGGTAAGTGCTTATTGTCAAAATACTCATTTGCTACCGTGCTTTTATAATTTACTTTATAAGGTAAGTCTTTATTTCATTAACTCTCTATTTATGTATACTCTGTCTTAACTCATGATCTCTATTCACCTTAAATATTCCTCTCTCTCTCTCTCTCTCTCTCTCGCTCATAATACCTCTTCCAACCCAATTTCACATTTTCACTCCCTGCAGAGGGCAATATCAACATTAAAACATCATCTGGCCTCACCAGATACACAAAAACACTTTATTGGACTATTTGTTGACACCTTGTCACCCCAAATATCCTACAACAACATTTGTGAAGCTTTTCTGCACATATAACCCGGGAAAATCTGCCCTCTGACCCCGATATCCACTAAAACACTCTTCATATTCCCTCACTAATACTCCTCTAACCTCAACTAACTCTCTAATCTCAAAATACCTCTCATCATAACACCATTATTTACCGTTATTACTTGTTATTTCGCTATTAAACTCGTTACCATAATTACTACTTACCCCGTTATTATTTCTTCGTTACTCATGTTTTCCTTTGCACTTAACCTGTCAACCTTGTATGTTACCTGATCGTCATATTATTAGATATTTTCCCTATTATTAATTATTTGTTTTTGAATATTAATTAACTTATTAAAACCCTTATCCCATGATGGATCTACTTCGTTTTCCCAAAATACCCCACACAAAATCGTTATCAGTACGTAAAAGTAAACACACAAATTTCACAGGCACGTGACACTACCCAAACATAACCATAGAATATACGTTTAACATGTACCATACTTTCACAAATTACGCATTACCCAAAACCTATGTTCTGCATCTCAAATAGATCTACCTCGTATAATATTTAATATCAGGGTGACCGAGCTTTGCTCGGTTTTCACATTTATTTATAAATATACAGATGTAAAAAAAAAAAACATTTATTATTAATTATTTATTTTTTGATATTTATTTTCATATATAAACATATCGATACTACGCCGTTTGCGTTTATCGACTGTTTCTGTTATTGGAATCACAATTATTTAATACTTCTTTCCATACAACGATTCTTGTATGGCGAGGATTTTCTGGTGGTAAAAGAACTTTTAAGCCACTTCGCCTTTTGACTCTGGAAAATGCTACATACAACACGCCGTGCATAAACACAGGAATTGATAAGTGAATTGCCACCACTTCAAATGTTTGACCTTGAGCCTTGTGAATAGTAATAGCAAAAGCTGCTCTGACGGGAAATTGATGCCTTTGCATAGTGCACCCAAGCTGACTTTTGCTGGAATCTATTGTAATCCTTGGAATATGAACTTCTCGGCCTGAATATTCACCCGTGATAATCTTGGCTTTAATAATGTTATTACATAATTCAGTCACGACCAATCTCGTTCCATTGCACAGCCCTTCAGAGACGTCCAAGTTTCGTAAAAGCATTATTATTGTATTTTTTTAAGCTTTAATTCGTGTGGTGGTAAGTCAGCCATCTCAACAGAATTTAGAAATTCAGAAGTGAATTGAAGAGCTCCTTCTGGTTGATCTTTAATAGAATCGTAGCTTTTATATACTTTATAATATTCTCCAGGAAGCTTTTTAATAATTTCGTCGTTAATTTTATTTACGTCTTTATTCAAAGGCGCTAATATAGCTCTGTCTTTCATATCTTCGTATCTGTTGTTTGCCAGACAGTCACCAAATACTTCGTCAATAAGATTCCCGTTAGACAGAATATCCTCTGGTAGTTCAACCTCGTCCATAGTATTTACTGGTAACTCTCCATTGCCAATTTTTAATAAATATTCAGCAAAATCTCTTTGTTCCGGATCAACACGCATATTTTCTGTTAATGAAAAGAAACGAAATTGGTGCTAAAGATTACTTTTCTTAATGGAAAGGTCCACTAATTCACTTCATAAGTGAAGTGAACGGGCAAACATTGCCAAAAATCTCCTCCGAGTACCATGATCTTGCCACCAAAGGTCAAATTAGGGTTGCCAATAGAGCGTAGTAGCTGGTCCATGTTGTTTAATCCATACTTAGGTAGCATAGGGGCTTCATCCGTTAGGAAAACGTCGATTCTGGCAAGTTCTTTGGCTTTAGCAGACCCTGGATTGATATTTGATTTTGACTCAGGAGTTAATGGAACCTGCAATGTAATGCAAGTATAAAATATTATTATTTTGCTACAAAATACAAAGAAAATTAAAATAAATCATATTAAAAATTATTACCTGAAGTCCAAACGTTTTATGAGAAGTTCGTCCGCTTGGAAGAAGACTCGAAGCTATTTCTGTAAACGCCATACATTTGACATTGTAGTTTCGCCCAGAAAGAATATAATACAGTGTTTTGTATACAAAAGTTTTTCCCGTCCCACCAGGTCCATCGATGAAATAACATCTTTGTGCAGACTGCTCATTGTTACATGAATTTAGAATTTTATTGACAATTTCTAACTGTCTACCTTTAAGACGTTGAAACATCTGTTGTCCAAGGGCAGCATTTTCATCAATGTTTAATATCTCTTGGTTTTGTTCATTTTCATAATCTTCAATATCATCCATATTGTATCGTTGAACCCAAAAGCGAAAGTTCCTGCCTTCTGTTGCTTCAGTGTTAAGTTTATAGGCAATAATTCTGTAAGCTCGATTTATTGCTTCAGCAATAGAACTACCATTTCGCCTTGCATCCCGTATAAAATCTTCAGCTAAATTTTCCTTGAATGTATCCCATAAAGCTTTGGGATTTTCCGGAGATCCAAAAATAAGAATCTGTATAAAAAGTGTTCTCATGGCCATAGGCATTTTGGATATAGTAGATTCTTGTAGACCTTCAATCCACCGTTTATCGTCATAAGCAAGTCCTTGAGCAAGGCAAGCTTGCTTATAAGTTGCATGCCTAACACCATTTACCATTAGTAGATTATCAAAGCTCGCAGCATCTTTGACGTGATATAATAGCAAGCGTAGGTGGTAAAGTTCTGGTTGCGAAATAAAATTGACAGTGTGTATTCTACCAATAACACGAATGCTTCTAATTCTAGGCACCCACTCGCTTGTCCTTCCAAGCCATCTAAAATATTCGGGCATCTGCCAGTAGTAGTGGTGTATAATTTCTTCTTGATTTCCTTGTTGCTGTTGCCTGGAGCTCGATTGTGGCGAAAATATGCTTCTAAAGTTGACCCTTTCTGTCCAATATCAGCTAGATCTTCTTGAGATTGGTCAATATTTAAATTTCGAAATTTACCAGGAAGATGAATGTCCAAACGCTGAACAGTGTGACTTTTTTTCTGAATTTCGTTACCAAATGGACGCCAGCATGCTTCAGGTGGAGTAAGCAACGTCCTTGAATGTAGGCATCTGCTTCATTGTAATCGAGTCTTCTTTGATGTTCGACAACCTTAATAAATGCGCAGTCATGTCCTTTATAGAGGTATTTATAAAGATATTTAACTGCGCGGATACTTCCTACATATTCTACGTTGATATGACAATTAAACCTTTTGAGAAGATATGCATTATATGTAGCTACATGGCGGTTATCTCTTGTTATCCGATGACCTTGAGCATCCTTGCGATAAATGGCATGTTCATGAGAAAAATGTGGATTGCGTGGATCTAATTTCGGATCATAACGACGACGATAATTAGGCTTCTCATCATCAGTCAAGGATGTTACTTCCAGATGTGGTTTTGGAAAGCCAAATCGACATTTCATACGTCAATTCTTGTTGACCATACAGAATGCGCGAGGATTCAGATCTCCACACGAATTATGTATCATCCACTTTATTACCAATTCCCGCAGCTCCGGATCATCGCTATCAGGAATTTCAGCTGAAATTAGATCGTCGAGTTCTTCATTATGAATTTTATCACCAGAAGACATGATCAGCAAGAGATGGATATGAGGCAGCCCACGTTTTTGGAATTCTATAGTATGAACGGAGGCAGAAACGTTTCCAAAAATTTGTTTTTTATCCAAGTCATCAATCAATTCGTCAAATTTGAGCTTCGCGATTCTAGCCACCAGGTCAGGTCGGTCTTGGGCTAGTTGTTGCAAAGTTGATCCATCCTCAAACGTTATACGAGCTGCTTCTTTCATTTCTGGCCACTCAGGATTGCAAGTCATCGTGATAAAGAAATCTGTGATCCAAGACGACGAACCAAGGCCATGGCATCTTCAAAGTGTTCAGTGTAATATCTTGTAGAGCCAGGGAATGAAGAAGGCAGGACAACCTTTTCACCAACAACAGCATTTTTTTTCTCAGCCAGTTCATTCAAAAATTTTATGACTCCACTGTAGTTATCAGCAAGAAGTTTTTTTCTGATTTGCTTTGATCCATTGGATACGGTCATGTTCCACCCTGATAAAAGTATCAACCAGATACTGTTGGAAAAGCCGGCCTCCAAAGAGTAAGGCGCTGAACTTCAAAAGGCGGAGATCGGGAATGCTTGAATTCGTTTCAGAAGAAAACTGTTTGGTGAGCTGAGGTCTAAATGCTACTCGGTATTGAGCGAGTTCAAGTCTAGTCAAATGTTGACGACTGGCATACGGACTTCTTAAAGGTAGATTTATAGAGAACCTTAAGTACCCTTTGGGTAAAATAATGGATATGTAAATGGCTCAACACGATTGTCAATATTTTTCATGGTTACCACAGATTTTCCTCTCTGACGAATCACTAACTCATTATCCGGAAAGCTTTGGTCGGCGTTCAGCGTAACAACGGCACATACTTCATTCTTAAAGGGGATGTTAAATCTTCTGTGGTCAACGACATCAGGTACAGCAAAAAGAAGCTTAATGTAAGGTGGCTCATTTCCTTCTGCAGCAGCGCGTCCATTAGCCTCTTCCTCTACTTCTCGCATCATCATAAATCCACGTTTGAAAGGATTTTGAGATCTTACAATATGTTCCAACAAACTAATCAGACCTTCGCTGATGCCATGGTTGATAGGATTGTTTATGCGTTCACTAACAGCATCGTCGTTATCCAAGAAGTATATTTGTCCATATTGAGGTCTTTCAAATTCACCGTAAGGATTTTGAGTGGGATGAGCTGCCACATTAAGTTTATGATTAACTTGACCGCTGGTAATATAGCTATATACACCTCGGTTGTTAATTGTTCGGTCGTCATCTACGGTGAAGGAAGCCATTGCGAATTCGTTATTCGTTCTTCAGCGAAATGTAATGCTCCACAGTGAATGCAAGCAACATTAAAAGGTTGTAAACTGTAATAAGAAGTATCCGCATTCGTGGCTGCTTTGTAGGTACTTAGCCCGTTTAGTCGAAGAGCTTGTTGACGTCTAGAATTTCTACGGCGTTCTTCTTCCAATCGCTGCTGCCGGCAATCATCAGTTTCATTTGCTCGTCTTTGAGCTGCTAGTTCGCGCATGTCTTGGAGCCGCTGAGTTCTTTGTTGTTCTGGTTCTCCTGCTCGTCTTTGAAGTGTACGTTCGCGCATCTGATCTAAGCGTCGTTGACGATCCTCAGCAGGTTCAACATTTCGTTTTCTTCTTTTAAGATCGTTAGTCTCCTGAGATTGAGAATCGATGAGATCATTAATGATCCCAACTAATCTATTGATACATGTCGTCTTTGCTTTCCGGCCCGGTCTTACAGAAGTGGGAAAATTTTCTTCGTTCGAAGGTTTAAAGTCCCTTGAGGTACCAGGAACAGGGTTATCAGCCGAACTGGTCACATGTTCCATTTGCTCCTGACGTTCATCTTCTGGCTGTTCCTGTAGTCGCTGGTTAAAGTTAAAAGTTCGTTTTTTTGGAGGACGTCGCTTGGTAGGCATACCACTTACCTCAGAAAATGCAAAAAACACAACAGCGTATAGACAACACTTAATAGTTTAGATTATGTATATACCTCAGAGAATGCAAAAAACACAACAGCGTATAGAGAACACTTAATAGTTTAGATTATGTATATCAGATAGATTGTACAAAAATCGTTGCGCAGAAACCCAGAATTGTATGTCTCAACTCTTAGTTTGTTTATTTACAGTCATAGCAACATCTGTTTATATTATTTATAAACCTCGAT
Organism: Magicicada septendecula; assembly: GCA_034769895.1. Classification (NCBI taxonomy): domain Eukaryota; kingdom Metazoa; phylum Arthropoda; class Insecta; order Hemiptera; family Cicadidae; genus Magicicada; species Magicicada septendecula. The sequence continues at coordinate 331,767,722 of CM068374.1, read as the reverse complement.
ACTGCGCCGTTTAGGCCGCAGGTTAAAGACCCTACGGTATCGTTAGAGCCGTTTCAAGGACATACATAGATTAGATTGTATGTCCCAACTCTTAGTTTGTTTATTTACATTCATAACAACAGCTATTTATATTTATTTATAAACATCGATACTGGGATTGTATGTCTCAACTCTTAGTTTGTTTATTTACATTCATTGCAACAGCTATTTTATATTATTTATAAACATCGATAAGATCTATTCTTTATTAACAGAATTAAAATTAACGTTTTAATTTCAAATAAAAAATATTTTTTTTAAATATTTGTTGCTGGGTGACAGAGTTATAACAATAGCAATTGTTGTGTGAATATTTAAACCTACATGAATTAAAATGTATACTTAAAAGACCCTACGGTTTAGGCCTTAGGCGATTTTTGCGGAAAATGAGACCTAGCCCAATCGATTTTTAGTGTCCAAATACGCTTAAGTACCAAATTTCGAGAAAATCGTTAGAGCCGTTTCCGAGAAAATAAGGACATACATACATACAAATATTGCTCGCTTAATAGTATAAGATATACCAGGATCTTGGCATGGGTCGCCGCTTGTAGCGGAACACACTTTCTACCTTTTTATACGCCCCATAATTTACTTACCCTGATTCCGTTAAACTTACCTTTTAAAACTCCCCAGAAGATTCCAAACTCGCTAACAAGGTCGCCACGATGTTTTCAGGATATACATCGAAACCATAATACTTACACTTACTTAATTTTGATCATGTAATGCCCTTAGATCAGAAGATTCACAGGTTTCGTTTAGATGAATTCTCGATGCAGAACTCAGGTTACGGGTGTAACGTAATAATTAGATTAACACATTTTTATGCTATTTAAACCAACTCTTTTATTCAAACACTTTTCAAATACTTTCTTTCTTTCTCTTTTCTTTATGAAATATTATTTGTATCTTATTTATTACGTTATCTCTTATTTATTCTTACCTCTATCATATAAAAGTTAAAAAGTTTTATTCTACCTAACAAACCAGTACCGTACTTTTACTTTTGACGTCTTTTTTCAAATTTCCTCACACACACACACTCACGCTCTTTACATTTCTCTTTCACCCCCTTTTTCTGACTTCTCAATTATTTAAATATTTAAGACTGTTGCCCAACATATTCACAGTACTTAACTTTCTCCTTACCATTAAAATTGTTCTGCCATCTTCACGTTCACTTACACTGTCCCTACCACACAAACAGCTATCATATTTAGTAAATTCATTTTACTTTCTTCGCAGTCTCGTTCGAATATAATTTTGGGGAAGGCCGGGCGTACTCACACGCACCGGCCTCCCGTCACTATTTCACTGATACTGTTGCTGAGCTACCGACTATGCTGGTTGACGAGTGGTGAACAACTGCGAACCTCGTGCGTGCTTGGTTGCGTGCCTGCCAAGCGTTAGGCGTTGGCCGCGCGATCTCAACTCATTCTGTGATTGGTTGAAATGCGGCGAGCGGCAATAATTCGGCTTACTTCCGTTATGAATTTTGGGTCGGAGATTACATACTTTCCCATGCCCTTTGGTATTCTCTGCGCACATGTTGCAAAAGGCGGCACACACGCGCGCTCGCACCCACATTCCAACGTTATAATTTCTTTTGTACCTGACTCTGCCTCGTACGGTTTCAACCATAGGGTGTTTCAAAAAGTTAACATACAAATAGTTAAAATCAAAATTATAAAATTAAAAACCCTCTTGCTTTGTTCCGTTACAACATGAATGGAGCAATCCGAAAGCAGAATCTCCGTAAGTTTGTACAGGAGGCCTGGATGCCAAACACGATCGAACGCCTTCTCGACATCAAGGAAAACGACAACGGTGTGCTCTCGCGAGCAACCGGCCTCTGCCACGGTCTCTACGAAGGGCATCAATTAATGCGTCGAGGAGTGCCCGGCTCGAAAACCGAATTGCTGGGGACCAGAATGTCGAATCGTTGAAGGTGATCCGCTAGTCGCCGCTGGACTAGTCGTTCGAAGATTTTCGACGTGGACGACAGCAGGCTGATAGGTCGGAGATTCTCGGCAAACTTGAGGTCTTTACCCGGCTTCGGGATCATCGTGACCATAGCCGAACACCATTTCTTAGGAAAGTAGGCGAAACGGAAGCAAGCATTGAACAAGTCGGCCAGGAAGCGAACTGCCCGGTCCGGAAGTCTCTGTAGGGCGGTGTTAGTAACACCGTCCGGTCCAGGGCTCTTCCGGGGCCGAAGCGCTAAAAGCCTGTCCATAATCTCTTCCACCGAAGTGAGTTCGAGTTCGGAGGTGATACGGCTGCCGAGATAAGTCTCAACTTCATCTTCAATCTCCTCATCGGAGTCTGGGTCCCCGGACAGGTTAGGAGCAAATTGAAGCTCCAGGTGCCCGGCCAGAAACTCAGATTTCTCAGCCGGCTTGGCAAGGTGATGTCCCTCAGGTCCGTTGATGACCGGGAGTGGAGGACGGGGCCTCTTCCCCGTCAACGCGGAAGGAATCCTGTAAACGGAGCTTTCCTCTGTTGCACTGTTTTTTATTTCAGTGACTGTATTGTTACGTGGGCTTTCTTTTTGTCCTAATTTTCTCTCTTTTCTTCTGGCAGCTACTATTGCTGGTTGCCATTAAACTTTGTGAAATTTTCCTTCTGAAATCTTTTAATGGCATTTTGTCAAAGTTCATCTGTTTATGAAGAAAGAATGCGTTAACCACACTTGCATCAATAAGATACCAAAAAATGCGATGCCACCACTTTTTACTTTTATGGTCTGTTTCGTAGGTTCCCTTCATTTGATCAAACTTATCTACACAGTTCATATCCTCGTTGGAATAAATATCCTAAGTTGGACCTGAGAAGGAAAAATAAAAATAAGGTTAATATAATCAAAATAATTCACGTTAAGGCGTTTTGTATAAAAACCAAAATTCTATAGAGTACTGTTATTAACTTAAACCATATCTATTTTTATCTTAGATTACATAGAAATTTTAGATATTTATATAATGCTACTAAAACTCTTAGTTTATTAGGAAAATAATCAGTTGCTGAGAAAAAACCAATTATAAATACAAAATAACATTAAGTATGTATTTTTAACTGAAACTATTAATATGTTTTGTAGAAATAGCTAAAACATTCATTACATTAGGCATTTTAAAACTAAAAAGACATAAGCACCTATACTCAGAGTGGAATGTCTAAACAGCATCACATTCTCTATTCCTCTGTTAACCTGACTGTCCTAATGTAAAAACAATAGACCTAAGAGAATGTAAAAGCAAAAAACATTTTAAACTTTAAATTCACAAACGACTTAAAGAGTCAGTCAGACCAGACATCAACACTTACAAAATAATTAAGACTCTTGGGTGTTTGTTACACAAAATTACTTTAATTAAAAACGCTCTTACAATTGAAGGGCCCGCGGGAAAAGGGGGAGTGTCAGTTTTAACAAATTTTTCAGGAACGGCGATTTTAACCCTAAATCTATTGTACCGAATGTGTTTTTTTCTCAATACTTCTGATGTTTTAGTATAACATTTTATACCTTATAGTCAACTTGATATCCAATAAATTTTTATTTAAACTTACCATTGTACCAGAAAATTAATATTTACGACGTTAATTACATAATATTTTTGGTAAAAAGGGGGAATGTCACCTAAACTAGTTTTATAAAGACCAAGATTATTTAAAGTGTTTTAACTTATTATAGGCCTATTGAAAATCGATTATCAACCATTAGGCCTATTTGATGTAAAATAAGTAATTTTGTACAAATAAAAAAGAGAAAATTTTTTTTATTGTTACAAAACATTAAAAAATAAAGTCATCATTAAGTTAAAGCCTACTTAGACTTTTTTCCACTAAGGGTTTTGGTTTTAGACTGTTTAGAAATAGGTTTAGGTTTAGGAAAAACTGTGTCTTCATCAGTGTCATTTTTCTGTTTCCTCTTCATTCCCTTCTCAAGTTTTGGAAGTTGGGAGTAGAACTGTCTGGCTTCTTCCCCACAAAACATCTTTAAAAGCTGTAGGTCCATGTACTTTGCATAGGTAATAGGGAGGGCCCCTGAAATAAAACAACTTGTTGTAGGCTACTTAAAAAACGTATCTTACAGTCAAAATTTAAGTTTCGAGGCAAATTTCACTCTCTTTGAGTGAATTTCAATGTTTCAAATTTAGAATGTAAAGCAGTTGAAAATAAAAAAAATGTTAAAATAGTGATTTTATAAAGTTAAATCTTTTTCATTTTGCTAAACTTAAACAATGGTTTAGGCAGACTATTAGTCTTATAACCTTGTAGATATAATGGTTTGTAATAGGCTAGTAAAACTTATTCAAGAACTCACCCTCATATGCATAGTCTGGTAGGAAAAACTCTCCTTGAGTCAGAGGCTGGTCTTGAGGCAGTGTACCGGGTTCGTTGATAACATGGGCTTCCCAATGTCCATGGAATGTAGATCTGTGCTTCAAGAAACGAGGGTGTTGTCTAACAGCCACCAGTTCTGTCACTGGTCTTGACGGAAAAGGGCATTTCTTGAAATAAAGTTGATCCAGGTGTGAAGACCAATTTCGAATAAACTCCCTGTCTACTTCAGTTACATGGAACGGTGAGGGCTTGGCTCTAGCACCTTCAATCACATCAATCCAGTCTTTAGGCATTTCAATCCACTTCTTTTGGTCTATGCTGGCCATGTTGCGGTCACATTCAAGATATGAATGGCCGCGAATCGGAAAATTCATTTGAATTTTGTCCAGTCTCTTTGTGTGATGAACTATGAAATGGATACTGCGAAAGAGGGTCCAATTTTTGTTCTGACCCCCGCAAGAGTCACAAAAAATATCTAATTCTTTGACAGAGGGGTCAAGAATGGTCATCACAAATTAAACAAAAAAGAAGCTACCTCGTTAGCCTTGTATCCCACTGTTTCAGGATAAACAAAGAAAAATGATTCATCTGTGGACAATATGTGAATATTGAACATGCAGAATGTTAACTGCCTCTTGTAGTAGACATCGTTAGTAGTTATGTTGGGGACTGGTACATTTTTTTGAAAGTCCATAGCAATGGTTTCACGTTCTTTTGACTTTTGGCTACTTTCTTTAGATGCACGTTTTCGAACATAAAACATGTTGCTTTTCAATAAGTGAAGTTTTCTTTCTGTAGTGAACTCTTTTAACTTTTTATCTGCTTTTGTCCTTTCACTGCTATCTTCAGGATATGATTTTATAGCAATGTCAACTGCTCGAATTTCCGCAGCAAGTCTATCGCAAGTACTACAGGTATCCATTCTTGGGTAGCCAAAACTGATGTTGAATTCAGAATTAAAAATGGTTCTATATTTTTCGTGTGATACCGTTTGATTTGGGTTTGCTGTCCTAAACAAGTCATACATCTTCTTTATATTTAGTTCTGGTGGAAGATAGACTCTTGAGGAAGTTTTCATACTATAGTGACTACGTTCCCCTTTGAATGATCCAATGTGATTGCGAATCGTCTCAAGGGCCTCTACTGACAAGCGATTTTTGCGATTAGTGTTGACCTCGGCCATCCTTAGGGGTTACTCCTCTTTTCAAATAACGTTGTATTACCTCTACTTTCTTTTTTGATATCCCATGAAGGGACTTAAGTGCTTGCATACAAACAGGTATTTCAACAACAGAGCCCTCCCTACTAACTCGAACACGATACGAATATGAGTTATCGTGAAACTTAGCGTTCTCTTCTGGTTTCCTAGATCTCCTTTGTGAAATTGTGTTAAAATTAGATATAATACTTGCACGTTCTACATCTTTAATAGATTCAAAGCATTTATACCTCAAACAAAGACAATCCGGTCCTAACTCGTGTGTGGAGGAAAGTAGTTTTTCTTAACATCACTCATTCGACCAGATACCTTTCGTTTTTTGGTAGAATTAGTTAGCTGGCAGTTAGGCCTACTATCTTCTTCTGCTTCCATAATTCACTTGAAACGTAAACACAATAGACTACTCTTTCACTAATCACAACAGTAACAACAGCATCAACATAACCTCAAAATTGCACAGTCACTAAACTCACAAAGCAACAGAGTGAAACAAACAACAGCTGAGATCGAACAACAGTGCTGCCAACTGACTCTCTCCCTTCTTCCCGTGTTTCACGTTGACAGTCCCCCTTTTTTGCGTGGATGGCATATTTTCAAACAGCCATATCTTCTAGACCTATCCCCTTTCTTTCCATAAAACCTTAATACACAAAAGCAGCTTGTTGAAATGTTTCCAAAAATATAACTATCTAAAAAAACGTAAATTTTGACATTCCCCCTTTTTCGCGTGGACCCTTCAATTGTTTCGCTTTTTAGAACATCATCAAAGAGTACAAAACGATACTAAGGTGTTTAGGTGGAATATAATGTACACAAAGAGTCTTAATTCTTTTATGATCGTGACAATGTTTCACCAAGTGCCCAGCGAGGTGAGTGTAAATGAAACTTACAAATGATTATAAAGTCTACCTGCAATCTGTACACAAATATTTTTTTTTACTGGACTTAACGTTGGCACACTTCGTGTGATTACATTTCATACACTGGATATGTCTTCTTCCTTTTCCTTCGCACACAAAGCACAGAACCAACTTGAATCGCCTTCATGTTGATCTTCCTTGTCTTCGTTGGAAAATAAGTTTTTCTGCATAGGTTTCACATTTTTTGAATATCTTTGTTGCAACTGCAGGCATAATTTGTGTGGGCTGCTCGTAATTAAAACTGCACTCTGAGCTTGTCCTCTTCCTCGAATAGCAGGTATTTTGGATGCTTTTGGAAGTGGTGATAATTTAGTTACAGTCTTCCTAAATTTTTTACATTTGCTGGTGTCATCGTCGCTAGTGTCATCTCCTGAAGACGAGTCTTCCATATTGTTGCACCTGCAGTCTTTGCTAGAAGTAAGTTCATCTGTTACGTTTTCCTCTACGGTTAAGGCATAAGACGGAGCAAAATCATGATCAGAAAATACAGATCTGTTTACAGGCCAAATCCCAGATGTGCGGAAGGCACTCTCCACTGTCCCAACCGATGCTGCTCGCGCATATGCTTCATTTATTAGGCCAGATATCTGAAATTGTGATATCGTTTTTCCTACATTCTGGCGCAACTACTCGTCTTGTGCTTGGTTGAAGTACGTTTGCAGGGGACCAAAAAACGCTACATCAAGTGGCTGCAACCAGTGAGTTGTATGCCCAGGCAACTGAACCATAATGATTCTGTTATCACGAGCGTACTCAACCGCCTCTTGGTTTCTGCTGTGTGTTGTGTGACCATCAAGCAGTAAGAGTATAGGCGATTCTTTACTGCAGTTTACATGGTTCTTAAAGTGCTTAAGCCACGCCTCAAACAACTCTGAATTTATGTACCCAGTGTAGGAAATTTCTACACTTCCTGGTGGAGCACCAATCTCAAGTTCTTGCTGCTTCCTTTTTCTTTCAAAAATTATCATTGGTGGTATAAAGAAACCCGCCGCATTAACAGCGCATACGACTGTAGTGTTCACTTCTCTTTCTCCACTCGTAATGGCTCCAACTTGGTGCTTACCTTTTCGAGCGATTACTTTCTGTTGTCGTTTTTGCACCATTGTAATGCCGGATACATCTACATTGAAAATAGTGTTTGCTGTAATACGATTGTCATCATCAGTTCTTTCGAGTATGTTAAAAAAAATTTTAACACTATCTCTGGTAAACCCCTTAGCTCGAGCCACTGATGTTCCTTCTGGCTGTCGGAGGGAAAGCTGTGGATTCCGACTCATGAACGAATAAAACCACTTTTACCGGCCATTCTTTCTTCTTTGTTAAAGGAGTGGGGTAAGCCGTATTTCTCTGCGACATCGAAAGCTTGCCTACGGACGTGTCTCTTTATTGTAGCCTTTGGCACTCCATATACGCGCGAGCACTCATTGAGACCTTTTAAATTATCTTCGTTCCATTTTCCATACGTGCCCCTTTTCGACATCTTGGTAACCTGAACACACAGAGTCTTCCGATATATTACATACTGTACAAATTAAAATGAAAAGTAATAACACTTATAACTGTCTCCTAAAATGGACCGGACCAATTTAGGAAACAGGCGGTGGTCCAACTGGTGAGCCAGTTCGTAGGCAACTGGCAACTGGTCCCCGAAGATATAAACATGTCGCTATTCGAATACACGAAACTAAACATTAGATTTAAAACAGCTGTTTAGTAGCTAACGATAGGCACTTTTAAAACATGGTACAGAAAATTTGATTACTTACTCTTACTGAACAGAACAGCTTAAGGTCCTTAGCACAAAAATTACAACACAAACTATGAAAACACAATAACAGACAACCTCCTTCGCACAACAGCTCCAGACGGACAGCTTCGTGCATACGGTACTGCCAACAACCTGTTGTGCCAACTCAACCGTTTAAAAAACACGTATATAGGTTAAAAAACAAAGGCGGTCCAACTTCGCCAACCTTCTCCTATATAGGTTCATTTTACTTTCAATATAATTTTGGGGCGTACTCACACGCACCGGCCTCCCGTCACTTTTTCGCTGATACTGTTGCTGATGCGTCCGACTATATTGTTTGACGAGTGGTGAACAACTCCCCGGCGACGACTGTGAACTGCCAGCGCCCAGTTGCCTCCACAAGGACTGAGGCGGAAGGGGTGGACACTTTTCTTTTCTTTCACCCCCATCCTTGCTTTGGCGTTATATAACCTTCAGGGTACCAGTACCCCTACTAATAAACTTATTGATACGCCCCTATTCGCTCTACCACCCATACATAGGTGTATAGCCGTGTTCATAAAACAAAATTCTTAGATTCCCCTTTTGTTCGCCGTTAAATTTCGATCTTATACTAATTTCAAAAACAACCAACCATGGTCAGTGTACAATACGTCTGCCCATAACTGGTTGTAAACCAAAACCACGGTCTGGGCTGGTAAGGCCGGGACCGCCCGAAATGTGGGAAATCGCATTTAAAACATATCTTATACATGTTCTATATCCCTACACAATTACATATTACTCAGTTAGACACTTTATGCTTATCATAATACAGCATAATAAACCCTCAAAATGAACATTATCATTGTTACATTAACATAAATCTTTCACACTTGAATCTGAATAAAACTTCCTACCATTACACAACTTTTAATTTCAATTTCTATTTTTCAACATTTTAATCATTTAATTTTAATTGTCTACCATTTATTATTGACTTTAAATCAACAAATAAATTAATAAATTATTTAAATTTATTACACATTTTTCTATCTTTTAAATGAATTTAATTTACCTGAATTTAATTTTCATTATAAACATTCATAGTTACATACTGACAATTATTCAAATAAAAATTATTACTATTACAAAATCAATTACAACTATAAATTGGTTACACAAAATATAATATACACATAACACAGGGTATCAGCTGATATCTTATCATAACAGCATAACCTTATACAGAGAACATGAAAATATAATACAACTTAAATTTCAATTTTTTAATTAAATTTTCCAACTGTTACATTATAATTTCTACTCAGAATGTTTTATTTTATTTAATATTCTCATTTATCAATAAACGAGTGACTCCTTTTCAAGAATAATAAGCTGTTTTATCTACAGGTATTTAAACCTAACCCCACTCTCACCTCCTTCTTTATATCAACAACTAGAGGATTTGAAATAGGGTGACACCGTTCTCTCAATAATATTTCTCTCCACCATTTCTCTAACTCTACTTAAATCATTCTCCTCTTATAACAAAGCACCTGATACCTTTTTTGTACATAGGATGTGTGTTCCTTTCCCTTATTAGTTCCTGGCCCTTTCCAGGTAACTCCGCCAACCTCTTTTCATCTCCTCTTTAAATCTTTTCACCTCCCGCCACAACGCCTTGCGCTGAGGACTCCCTACTCCTCCACTCTCACTACAAAATTTATGTACTCTGCTCTCACCTATTTACTCTACACTTTCTCTACATACAATCACTCTCGCTTCTGTGTCCCCCCTACTGACCTGTGTTTACCTCACTTTAAGACAATTCTTATGTTGTCTAATACCCGTGCAAAACTAACTCTGACCGGTTTAATTTCATTACCTATTTCTAACACCCGTTTACTGAAATCAATTACTGTTTTATTAAAAAGATCGTTACTCAAAATCCAACTTTTACCACACTTTAAATTCATTTAAATCCATCTTTTCAAGTAATTTAAATTACTTCAGTTACATTATAAAATTTCAATAATGTCAATTACTTCATCAAAAATAAAATATTATTGTTGTTATCACTCACTCAAAACTGTATTATCATGCACTCAATAAGAATTATCAATGTTAAGTACCCAAAATACAATGTACATACACATAATATAACCTATTATACAATCCATACTGCCTGTAATCTCAATGCATTAACACCTTTTACGTTTAATTATTTATTATTTATTATTTATTATACAATTCAATTTAAAATAAATTTCTCAAATTTATTATCAAAGTTTCACATCTTTTAAATTAATTAACCCATCTCCAATTAATTTAATTCCATCATTTTTCAAAACATTGTTAAGTTACTTTAATTACATTATTCAAAACAATTTAAATTCATCTAATTTCCTTATAAAATTCACAATTACATCCTGTTAATTATTTAGTCAAATGAAATATTATTATTATTATAAAATCACTCCCTACTACAAACCTTTGTTACATAAAGTACTGTGTACAACATAACCTATTACACAAATACATTTAATACTAATACACATTTATATGCAATCTGTTTTACATTAATAGTCATTGTTTACACACAAAAAATCATTCCTTTCATCAAAATTTAGTCTGATATTATTCCAACACTTTTCATTTTTGTTTCCATTTATTATATTATCTTTTTTAATATAATACCCATTTACACCTAGGTAAGTGGTTATTCTCAAAATACTCCTCATTTGCTATCGTGCTGTTTACTTTATAAGGTAAGTCTTTATTTTATTAATTCTCTATTTATTTATACTCTGTCTTAACTCTTCATGATCTCTATTCACCTTAAATATTCCTCTCTCTCTCTCTCTCTCTCTCTCTCTCTCTCTCTCTCTCTCTCTCTCTCTCATAATACCTCTTCCACACCTCAATTTCACAATTTCGTTCCCTGCAGAGGGCAATACAACAGCATTAAAATATCATCTGGCCTTACCAGATACACAAAAACCACTTATTGGACTATTTGTTGACACCTTGTCACCCCAAATATCCTTACTAAAACATCATCTGGCCTTACCAGATACACAAAAACAACTTATTGGACTATTTGTTGACACCTTGTCACCCCAAATATCCTACAACAACATTTGTGAAGCTTTTCCTCACATATAACCCGGGAAAATCTGCCCTCTGACCCCGATATCCACTAAAACTCTCTTCATACTCCCTCACTAATGCTCCTCTAACCTCAACTAACTCTCTACTCTCAAAATTCCTATCATCATAACACCATTATTTACCGTTATTACTTGTTATTTCGCCATTAAACTCGTTACCATAATTGCTACTTACATCGTTATTATTTCTTCGTTACTCATGTTTTCATTTGCACTTAACCTGTCAACCTTATATGTTACCGGATCGTCTTTATTCTCGTTCATTTCGTTCTTTCATATTATTAGATATTTTGCCTCTTATTAATTATTTGTTTTTGAATATTAATAAACTTATTAAAACCCTTATCCCATGATGGATCTACTTCGTTTTCCCAAAATACCCCACACATAAAATCGTTATCAATACGTAAAAGTAAACACACAAATTTCACAGGCACGTTACACTACCCAAACATAACCACAGAAACGTTTAACATGATATACCACATAATATACGTTTAACATGTACAATACTTTCACAAATTACGCATTACCCAAAACTTATGTCCTGCATCTCAAATAGATCTACCTCGTATAATATTTATATACTAGGATCCTGGCAGGGTCGCCGCTTGTAGAGAAACAAACTTTCTACCTTTTTTACACGCCCTAATTCTACTTACCCTGATTCCGTTACACTTATCTTTTTAATAAAAGCTCCCCAGAAGATTCCAAACTCGCTAAAAAGGTCGCACGATGTTTTAAGGATATACATCGAAACCATAATACTTACACTTACTTAATTTTGATCATTTAATGCCCTTTGATCAGAAGATTCACACGTTTCGTTTAGACGAATTCTCGATGCAGAACTCAGATATTGGGTGTGACGTAATAATTAGTTTAACGCATTTGTATGCTATTTAAACCAACTCTTTTATTTCAATCACTTTTCAAATACTTTCTCTCTTTTCTTTATGAAATATTATTTGTTTATTATTTATTACGTTATCTCTTATTTATTCTTACCTCCATCATATAAAAGTTTTCTTATACATAACAAACCAGTACCGTACTTTTACTTTTGTTTTTCCCAAATTTCCTCACACAAACACACACACACACACACACACACACACTCACGCTCTTTACATTTCTCTTTCACCCTCTTTTACTGAATTTTTATTTATTTAAATATTCAAAACTTGTTGGCCAACATATTCACTGTACTTAACTTTCTCCTTGCCATTCCAATTGTTCCGCCTTCTTCCCGTTCACTTACACTGTCCCTACCACACAACGCTATCACTGTTTTAAGTTTCTGTATTTAGTAAATTCATTTTACTTTCAATATAATTTTGGGGCGTACTCACACGCTTAGGGCGTACTCAAACGCACCGTCCTCCCGTCACTTTTTCACTGATACTGTTTCTGATGCGTCCGACTATATTGTTTGACGAGTGGTGAACAACTGCCCGGCGACGACTGTGTGCATCGTGCGCGCGGTTGTCTAGCCGCCAGGCGTTAGGCGTTGGCCGCGCAGTCTCAACTCGTTCTGTGATTGCTTGTTTCAATCGTATGATCGGCTATGGAATTTTTTGTACGTGACTTTCACGTTGTGAAAAGGCGGCACACTCGTGCGCTCGTACGCATTCCCAGGCGCTAACAGCTTTTGTGCCTCGTACGGCTTGGCACGAAGTGCACTACAGGGTGTTCAAAAATGTCAAGCGTTTGTGATCAAAACGTTGTTCAGCTTGGGTGGCTGCTGCTTTTTACAATTATTATGGAATTCAAAATAAACCCCTGGGTTTTGCCCCGTTACAATTATCGCTATTTCCAATATAATGTTGCGGGATACAGCCGGGACCACGAGTTCGTCAGCATAGAAGAATCTGTTTTGCTCCCTGTTGAATTTAAAATCCGTACCCTTATGCAAATGAGAATAGTCGTGTAAATTAAGTATCATGGCGTGCACAGCTGCAAACACGTTTTCTATGATGAATACCGCGTCAATGTGTCGTCCGCCCGAAGTCCTCGGGTAAACTCGTCGATGCCGGCCTCGATGGGGCTAAGAAATCTATTCAGAACATGGAGTGAAATTTGGAAGATACGAAAAGGAGGAAAAAATATACCGAATTGTATGAACTAAAAGGTACGAAGAAGATTCTGATGTTGGAAAGTTTCTTAAGACCGTGTCTTACTTTCTAAAATCTGACTAACAAAATAAATAAAAATAACCTTACTCTTTAATTAATAGAGATAGATAAAGAAATGGAGATAGACAAACAGAAAGAGACAGATAATCAGACAAAGATAGGCGGCTGTGTGTGTGTGTGTGTGCGCGCGCGCGTGATGAAAATTATAACTTGATAAACGTAAACTTTTTTAGTAAAAAAATACATTGAATTAAATATAAATATATGAAAAACATAAACGCAATGAAAACATATCCAAATAGTTGAAAACATAAGAATAATTAGTAAAAAGTTAATTAAATACAAATTTAAAAATAATAAAAACAAAAGAAATGCGAAAAATATAGCTGCTTCACTTGATCTGTTATGACAGGCGATATCAGTTTTTAAATTGGTTTATGTACTCTTAAAGGGGGAAATGTAAATTTTACTATTTTCATCATCTTTAGTTACCATTTGATTTCCTTTTATTGTTGTATTGGAGTATTAGTGGTCTTAAATATTTCTACTAATAATTTTGTACAACCCACTATGTTGTCTTTGGTATTGACGAGAGCTTTCGGCAGTCAAGGCATCTTCAGGTCATTTACCAAGTTGTAAAACTAATGAACTCAGTCTACGACAGAATATAATATAATACAGAAAACTACTTCAAACTAATTTAATAATTACAAATAAGTCTAATCATCCTCCCAACATAAAATGGCAGCATTCAATTCATTTATATACCGTGTGTATAGAATCCCCTTAAATGAACAAGAAAGAAACAATGAATGAAATATCATCAAACAATGGAAGCAATAGACAATGGATACAAAATAAAAACTACCAATAAATTAGAAAATAAAATAAAATGTAAACTCACTAAACAAACATCATACAAACCTTCGTGTAAAAACCGTTCACTAATGATAAAACAAAATATATCAACTTTACTTATCATGGGAACATAACTCGTAAACTAAGCAAACTATTTAAAGATACAAACTTAAAAATGTCTTATAACACAGATAACATCGTTTTTAATAAAATAAAACCTAAAAATAATTTCAACATTCATAATAAAAATGGAGTTTACAAAATAGAATGTCCAGATAGCAATAAATGTTACGCAGGCCAGACGAAGAAAACACTGCGCGAGAAATATATTCGACATCGCAATGCGTATCTAAAACGTAATATTTACAAATCTAATTTAGGCACACACTGTCTAAACAATAAACATAAATTTCCAGACATTCAAAATGTTAAATTAAGTAAAAACGGACAAAAAGTTAACAAACTGAATATCTGGGAAAATCTTAATATTTACAAACGCAATAATAATAATCTACTAATTAAAGAACAAATACAAATAAAAACGAAACAACACATTTATTTAAATTCATACATTTATTAGAATAACAGAATAAACATTAAATATATAATAAAAAGACACTACATAACCATTAAAACAATCGAAAATAGAATGGAAGTAAATTCGATTATCCGTTAGCTGTATCGTAAGCGAAACATCAATTACAATACAAACAAACCTCTGAAGATACGGAATAATTTCTGTGAAACGTGCGTCAGTTGAAAATAAGATTACTTTTTTTTTTTTTTACAACTAATCTTAGATAGATTAGCGAGCAATTTGACTCTATAAATATCTTAAAACTAAATGTCAATTTACTGGGTTTACCCACTGGTATCCCTCAGATTACTCTAATGGTGAAAACATACACATACACAACACTTCACACTGTAGTCTGCTTTACACACACCACAATAAACCAGGTCAAAAGGTTTGGTCCTCTTGAGCCTTCTTAATATCCCATGTTGGTCAAGCAGCTGAATTGCCTCTACGTTAACGTGGTTATGAAGGGCGGTCTTCATGCTTCTGTGAAAATTTCCTAATCTCGTCAGCAACCATTTCCACACCCAGGTCTCTGTGCAGGTCACTATTCCTTATGTACCAAGGGGCATTAACAATATTTCTCAGTACTTTATTTTGACATCGTTGTATGATTTCGACGTTACTCGCACTGGCGTACCCCCACAGGTGGATTCCATAGGTCCAAACTGGCTTGAGCACCTGCTTATACAGCATAATTTTATTATATATTGCAAGCTCGGAGTTTGCACCAAGGAGCCAATACATTTTTTTTAAATTTGAGATTCAGTTCCTCATTTTTTTTTTTAATGTGCTCTTTCCATCTAAGCTGAGCATCTAGGTTCATGCCTAGATGCTTTGCTGTGTTTGCATACGGAATAGTATGATTATGTAAAACGATTGGTATTTGTTCAGTTCTTCTATTGGTAAAGTTGACATGAACTGATTTATTCTCATTAAGTTTAATGCGCCAGCGTTTTGTCCATGCACTAATCTTTTCTATTGCTTCCTGCAAATTATTATTAGCCTCCAGCTCATTACTCCCGACTGCCAAGACACCTGTGTCATCCGCAAATGTAGCAATCGTTTCTTCTGTTTGTGGTATATCACAGGTGTATATCAAATACAGCAGCGGACCCAGAACACTGCCCTGTGGAGCACCAGCCTCGATTGGTCTCAATTCTGAGTATTGATCTTCACTTTTCACTCTAAACATTCTTCCGCTAATGTATGACTTTAGAAGTGAGCTATACTGTTTTGGAAGGAGTTGCTTTAGTTTGTATTCCAGTCCTTGGTGCCAAACTTTATCAAAAGCCTGTGCAACATACAGGAATACAGCCGAATAAATTTTTTTTTCTTCTAACGCCTTCTCTATTGAGTTAGTAATTCTATGCACCTGATCTATAGTCCCGTGCTTATTTCTAAAGCCAAATTGGTGTAGTGGAATTATGCATTTTTCTTCTATGATAGGTTTCAATCTCTTCAATAGGAGCTTTTCGTACAGTTTGGATATCACCGGTAATAGTGAAATCGGTCTATATGATGTTACTACATTCACTTGTTTGCCCGGTTTAGGAATCATAATAACTTCCGCTATTTATTTGAAGATATTACACAATATCATAAAAGTATAGATTTACATAAGATTAGCGTTATCGTTTTCTAATATTATTATTTCTTTTGTTCAGTAAAACAGTTGATCCTGCTATTTTCGAGAATAATTGAGACGCTTAAAAACTCTTACGTGGATAGAAGTAAACCTTTCAGAATCAGGAAGTATTTTATCTTTAATTATCTATGAAGGTAAAGTATGTTTTGCTGTTCCTGAAACGGTTGTTTATTTAACCTTACAGACCGTTTCTTAATTCTTAATCGTAATCAAAAATATGATTGTCATTCCTGAAAAACTAACGCTCTTACTGTGAAGTGCTCTCAGAAGACTGTAAAACGTTTGTTCCGATTTTGGAATACTCTTGAAAGCTGTTTAGGCATTTTTCAAGACGAAACACAAAATACTCTGTTTCACATGAACACAAACTCCAACACAAAACGTATACAACAATGTCAACACATCTCGCAAATGTTTATCACCATACCGTAATTCCAGAGCTTTTATCAATTCGACATAGGTGTTTTGGCTGTCAGGGTGGCACTTTCTGTAGTAGTTCTGCCGCGGGTCCTTTTAATGAGAGAACGAGTGAAACTGCCTTATCTTTCTCCGTCCAATTATTTGCGTATGCAGCAGCTTCGAATTGGCGTAAATACGTCGCCCAGTGCGTGCTTCTATCAAAGGTTGGAGCTTTGACATGAACTGTCCCTATTGCAGGCAAAGTGACTTTCCCTGTTAACTTATTTTCTGTGTCTTCTATGCACATCTTCTAGACGTACCAGCTGTAGGCATGTGCTCAGTTACATTATTGAACTGGATAAGAGACAATCCTTAAACCCCTTTTTAAAATTTTTGATTTACTCACCACAAATTTTGGGCTGTTGTGTTGGTGGTCCTCTTTCAGCTAAAGCACTTGTAAATGCCAGATGTGAGAGGGTTGTTTTTCTTTGAGCTAGCTTATTAATTTCCTTATACAATATGTATACATTTACAACTGAAACATCAATAAAATAAAAGAAAATTTTCATCCACCCATGCCTTGACTTCCAAGAAACGTTATACTTTTTCTCCTCTGGATATGTTGTCATTATTAGTTTTTCCCCATGAATTTGAAAGTTTAACATGTAACCAGTAAGCACAGCATATTACAAACATTTTGAAACCACGCTTTATAGGTTTTACAGGCGTATATTGTTTCAAGAGCTTCACCCTTTGCTTTCATCAACATACAGGCATCTGCTGGGATCGTACTTTGTATAATTCGGTTCATTGCTTTTTGGCATTTTTTCATTGTCACTAAAATGAATGTGCCGTAGGATTTTCAAGGGTCTTTTGAGAGACAATATATCCGCAACTCGAGGTACATGGAAGTTTTGGGTCTGATGACCAGTAGAGGTGAATACTTGGCAGGGAATGAAAACCCATTATTATCAGCATACCTATGAACGCCTTTAGCTCTGTAGATGTGAGGTCTAAGGCTATTCCATTCTGGGATGCACATATCTATTAGACTCTAGCACAATGATGTCAAAAACTGCTCAGTAAAAAATATGAAAATGTCCATTGGCGATACTAAATTTACAGGTAGGTTTTGGACCAAATGGTTCTGAAAATACGTGATAGTCATATTTTACAGGTTTTTCCCCTTTTAGAAAATGTTAGCCCCCCCCCCCCAGCTCCTTAACTTGTACTTGGAACATCATCATCTGAGTCAACAGTGCTGTCATCTCATTTAGATTCTACGTCCATGTCTTCACCACTATTCGTTGGTGTCTCTAGGCCTTGGAACAGTGAGTACATCCTTAGCATCTGAATCCCCTCCATACTCAGAGTCAGAGCCAACGACATCCAGAAAATTGTTTAACTGCTGTTCTATTTCAGACGGCTCAAAAAATCCAATTTTCCTCTTGGCACTGTATCCTAAAAGTGAAAATATATTTATATATAGGGTGCGTCAGCTAAATCCGGACAAAACAAACAGTTTATTAAAACAATAATATTTAATTATCTATTATTTATATACAACAATAATATTTATTCGATATAACCCCCGTTTGCTGTGATCACTGCCTCGATCCTTGTTCTGAAGCGCGAGCACGCTCTCTTCAACTGCTCCTTGTCTAAATCCGCGAATGCTGCCTCAATACTGGCCTGAAGGGTTGCCTGGACTTGTTAGACACACTTTCAATAACGCCCCAAACGTAATAATCAAGGGGGTTTAAATCAGGACTATTGGGACGCCATAATTCCTTAGACCAGAATGTGTCCACGTTATTGGAAAGCCAGTTCTGCACTAAATGGCTTGTGTCAGCAGGTGCACCATCTTGATGAAAGATGTACGGTCTCCCGGAGGCCACAGTTTCCATCCATGGCTTCACTACAGTTCTCAGAATCTGGAGGTAAAACGTCCATCGTGATGGTTTCTCCCTTTTTAAAGAAATGTGGCGGCATGACGTCATCCTCACTGGAGACGACGCTTAAGACGTGAACATTGGGACTTCCTCGGGATCATGCGCGAGCCAACGGTCGTTTCTTCGGTTCACTTTTGCATCAAGAGTAAAAATCTTTTTATCAGAAAAAACCTGAGGCGACCCGCAGCTTCGTGCTTCAATGAACAAAGAAGCAAATTGGAGCGGGCAACTCTCTTGACCTTGGGAGCCTCAGACAGCATTTGTCGTACCTTGAGCACATAAGACGAGTATCTCAGGTCCTTTTCTGCGATTTGACGCATGGTGGCCTCACTCACCCCAAGTGTAGTAGACAATTTACGAAGCGGTACCCCTGGGTCTTCTGAAATGAGCTCTTGAGCCCTTTGGACGACATTTGGATTGGGGCCCTAGCAGTCTTCTCTCTTGAATGGCTTTGCCTTGCAGGGTTCGCGGAACCTTCTTCGGACTTCTCCGCCTCTGCATACTTTTGCGCGATGTCATAAACGGTCGATCGCGGGTACCCAAAGAAGCGAATAATTTTGGTCGGCGAACGCCCAGCCCGAAGCGCTTCAATTAATGCCGCTCGTCGATTATATTCCGCACTCGATCTCACAGACTCACCCATTTTGAGGTTATGCGCGTCTTACACATACAGCTGGCTTACCTAAACGCCAACAATCGACTACTGCTGAAGTCAAATGTGGCGGGAAATTCAAATTGAATTCTGTCCGGTTTTAGCTGACGCGCACCCTGTTTTAGGACTCTGCATGGACTGTACTGTTTGTGTATTGAAAAAGTAATGTGAAAAAAGAATTAACACAGTTAAAAATGAGAGTGTCATCAGCAAATATGACGAAAAGGTGTCACTTCTGTATCACGCCATGTGTACCACATCATGGCATTTGCATATAACATCTAAGCCCTTTATTCTACTTTTAAAATTATCATATATATATATATATATATATATATATGTTAAATAAATGTTGCTCTAACACAAAAATATAATAAAACAGAATATTACTTGTGCAGAAGTATTTGTTCACAAATACAGAACAGCCATGCACTTCAGAAAAATGACTTTACGTAGGTCAACTCTGTCTGTTGACTTATGTCTAAAAACATAATTCTGGCACAGTTATTTATATGACTTATAACAAAAATTTAGGCAGGTTACGTTTATAACAATTAGTTGGGACTACGTAATCTTAACTAGTAACATTAATACTGTAAATACGAGTATAAACACTTACCAGCAAGAGAAGACGATTTATACAACAGATACTGTGAACGCTTTGTGGTTCAAGTTTTGACCACAATCTGAAGTATACTGTAAACAAGTGCTGCAATCTGTTATAAAAACAATGTTACTTCATTGTGGGTATGATTTCGACCACAGTATGCTCCAGAAAATTGTTCCCTCTGTTGTGGTGGAATTCACGACAAAAGCGCCCAGCGACATAAGCGCACATGCTGAAATTTGCGACATAAGCGCCCAAACTACCCCTCCCTGCCTCTAGCTACCTGCGGTCAACACCCTCACTGAAAAACAATGAATTGGGAATCCCGAAGCTCCAACCCCCTACCTCGCCGACATTTGCTACTGTTGCTTTAGTTTTTCGTTTAATAAGACGTGTGTGCTGGTGCGGTGTGTGCTACATAATTTTGCTGGCTGGTGAAATGGAACTTACGACGACAAATAAGGGTAAGCCGTGCGCGCTGTACGGAGGCTACTCGTATGTCTTAAAGCGGCAGAATGTGGAGGGGCAATATTCTGGAGGTGTTCAAGAGAGAGGGCTACAAGATGCCGAGGACTTATGAAGAGTAAGTCTGGCGAAGTTTTGAGTACAAGTGAACGAAGCACGACTGGAAGTCAAAAAATCACTTAAAAAAGCAAAAAAGCGTTTTTATTAATTACATAATATTTTTGGTAAAAAGGGGGAATATCACCTAAACTAGTTTTATAAAGACCAAGATTATTTAAAGTGTTTTAACTTATTATAGGCCTATTGAAAATCGATTATCAACCATTAGGCCTATTTGAGGTAAAATAAGTAATTTTGTACAAATAAAAAAGAGAAAATTTTTTTATTGTTACAAAACATTAAAAAATAAAGTCATCATTCAGTTAAAGCCTACTTAGACTTTTTTCCGCTAAGGGTTTTGGTTTTAGACTGTTTAGAAATAGGTTTAGGTTTAGGAAAAACTGTGTCTTCATCAGTGTCATTTTTCTGTTTCCTCTTCATTCCCTTCTCAAGTTTTGGAAGTTGGGAGTCGAACTGTCTGGCTTCTTCCCCACAAAACATCTTTAAAAGCTGTAGGTCCATGTACTTTGCATAGGTAATAGGGAGGGCCCCTGAAATAAAACAAATTGTTGTAGGCTACTTAAAAAACGTATCTTACAGTCAAAATTTAAGTTTCGAGGCAAATTTCACTCTCTTTGAGTGAATTTCAATGTTTCAAATTTAGAATGTAAAGCAGTTGAAAATAAAAAAAATGTTAAAATAGTGATTTTATAAAGTTAAATCTTTTTCATTTTGCTAAACTTAAACAATGGTTTAGGCAGACTATTAGTCTTATAACCTTGTAGATATAATGGTTTGTAATAGGCTAGTAAAACTTATTCAAGAACTCACCCTCATATGCATAGTCTGGTAGGAAAAACTCTCCTTGAGTCAGAGGCTGGTCTTGAGGCAGTGTACCGGGTTCGTTGATAACATGGGCTTCCCAATGTCCATGGAATGTAGATCTGTGCTTTAAGAAACGAGGGTGTTGTCTAACAGCCACCAGTTCTGTCACTGGTCTTGACGGAAAAGGGCATTTCTTGAAATAAAGTTGATCCAGGTGTGAAGACCAATTTCGAATAAACTCCCTGTCTACTTCAATTACATGGAACGATGAGGGCTTGGCTCTAGCACCTTCAATCACATCAATCCAGTCTTTAGGCATTTCAATCCACTTCTTTTGGTCTATGCTGGCCATGTTGCGGTCACATTCAACATATGAATGGCCGCGAATCGGAAAATTCATTTGAATTTTGTCCAGTCTCTTTGTGTGATGAACTATGAAATGGATACTGCGAAAGAGGGTCCAATTTTTGTTCTGACCCCCGCAAGAGTCACAAAAAATATCTAATTCTTTGACAGAGGGGTCAAGAATGGTCATCACAAATTAAACAAAAAAGAAGCTACCTCGTTAGCCTTGTATCCCACTGTTTCAGGATAAACAAAGAAAAATGATTCATCTGTGGACAATATGTGAATATTGAACATGCAGAATGTTAACTGCCTCTTGTAGTAGACATCGTTAGTAGTTATGTTGGGGACTGGTACATTTTTTTGAAAGTCCATAGCAATGGTTTCACGTTCTTTTGACTTTTGGCTACTTTCTTTAGATGCACGTTTTCGAACATAAAACATGTTGCTTTTCAATAAGTGAAGTTTTCTTTCTGTAGTGAACTCTTTTAACTTTTTATCTGCTTTTGTCCTTTCACTGCTATCTTCAGGATATGATTTTATAGCAATGTCAACTGCTCGAAGTTCCGCAGCAAGTCTATCGCAAGTACTACAGGTATCCATTCTTGGGTAGCCAAAACTGATGTTGAATTCAGAATTAAAAATGGTTCTATATTTTTCGTGTGATACCGTTTGATTTGGGTTTGCTGTCCTAAACAAGTCATACATCTTCTTTATATTTATTTCTGGTGGAAGATAGACTCTTGAGGAAGTTTTCATACTATAGTGACTACGTTCCCCTTTGAATGATCCAATGTGATTGCGAATCGTCTCAAGGGCCTCTACTGACAAGCGATTTTTGCGATTAGTGTTGACCTCGGCCATCCTTAGGGGTTACTCCTCTTTTCAAATAACGTTGTATTACCTCTACTTTCTTTTTTGATATCCCATGAAGGGACTTAAGTGCTTGCATACAAACAGGTATTTCAACAACAGAGCCCTCCCTACTAACTCGAACACGATACGAATATGAGTTATCGTGAAACTTAGCGTTCTCTTCTGGTTTCCTAGATCTCCTTTGTGAAATTGTGTTTACATTTACCAGGCCAGACAAGTAAGCATTCTGCTCATTTACATTCATTGTGTTAAAATTAGATATAATACTTGCACGTTCTACATCTTTAATAGATTCAAAGCATTTATACCTCAAACAAAGACAATCCGGTCCTAACTCGTGTGTGAAGGAAAGTAGTTTTTTCTTAACATCACTCATTCGACCAGATACCTTTCGTTTTTTGGTAGAATTAGTTAGCTGGCAGTTAGGCCTACTATCTTCTTCTGCTTCCATAATTCACTTGAAACGTAAACACAATAGACTACTCTTTCACTAATCACAACAGTAACAACAGCATCAACATAACCTCAAAATTGCACAGTCACTAAACTCACAAAGCAACAGAGTGAAACAAACAACAGCTGAGATCGAACAACAGTGCTGCCAACTGACTCTCTCCCTTCTTCCCGTGTTTCACGTTGACAGTCCCCCTTTTTTGCGTGGATGGCATATTTTCAAACAGCCATATCTTCTAGACCTATCCCCTTTCTTTCCATAAAACCGTAATACACAAAAGCAGCTTGTTGAAATGTTTCCAAAAATATAACTATCTAAAAAAACGTAAATTTTGACATTCCCCCTTTTTCGCGTGGACCCTTCAATTGTTTCGCTTTTTAGAACATCATCAAAGAGTACAAAACGATACTAAGGTGTTTAGGTGGAATATAATGTACACAAAGAGTCTTAATTCTTTTATGATCGTGACAATGTTTCACCAAGTGCCCAGCGAGGTGAGTGTAAATGAAACTTACAAATGATTATAAAGTCTACCTGCAATCTGTACACAAATATTTTTTTTTACTGGACTTAACGTTGGCACACTTCGTGTGATTACATTTCATACACTGGATATGTCTTCTTCCTTTTCCTTCGCACACAAAGCACAGAACCAACTTGAATCGCCTTCATGTTGATCTTCCTTGTCTTCGTTGGAAAATAAGTTTTTCTGCATAGGTTTCACATTTTTTGAATATCTTTGTTGCAACTGCAGGCATAATTTGTGTGGGCTGCTCGTAATTAAAACTGCACTCTGAGCTTGTCCTCTTCCTCGAATAGCAGGTATTTTGGATGCTTTTGGAAGTGGTGATAATTTAGTTACAGTCTTCCTAAATTTTTTACATTTGCTGGTGTCATCGTCGCTAGTGTCATCTCCTGAAGACGAGTCTTCCATATTGTTGCACCTGCAGTCTTTGCTAGAAGTAAGTTCATCTGTTACGTTTTCCTCTACGGTTAAGGCATAAGACGGAGCAAAATCATGATCAGAAAATACAGATCTGTTTACAGGCCAAATCCCAGATGTGCGGAAGGCACTCTCCACTGTCCCAACCGATGCTGCTCGCGCATATGCTTCATTTATTAGGCCAGATATCTGAAATTGTGATATCGTTTTTCCTACATTCTGGCGCAACTACTCGTCTTGTGCTTGGTTGAAGTACGTTTGCAGGGGACCAAAAAACGCTACATCAAGTGGCTGCAACCAGTGAGTTGTATGCCCAGGCAACTGAACCATAATGATTCTGTTATCACGAGCGTACTCAACCGCCTCTTGGTTTCTGCTGTGTGTTGTGTGACCATCAAGCAGTAAGAGTATAGGCGATTCTTTACTGCAGTTTACATGGTTCTTAAAGTGCTTAAGCCACGCCTCAAACAACTCTGAATTTATGTACCCAGTGTAGGAAATTTCTACACTTCCTGGTGGAGCACCAATCTCAAGTTCTTGCTGCTTCCTTTTTCTTTCAAAAATTATCATTGGTGGTATAAAGAAACCCGCCGCATTAACAACGCATACGACTGTAGTGTTCACTTCTCTTTCTCCACTCGTAATGGCTCCAACTTGGTGCTTACCTTTTCGAGCGATTACTTTCTGTTGTCGTTTTTGCACCATTGTAATGCCGGATTCATCTACATTGAAAGTAGTGTTTGCTGTAATACGATTGTCATCATCAGTTCTTTCGAGTATGTTAAAAAAAATTTTAACACTATCTCTGGTAAACCCCTTAGCTCGAGCCACTGATGTTCCTTCTGGCTGTCGGAGGGAAAGCTGTGGATTCCGACTCATGAACGAATAAAACCACTTTTACCGGCCATTCTTTCTTCTTTGTTAAAGGAGTGGGGTAAGCCGTATTTCTCTGCGACATCGAAAGCTTGCCTACGGACGTGTCTCTTTATTGTAGCCTTTGGCACTCCATATACGCGCGAGCACTCATTGAGACCTTTTAAATTATCTTCGTTCCATTTTCCATACGTGCCCCTTTTCGACATCTTGGTAACCTGAACACACAGAGTCTTCCGATATATTACATACTGTACAAATTAAAATGAAAAGTAATAACACTTATAACTGTCTCCTAAAATGGACCGGACCAATTTAGGAAACAGGCGGTGGTCCAACTGGTGAGCCAGTTCGTAGGCAACTGGCAACTGGTCCCCGAAGATATAAACATGTCGCTATTCGAATACACGAAACTAAACATTAGATTTAAAACAGCTGTTTAGTAGCTAACGATAGGCACTTTTAAAACATGGTACAGAAAATTTGATTACTTACTCTTACTGAACAGAACAGCTTAAGGTCCGTAGCACAAAAATTACAACACAAACTATGAAAACACAATAACAGACAACCTCCTTCGCCCAACAGCTCCAGACGGACAGCTTCGTGCATACGGTACTGCCAACAACCTGTTGTGCCAACTCAACCGTTTAAAAAACACGTATATAGGTTAAAAAACAAAGGCGGTCCAACTTCGCCAACCTTCTCCTATATAGGTTCATTTTACTTTCAATATAATTTTGGGGCGTACTCACACGCACCGGCCTCCCGTCACTTTTTCGCTGATACTGTTGCTGATGCGTCCGACTATATTGTTTGACGAGTGGTGAACAACTCCCCGGCGACGACTGTGAACTGCCAGCGCCCAGTTGCCTCCACAAGGACTGAGGCGGAAGGGGTGGACACTTTTCTTTTCTTTCACCCCCATCCTTGCTTTGGCGTTACATAACCTTCAGGGTACCAGTACCCCTACTAATAAACTTATTGATACGCCCCTATTCGCTCTACCACCCATACATAGGTGTACAGCCGTGTTCATAAAACAAAATTCTTAGATTCCCCTTTTGTTCGCCGTTAAATTTCTATGTTATACTAATTTCAAAAACAACCAACCATGGTCAGTGTACAATACGTCTGCCCATAACTGGTTGTAAACCAAAACCACGGTCTGGGCTGGTAAGGCCGGGACCGCCCGAAATGTGGGAAATCGCATTTAAAACATATCTTATACATGTTCTATATCCCTACACAATTACATATTACTCAGTTAGACACTTTATGCTTATCATAATACAGCATAATAAACCCTCAAAATGAACATTATCATTGTTACATTAACATAAATCTTTCACACTTGAATCTGAATAAAACTTCCTACCATTACACAACTTTTAATTTCAATTTCTATTTTTCAACATTTTAATCATTTAATTTTAATTGTCTACCATTTATTATTGACTTTAAATCAACAAATAAATTAATAAATTATTTAAATTTATTACACATTTTTCTATCTTTTAAATGAATTTAATTTACCTGAATTTAATTTTCATTATAAACATTCATAGTTACATACTGACAATTATTCAAATAAAAATTATTACTATTACAAAATCAATTACAACTATAAATTGGTTACACAAAATATAATATACACATAACACAGGGTATCAGCTGATATCTTATCATAACAGCATAACCTTATACAGAGAACATGAAAATATAATACAACTTAAATTTCAATTTTTTAATTAAATTTTCCAACTGTTACATTATAATTTCTACTCAGAATGTTTTATTTTATTTAATATTCTCATTTATCAATAAACGAGTGACTCCTTTTCAAGAATAATAAGCTGTTTTATCTACAGGTATTTAAACCTAACCCCACTCTCACCTCCTTCTTTATATCAACAACTAGAGGATTTGAAATAGGGTGACACCGTTCTCTCAATAATATTTCTCTCCACCATTTCTCTAACTCAACTCTACTTAAATCATTCTCCTCTTATAACAAAGCACCTGATACCTTTTTTGTACATAGGATGTGTGTTCCTTTCCCTTATTAGTTCCTGGCCCTTTCCAGGTAACTCCGCCAACCTCTTTTCATCTCCTCTTTAAATCTTTTCACCTCCCGCCACAACGCCTTGCGCTGAGGACTCCCTACTCCTCCACTCTCACTACAAAATTTATGTACTCTGCTCTCACCTATTTACTCTACACTTTCTCTACATACAATCACTCTCGCTTCTGTGTCCCCCCTACTGACCTGTGTTTACCTCACTTTAAGACAATTCTTATGTTGTCTAATACCCGTGCAAAACTAACTCTGACCGGTTTAATTTCATTACCTATTTCTAACACCCGTTTACTGAAATCAATTACTGTTTTATTAAAAAGATCGTTACTCAAAATCCAACTTTTACCACACTTTAAATTCATTTAAATCCATCTTTTCAAGTAATTTAAATTACTTCAGTTACATTATAAAATTTCAATAATGTCAATTACTTCATCAAAAATAAAATATTATTGTTGTTATCACTCACTCAAAACTGTATTATCATGCACTCAATAAGAATTATCAATGTTAAGTACCCAAAATACAATGTACATACACATAATATAACCTATTATACAATCCATACTGCCTGTAATCTCAATGCATTAACACCTTTTACGTTTAATTATTTATTATTTATTATACAATTCAATTTAAAATAAATTTCTCAAATTTATTATCAAAGTTTCACATCTTTTAAATTAATTAACCCATCTCCAATTAATTTAATTCCATCATTTTTCAAAACATTGTTAAGTTACTTTAATTACATTATTCAAAACAATTTAAATTCATCTAATTTCCTTATAAAATTCACAATTACATCCTGTTAATTATTTAGTCAAATGAAATATTATTATTATTATAAAATCACTCCCTACTACAAACCTTTGTTACATAAAGTACTGTGTACAACATAACCTATTACACAAATACATTTAATACTAATACACATTTATATGCAATCTGTTTTACATTAATAGTCATTGTTTACACACAAAAAATCATTCCTTTCATCAAAATTTAGTCTGATATTATTCCAACACTTTTCATTTTTGTTTCCATTTATTATATTATCTTTTTTAATATAATACCCATTTACACCTAGGTAAGTGGTTATTCTCAAAATACTCCTCATTTGCTATCGTGCTGTTTACTTTATAAGGTAAGTCTTTATTTTATTAACTCTCTATTTATTTATACTCTGTCTTAACTCTTCATGATCTCTATTCACCTTAAATATTCTCTCTCTCTCTCTCTCTCTCTCTCTCTCTCTCTCTCTCTCTCTCTCTCTCTCTCTCTCTCTCTCTCTCTCTCTCTCGCTCTCTCTCTCTCTCTCTCTCTCTCTCTCTCTCTCTCTCTCACATAATACCTCTTCCACACCTCAATTTCACAATTTCGTTCCCTGCAGAGGGCAATACAACAGCATTAAAATATCATCTGGCCTTACCAGATACACAAAGACCACTTATTGGACTATTTGTTGACACCTTGTCACCCCAAATATCCTTACTAAAACATCATCTGGCCTTACCAGATACACAAAAACAACTTATTGGACTATTTGTTGACACCTTGTCACCCCAAATATCCTACAACAACATTTGTGAAGCTTTTCCTCACATATAACCCGGGAAAATCTGCCCTCTGACCCCGATATCCACTAAAACTCTCTTCATACTCCCTCACTAATGCTCCTCTAACCTCAACTAACTCTCTACTCTCAAAATTCCTATCATCATAACACCATTATTTACCGTTATTACTTGTTATTTCGCCATTAAACTCGTTACCATAATTGCTACTTACATCGTTATTATTTCTTCGTTACTCATGTTTTCATTTGCACTTAACCTGTCAACCTTATATGTTACCGGATCGTCTTTATTCTCGTTCATTTCGTTCTTTCATATTATTAGATATTTTGCCTCTTATTAATTATTTGTTTTTGAATATTAATAAACTTATTAAAACCCTTATCCCATAATGGATCTACTTCGTTTTTCCAAAATACCCCACACATAAAATCGTTATCAATACGTAAAAGTAAACACACAAATTTCACAGGCACGTTACACTACCCAAACATAACCACAGAAACCACATAATATGATATACCACATAATATACGTTTAACATGTACAATACTTTCACAAATTACGCATTACCCAAAACTTATGTCCTGCATCTCAAATAGATCTACCTCGTATAATATTCATATACTAGGATCCTGGCAGGGTCGCCGCTTGTAGAGAAACAAACTTTCTACCTTTTTTACACGCCCTAATTCTACTTACCCTGATTCCGTTACACTTATCTTTTTAATAAAAGCTCCCCAGAAGATTCCAAACTCGCTAAAAAGGTCGCACGATGTTTTAAGGATATACATCGAAACCATAATACTTACACTTACTTAATTTTGATCATTTAATGCCCTTTGATCAGAAGATTCACACGTTTCGTTTAGACGAATTCTCGATGCAGAACTCAGATATTGGGTGTGACGTAATAATTAGTTTAACGCATTTGTATGCTATTTAAACCAACTCTTTTATTTCAATCACTTTTCAAATACTTTCTCTCTTTTCTTTATGAAATATTATTTGTTTATTATTTATTACATTATCTCTTATTTATTCTTACCTCCATCATATAAAAGTTTTCTTATACATAACAAACCAGTACCGTACTTTTACTTTTGTTTTTCCCAAATTTCCTCACACAAACACACACACACACACACACACTCACGCTCTTTACATTTCTCTTTCACCCTCTTTTACTGAATTTTTATTTATTTAAATATTCAAAACTTGTTGGCCAACATATTCACTGTACTTAACTTTCTCCTTGCCATTCCAATTGTTCCGCCTTCTTCCCGTTCACTTACACTGTCCCTACCACACAACGCTATCACTGTTTTAAGTTTCTGTATTTAGTAAATTCATTTTACTTTCAATATAATTTTGGGGCGTACTCACACGCTTAGGGCGTACTCAAACGCACCGTCCTCCCGTCACTTTTTCACTGATACTGTTTCTGATGCGTCCGACTATATTGTTTGACGAGTGGTGAACAACTGCCCGGCGACGACTGTGTGCATCGTGCGCGCGGTTGTCTAGCCGCCAGGCGTTAGGCGTTGGCCGCGCAGTCTCAACTCGTTCTGTGATTGCTTGTTTCAATCGTATGATCGGCTATGGAATTTTTTGTACGTGACTTTCACGTTGTGAAAAGGCGGCACACTCGTGCGCTCGTACGCATTCCCAGGCGCTAACAGCTTTTGTGCCTCGTACGGCTTGGCACGAAGTGCACTACAGGGTGTTCAAAAATGTCAAGCGTTTGTGATCAAAACGTTGTTCAGCTTGGGTGGCTGCTGCTTTTTACCATTATTATGGAATTCAAAATAAACCCCTGGGTTTTGCCCGGTACAATTATCGCTATTTCCAATATAATGTTGCGGGATACAGCCGGGACCACGAGTTCGTCAGCATAGAAGAATCTGTTTTGCTCCCTGTTGAATTTAAAATCCGTACCCTTATGCAAATGAGAATAGTCGTGTAAATTAAGTATCATGGCGTGCACAGCTGCAAACACGTTTTCTATGATGAATACCGCGTCAATGTGTCGTCCGCCCGAAGTCCTCGGGTAAACTCGTCGATGCCGGCCTCGATGGGGCTAAGAAATCTATTCAGAACATGGAGTGAAATTTGGAAGATACGAAAAGGAGGAAAAAATATACCGAATTGTATGAACTAAAAGGTACGAAGAAGATTCTGATGTTGGAAAGTTTCTTAAGACCGTGTCTTACTTTCTAAAATCTGACTAACAAAATAAATAAAAATAACCTTACTCTTTAATTAATAGAGATAGATAAAGAAATGGAGATAGACAAACAGAAAGAGACAGATAATCAGACAAAGATAGGCGGCTGTGTGTGTGTGTGTGTGTGCGCGCGCGCGTGATGAAAATTATAACTTGATAAACGTAAACTTTTTTAGTAAAAAAATACATTGAATTAAATATAAATATATGAAAAACATAAACGCAATGAAAACATATCCAAATAGTTGAAAACATAAGAATAATTAGTAAAAAGTTAATTAAATACAAATTTAAAAATAATAAAAACAAAAGAAATGCGAAAAATATAGCTGCTTCACTTGATCTGTTATGACAGGCGATATCAGTTTTTAAATTGGTTTATGTACTCTTAAAGGGGGA
Organism: Magicicada septendecula; assembly: GCA_034769895.1. NCBI lineage: Eukaryota > Metazoa > Arthropoda > Insecta > Hemiptera > Cicadidae > Magicicada > Magicicada septendecula. Next base: position 331,736,301 of record CM068374.1, on the reverse strand, counting down.
AATGTAAATTTTACTATTTTCATCATCTTTAGTTACCATTTGATTTCCTTTTATTGTTGTATTGGAGTATTAGTGGTCTTAAATATTTCTACTAATAATTTTGTACAACCCACTATGTTGTCTTTGGTATTGACGAGAGCTTTCGGCAGTCAAGGCATCTTCAGGTCATTTACCAAGTTGTAAAACTAATGAACTCAGTCTACGACAGAATATAATATAATACAGAAAACTACTTCAAACTAATTTAATAATTACAAATAAGTCTAATCATCCTCCCAACATAAAATGGCAGCATTCAATTCATTTATATACCGTGTGTATAGAATCCCCTTAAATGAACAAGAAAGAAACAATGAATGAAATATCATCAAACAATGGAAGCAATAGACAATGGATACAAAATAAAAACTACCAATAAATTAGAAAATAAAATAAAATGTAAACTCACTAAACAAACATCATACAAACCTTCGTGTAAAAACCGTTCACTAATGATAAAACAAAATATATCAACTTTACTTATCATGGGAACATAACTCGTAAACTAAGCAAACTATTTAAAGATACAAACTTAAAAATGTCTTATAACACAGATAACATCGTTTTTAATAAAATAAAACCTAAAAATAATTTCAACATTCATAATAAAAATGGAGTTTACAAAATAGAATGTCCAGATAGCAATAAATGTTACGCAGGCCAGACGAAGAAAACACTGCGCGAGAAATATATTCGACATCGCAATGCGTATCTAAAACGTAATATTTACAAATCTAATTTAGGCACACACTGTCTAAACAATAAACATAAATTTCCAGACATTCAAAATGTTAAATTAAGTAAAAACGGACAAAAAGTTAACAAACTGAATATCTGGGAAAATCTTAATATTTACAAACGCAATAATAATAATCTACTAATTAAAGAACAAATACAAATAAAAACGAAACAACACATTTATTTAAATTCATACATTTATTAGAATAACAGAATAAACATTAAATATATAATAAAAAGACACTACATAACCATTAAAACAATCGAAAATAGAATGGAAGTAAATTCGATTATCCGTTAGCTGTATCGTAAGCGAAACATCAATTACAATACAAACAAACCTCTGAAGATACGGAATAATTTCTGTGAAACGTGCGTCAGTTGAAAATAAGATTACTTTTTTTTTTTTTACAACTAATCTTAGATAGATTAGCGAGCAATTTGACTCTATAAATATCTTAAAACTAAATGTCAATTTACTGGGTTTACCCACTGGTATCCCTCAGATTACTCTAATGGTGAAAACATACACATACACAACACTTCACACTGTAGTCTGCTTTACACACACCACAATAAACCAGGTCAAAAGGTTTGGTCCTCTTGAGCCTTCTTAATATCCCATGTTGGTCAAGCAGCTGAATTGCCTCTACGTTAACGTGGTTATGAAGGGCGGTCTTCATGCTTCTGTGAAAATTTCCTAATCTCGTCAGCAACCATTTCCACACCCAGGTCTCTGTGCAGGTCACTATTCCTTATGTACCAAGGGGCATTAACAATATTTCTCAGTACTTTATTTTGAAATCGTTGTATGATTTCGACGTTACTCGCACTGGCGTACCCCCACAGGTGGATTCCATAGGTCCAAACTGGTTTGAGCACCTGCTTATACAGCATAATTTTATTATATATTGCAAGCTCGGAGTTTGCACCAAGGAGCCAATACATTTTTTTTTTAATGTGCTCTTTCCATCTAAGCTGAGCATCTAGGTTCATGCCTAGATGCTTTGCTGTGTTTGCATACGGAATAGTATGATTATGTAAAACGATTGGTATTTGTTCAGTTCTTCTATTGGTAAAGTTGACATGAACTGATTTATTCTCATTAAGTTTAATGCGCCAGCGTTTTGTCCATGCACTAATCTTTTCTATTGCTTCCTGCAAATTATTATTAGCCTCCAGCTCATTACTCCCGACTGCCAAGACACCTGTGTCATCCGCAAATGTAGCAATCGTTTCTTCTGTTTGTGGTATATCACAGGTGTATATCAAATACAGCAGCGGACCCAGAACACTGCCCTGTGGAGCACCAGCCTCGATTGGTCTCAATTCTGAGTATTGATCTTCACTTTTCACTCTAAACATTCTTCCGCTAATGTATGACTTTAGAAGTGAGCTATACTGTTTTGGAAGGAGTTGCTTTAGTTTGTATTCCAGTCCTTGGTGCCAAACTTTATCAAAAGCCTGTGCAACATACAGGAATACAGCCGAATAAATTTTTTTTTCTTCTAACGCCTTCTCTATTGAGTTAGTAATTCTATGCACCTGATCTATAGTCCCGTGCTTATTTCTAAAGCCAAATTGGTGTAGTGGAATTATGCATTTTTCTTCTATGATAGGTTTCAATCTCTTCAATAGGAGCTTTTCGTACAGTTTGGATATCACCGGTAATAGTGAAATCGGTCTATATGATGTTACTACATTCACTTGTTTGCCCGGTTTAGGAATCATAATAACTTCCGCTATTTATTTGAAGATATTACACAATATCATAAAAGTATAGCTTTACATAAGATTAGCGTTATCGTTTTCTAATATTATTATTTCTTTTGTTCAGTAAAACAGTTGATCCTGCTATTTTCGAGAATAATTGAGACGCTTAAAAACTCTTACGTGGATAGAAGTAAACCTTTCAGAATCAGGAAGTATTTTATCTTTAATTATCTATGAAGGTAAAGTATGTTTTGCTGTTCCTGAAACGGTTGTTTATTTAACCTTACAGACCGTTTCTTAATTCTTAATCGTAATCAAAAATATGATTGTCATTCCTGAAAAACTAACGCTCTTACTGTGAAGTGCTCTCAGAAGACTGTAAAACGTTTGTTCCGATTTTGGAATACTCTTGAAAGCTGTTTAGGCATTTTTCAAGACGAAACACAAAATACTCTGTTTCACATGAACACAAACTCCAACACAAAACGTATACAACAATGTCAACACATCTCGCAAATGTTTATCACCATACCGTAATTCCAGAGCTTTTATCAATTCGACATAGGTGTTTTGGCTGTCAGGGTGGCACTTTCTGTAGTAGTTCTGCCGCGGGTCCTTTTAATGAGAGAACGAGTGAAACTGCCTTATCTTTCTCCGTCCAATTATTTGCGTATGCAGCAGCTTCGAATTGGCGTAAATACGTCGCCCAGTGCGTGCTTCTATCAAAGGTTGGAGCTTTGACATGAACTGTCCCTATTGCAGGCAAAGTGACTTTCCCTGTTAACTTATTTTCTGTGTCTTCTATGCACATCTTCTAGACGTACCAGCTGTAGGCATGTGCTCAGTTACATTATTGAACTGGATAAGAGACAGTCCTTAAACCCCTTTTTAAAATTTTTGATTTACTCACCACAAATTTTGGGCTGTTGTGTTGGTGGTCCTCTTTCAGCTAAAGCACTTGTAAATGCCAGATGTGAGAGGGTTGTTTTTCTTTGAGCTAGCTTATTAATTTCCTTATACAATATGTATACATTTACAACTGAAACATCAATAAAATAAAAGAAAATTTTCATCCACCCATGCCTTGACTTCCAAGAAACGTTATACTTTTTCTCCTCTGGATATGTTGTCATTATTAGTTTTTCCCCATGAATTTGAAAGTTTAACATGTAACCAGTAAGCACAGCATATTACAAACATTTTGAAACCACGCTTTATAGGTTTTACAGGCGTATATTGTTTCAAGAGCTTCACCCTTTGCTTTCATCAACATACAGGCATCTGCTGGGATCGTACTTTGTATAATTCGGTTCATTGCTTTTTGGCATTTTTTCATTGTCACTAAAATGAATGTGCCGTAGGATTTTCAAGGGTCTTTTGAGAGACAATATATCCGCAACTCGAGGTACATGGAAGTTTTGGGTCTGATGACCAGTAGAGGTGAATACTTGGCAGGGAATGAAAACCCATTATTATCAGCATACCTATGAACGCCTTTAGCTCTGTAGATGTGAGGTCTAAGGCTATTCCATTCTGGGATGCACATATCTATTAGACTCTAGCACAATGATGTCAAAAACTGCTCAGTAAAAAATATGAAAATGTCCATTGGCGATACTAAATTTACAGGTAGGTTTTGGACCAAATGGTTCTGAAAATACGTGATAGTCATATTTTACAGGTTTTTCCCCTTTTAGAAAATGTTAGCCCCCCCCCCTAAGCTCCTTAACTTGTACTTGGAACATCATCATCTGAGTCAGCAGTGCTGTCATCTCATTTAGATTCTACGTCCATGTCTTCACCACTATTCGTTGGTGTCTCTAGGCCTTGGAACAGTGAGTACATCCTTAGCATCTGAATCCCCTCCATACTCAGAGTCAGAGCCAACGACATCCAGAAAATTGTTTAACTGCTGTTCTATTTCAGACGGCTCAAAAAATCCAATTTTCCTCTTGGCACTGTATCCTAAAAGTGAAAATATATTTATATATAGGGTGCGTCAGCTAAATCCGGACAAAACAAACAGTTTATTAAAACAATAATATTTAATTATCTATTATTTATATACAACAATAATATTTATTCGATATAACCCCCGTTTGCTGTGATCACTGCCTCGATCCTTGTTCTGAAGCGCGAGCACGCTCTCTTCAACTGCTCCTTGTCTAAATCCGCGAATGCTGCCTCAATACTGGCCTGAAGGGTTGCCTGGACTTGTTAGACACACTTTCAATAACGCCCCAAACGTAATAATCAAGGGGGTTTAAATCAGGACTATTGGGACGCCATAATTCCTTAGACCAGAATGTGTCCACGTTATTGGAAAGCCAGTTCTGCACTAAATGGCTTGTGTCAGCAGGTGCACCATCTTGATGAAAGATGTACGGTCTCCCGGAGGCCACAGTTTCCATCCATGGCTTCACTACAGTTCTCAGAATCTGGAGGTAAAACGTCCATCGTGATGGTTTCTCCCTTTTTAAAGAAATGTGGCGGCATGACGTCATCCTCACTGGAGACGACGCTTAAGACGTGAACATTGGGACTTCCTCGGGATCATGCGCGAGCCAACGGTCGTTTCTTCGGTTCACTTTTGCATCAAGAGTAAAAATCTTTTTATCAGAAAAAACCTGAGGCGACCCGCAGCTTCGTGCTTCAATGAACAAAGAAGCAAATTGGAGCGGGCAACTCTCTTGACCTTGGGAGCCTCAGACAGCATTTGTCGTACCTTGAGCACATAAGACGAGTATCTCAGGTCCTTTTCTGCGATTTGACGCATGGTGGCCTCACTCACCCCAAGTGTAGTAGACAATTTACGAAGCGGTACCCCTGGGTCTTCTGAAATGAGCTCTTGAGCCCTTTGGACGACATTTGGATTGGGGCCCTAGCAGTCTTCTCTCTTGAATGGCTTTGCCTTGCAGGGTTCGCGGAACCTTCTTCGGACTTCTCCGCCTCTGCATACTTTTGCGCGATGTCATAAACGGTCGATCGCGGGTACCCAAAGAAGCGAATAATTTTGGTCGGCGAACGCCCAGCCCGAAGCGCTTCAATTAATGCCGCTCGTCGATTATATTCCGCACTCGATCTCACAGACTCACCCATTTTGAGGTTATGCGCGTCTTACACATACAGCTGGCTTACCTAAACGCCAACAATCGACTACTGCTGAAGTCAAATGTGGCGGGAAATTCAAATTGAATTCTGTCCGGTTTTAGCTGACGCGCACCCTGTTTTAGGACTCTGCATGGACTGTACTGTTTGTGTATTGAAAAAGTAATGTGAAAAAAGAATTAACACAGTTAAAAATGAGAGTGTCATCAGCAAATATGACGAAAAGGTGTCACTTCTGTATCACGCCATGTGTACCACATCATGGCATTTGCATATAACATCTAAGCCCTTTATTCTACTTTTAAAATTATCATATATATATATATATATATATATATGTTAAATAAATGTTGCTCTAACACAAAAATATAATAAAACAGAATATTACTTGTGCAGAAGTATTTGTTCACAAATACAGAACAGCCATGCACTTCAGAAAAATGACTTTATGTAGGTCAACTCTGTCTGTTGACTTATGTCTAAAAACATAATTCTGGCACAGTTATTTATATGACTTATAACAAAAATTTAGGCAGGTTACGGTTATAACAATTAGTTGGGACTACGTAATCTTAACTAGTAACATTAATACTGTAAATACGAGTATAAACACTTACCAGCAAGAGAAGACGATTTATACAACAGATACTGTGAACGCTTTGTGGTTCAAGTTTTGACCACAATCTGAAGTATACTGTAAACAAGTGCTGCAATCTGTTATAAAAACAATGTTACTTCATTGTGGGTATGATTTCGACCACAGTATGCTCCAGAAAATTGTTCCCTCTGTTGTGGTGGTGGAATTCACGACAAAAGCGCCCAGCGACATAAGCGCACATGCTGAAATTTGCGACATAAGCGCCCAAACTACCCCTCCCTGCCTCTAGCTACCTGCGGTCAACACCCTCACTGAAAAACAATGAATTGGGAATCCCGAAGCTCCAACCCCCTACCTCGCCGACATTTGCTACTGTTGCTTTAGTTTTTCGTTTAATAAGACGTGTGTGCTGGTGCGGTGTGTGCTACATAATTTTGCTGGCTGGTGAAATGGAACTTACGACGACAAATAAGGGTAAGCCGTGCGCGCTGTACGGAGGCTACTCGTATGTCTTAAAGCGGCAGAATGTGGAGGGGCAATATTCTGGAGGTGTTCAAGAGAGAGGGCTACAAGATGCCGAGGACTTATGAAGAGTAAGTCTGGCGAAGTTTTGAGTACAAGTGAACGAAGCACGACTGGAAGTCAAAAAATCACTTCAAAAAGCAAAAAAGCGTTTTTATTAATTACATAATATTTTTGGTAAAAAGGGGGAATATCACCTAAACTAGTTTTATAAAGACCAAGATTATTTAAAGTGTTTTAACTTATTATAGGCCTATTGAAAATCGATTATCAACCATTAGGCCTATTTGAGGTAAAATAAGTAATTTTGTACAAATAAAAAAGAGAAAATTTTTTTATTGTTACAAAACATTAAAAAATAAAGTCATCATTCAGTTAAAGCCTACTTAGACTTTTTTCCGCTAAGGGTTTTGGTTTTAGACTGTTTAGAAATAGGTTTAGGTTTAGGAAAAACTGTGTCTTCATCAGTGTCATTTTTCTGTTTCCTCTTCATTCCCTTCTCAAGTTTTGGAAGTTGGGAGTCGAACTGTCTGGCTTCTTCCCCACAAAACATCTTTAAAAGCTGTAGGTCCATGTACTTTGCATAGGTAATAGGGAGGGCCCCTGAAATAAAACAAATTGTTGTAGGCTACTTAAAAAACGTATCTTACAGTCAAAATTTAAGTTTCGAGGCAAATTTCACTCTCTTTGAGTGAATTTCAATGTTTCAAATTTAGAATGTAAAGCAGTTGAAAATAAAAAAAATGTTAAAATAGTGATTTTATAAAGTTAAATCTTTTTCATTTTGCTAAACTTAAACAATGGTTTAGGCAGACTATTAGTCTTATAACCTTGTAGATATAATGGTTTGTAATAGGCTAGTAAAACTTATTCAAGAACTCACCCTCATATGCATAGTCTGGTAGGAAAAACTCTCCTTGAGTCAGAGGCTGGTCTTGAGGCAGTGTACCGGGTTCGTTGATAACATGGGCTTCCCAATGTCCATGGAATGTAGATCTGTGCTTTAAGAAACGAGGGTGTTGTCTAACAGCCACCAGTTCTGTCACTGGTCTTGACGGAAAAGGGCATTTCTTGAAATAAAGTTGATCCAGGTGTGAAGACCAATTTCGAATAAACTCCCTGTCTACTTCAATTACATGGAACGATGAGGGCTTGGCTCTAGCACCTTCAATCACATCAATCCAGTCTTTAGGCATTTCAATCCACTTCTTTTGGTCTATGCTGGCCATGTTGCGGTCACATTCAACATATGAATGGCCGCGAATCGGAAAATTCATTTGAATTTTGTCCAGTCTCTTTGTGTGATGATCTATGAAATGGATACTGCGAAAGAGGGTCCAATTTTTGTTCTGACCCCCGCAAGAGTCACAAAAAATATCTAATTCTTTGACAGAGGGGTCAAGAATGGTCATCACAAATTAAACAAAAAAGAAGCTACCTCGTTAGCCTTGTATCCCACTGTTTCAGGATAAACAAAGAAAAATGATTCATCTGTGGACAATATGTGAATATTGAACATGCAGAATGTTAACTGCCTCTTGTAGTAGACATCGTTAGTAGTTATGTTGGGGACTGGTACATTTTTTTGAAAGTCCATAGCAATGGTTTCACGTTCTTTTGACTTTTGGCTACTTTCTTTAGATGCACGTTTTCGAACATAAAACATGTTGCTTTTCAATAAGTGAAGTTTTCTTTCTGTAGTGAACTCTTTTAACTTTTTATCTGCTTTTGTCCTTTCACTGCTATCTTCAGGATATGATTTTATAGCAATGTCAACTGCTCGAATTTCCGCAGCAAGTCTATCGCAAGTACTACAGGTATCCATTCTTGGGTAGCCAAAACTGATGTTGAATTCAGAATTAAAAATGGTTCTATATTTTTCGTGTGATACCGTTTGATTTGGGTTTGCTGTCCTAAACAAGTCATACATCTTCTTTATATTTATTTCTGGTGGAAGATAGACTCTTGAGGAAGTTTTCATACTATAGTGACTACGTTCCCCTTTGAATGATCCAATGTGATTGCGAATCGTCTCAAGGGCCTCTACTGACAAGCGATTTTTGCGATTAGTGTTGACCTCGGCCATCCTTAGGGGTTACTCCTCTTTTCAAATAACGTTGTATTACCTCTACTTTCTTTTTTGATATCCCATGAAGGGACTTAAGTGCTTGCATACAAACAGGTATTTCAACAACAGAGCCCTCCCTACTAACTCGAACACGATACGAATATGAGTTATCGTGAAACTTAGCGTTCTCTTCTGGTTTCCTAGATCTCCTTTGTGAAATTGTGTTTACATTTACCAGGCCAGACAAGTAAGCATTCTGCTCATTTACATTCATTGTGTTAAAATTAGATATAATACTTGCACGTTCTACATCTTTAATAGATTCAAAGCATTTATACCTCAAACAAAGACAATCCGGTCCTAACTCGTGTGTGAAGGAAAGTAGTTTTTTCTTAACATCACTCATTCGACCAGATACCTTTCGTTTTTTGGTAGAATTAGTTAGCTGGCAGTTAGGCCTACTATCTTCTTCTGCTTCCATAATTCACTTGAAACGTAAACACAATAGACTACTCTTTCACTAATCACAACAGTAACAACAGCATCAACATAACCTCAAAATTGCACAGTCACTAAACTCACAAAGCAACAGAGTGAAACAAACAACAGCTGAGATCGAACAACAGTGCTGCCAACTGACTCTCTCCCTTCTTCCCGTGTTTCACGTTGACAGTCCCCCTTTTTTGCGTGGATGGCATATTTTCAAACAGCCATATCTTCTAGACCTATCCCCTTTCTTTCCATAAAACCGTAATACACAAAAGCAGCTTGTTGAAATGTTTCCAAAAATATAACTATCTAAAAAAACGTAAATTTTGACATTCCCCCTTTTTCGCGTGGACCCTTCAATTGTTTCGCTTTTTAGAACATCATCAAAGAGTACAAAACGATACTAAGGTGTTTAGGTGGAATATAATGTACACAAAGAGTCTTAATTCTTTTATGATCGTGACAATGTTTCACCAAGTGCCCAGCGAGGTGAGTGTAAATGAAACTTACAAATGATTATAAAGTCTACCTGCTATCTGTACACAAATATTTTTTTTTACTGGACTTAACGTTGGCACACTTCGTGTGATTACATTTCATACACTGGATATGTCTTCTTCCTTTTCCTTCGCACACAAAGCACAGAACCAACTTGAATCGCCTTCATGTTGATCTTCCTTGTCTTCGTTGGAAAATAAGTTTTTCTGCATAGGTTTCACATTTTTTGAATATCTTTGTTGCAACTGCAGGCATAATTTGTGTGGGCTGCTCGTAATTAAAACTGCACTCTGAGCTTGTCCTCTTCCTCGAATAGCAGGTATTTTGGATGCTTTTGGAAGTGGTGATAATTTAGTTACAGTCTTCCTAAATTTTTTACATTTGCTGGTGTCATCGTCGCTAGTGTCATCTCCTGAAGACGAGTCTTCCATATTGTTGCACCTGCAGTCTTTGCTAGAAGTAAGTTCATCTGTTACGTTTTCCTCTACGGTTAAGGCATAAGACGGAGCAAAATCATGATCAGAAAATACAGATCTGTTTACAGGCCAAATCCCAGATGTGCGGAAGGCACTCTCCACTGTCCCAACCGATGCTGCTCGCGCATATGCTTCATTTATTAGGCCAGATATCTGAAATTGTGATATCGTTTTTCCTACATTCTGGCGCAACTACTCGTCTTGTGCTTGGTTGAAGTACGTTTGCAGGGGACCAAAAAACGCTACATCAAGTGGCTGCAACCAGTGAGTTGTATGCCCAGGCAACTGAACCATAATGATTCTGTTATCACGAGCGTACTCAACCGCCTCTTGGTTTCTGCTGTGTGTTGTGTGACCATCAAGCAGTAAGAGTATAGGCGATTCTTTACTGCAGTTTACATGGTTCTTAAAGTGCTTAAGCCACGCCTCAAACAACTCTGAATTTATGTACCCAGTGTAGGAAATTTCTACACTTCCTGGTGGAGCACCAATCTCAAGTTCTTGCTGCTTCCTTTTTCTTTCAAAAATTATCATTGGTGGTATAAAGAAACCCGCCGCATTAACAACGCATACGACTGTAGTGTTCACTTCTCTTTCTCCACTCGTAATGGCTCCAACTTGGTGCTTACCTTTTCGAGCGATTACTTTCTGTTGTCGTTTTTGCACCATTGTAATGCCGGATTCATCTACATTGAAAGTAGTGTTTGCTGTAATACGATTGTCATCATCAGTTCTTTCGAGTATGTTAAAAAAAATTTTAACACTATCTCTGGTAAACCCCTTAGCTCGAGCCACTGATGTTCCTTCTGGCTGTCGGAGGGAAAGCTGTGGATTCCGACTCATGAACGAATAAAACCACTTTTACCGGCCATTCTTTCTTCTTTGTTAAAGGAGTGGGGTAAGCCGTATTTCTCTGCGACATCGAAAGCTTGCCTACGGACGTGTCTCTTTATTGTAGCCTTTGGCACTCCATATACGCGCGAGCACTCATTGAGACCTTTTAAATTATCTTCGTTCCATTTTCCATACGTGCCCCTTTTCGACATCTTGGTAACCTGAACACACAGAGTCTTCCGATATATTACATACTGTACAAATTAAAATGAAAAGTAATAACACTTATAACTGTCTCCTAAAATGGACCGGACCAATTTAGGAAACAGGCGGTGGTCCAACTGGTGAGCCAGTTCGTAGGCAACTGGCAACTGGTCCCCGAAGATATAAACATGTCGCTATTCGAATACACGAAACTAAACATTAGATTTAAAACAGCTGTTTAGTAGCTAACGATAGGCACTTTTAAAACATGGTACAGAAAATTTGATTACTTACTCTTACTGAACAGAACAGCTTAAGGTCCTTAGCACAAAAATTACAACACAAACTATGAAAACACAATAACAGACAACCTCCTTCGCCCAACAGCTCCAGACGGACAGCTTCGTGCATACGGTACTGCCAACAACCTGTTGTGCCAACTCAACCGTTTAAAAAACACGTATATAGGTTAAAAAACAAAGGCGGTCCAACTTCGCCAACCTTCTCCTATATAGGTTCATTTTACTTTCAATATAATTTTGGGGCGTACTCACACGCACCGGCCTCCCGTCACTTTTTCGCTGATACTGTTGCTGATGCGTCCGACTATATTGTTTGAAGTGGTGAACAACTCCCCGGCGACGACTGTGAACTGCCAGCGCCCAGTTGCCTCCACAAGGACTGAGGCGGAAGGGGTGGACACTTTTCTTTTCTTTCACCCCCATCCTTGCTTTGGCGTTACATAACCTTCAGGGTACCAGTACCCCTACTAATAAACTTATTGATACGCCCCTATTCGCTCTACCACCCATACATAGGTGTACAGCCGTGTTCATAAAACAAAATTCTTAGATTCCCCTTTTGTTCGCCGTTAAATTTCTATGTTATACTAATTTCAAAAACAACCAACCATGGTCAGTGTACAATACGTCTGCCCATAACTGGTTGTAAACCAAAACCACGGTCTGGGCTGGTAAGGCCGGGACCGCCCGAAATGTGGGAAATCGCATTTAAAACATATCTTATACATGTTCTATATCCCTACACAATTACATATTACTCAGTTAGACACTTTATGCTTATCATAATACAGCATAATAAACCCTCAAAATGAACATTATCATTGTTACATTAACATAAATCTTTCACACTTGAATCTGAATAAAACTTCCTACCATTACACAACTTTTAATTTCAATTTCTATTTTTCAACATTTTAATCATTTAATTTTAATTGTCTACCATTTATTATTGACTTTAAATCAACAAATAAATTAATAAATTATTTAAATTTATTACACATTTTTCTATCTTTTAAATGAATTTAATTTACCTGAATTTAATTTTCATTATAAACATTCATAGTTACATACTGACAATTATTCAAATAAAAATTATTACTATTACAAAATCAATTACAACTATAAATTGGTTACACAAAATATAATATACACATAACACAGGGTATCAGCTGATATCTTATCATAACAGCATAACCTTATACAGAGAACATGAAAATATAATACAACTTAAATTTCAATTTTTTAATTAAATTTTCCAACTGTTACATTATAATTTCTACTCAGAATGTTTTATTTTATTTAATATTCTCATTTATCAATAAACGAGTGACTCCTTTTCAAGAATAATAAGCTGTTTTATCTACAGGTATTTAAACCTAACCCCACTCTCACCTCCTTCTTTATATCAACAACTAGAGGATTTGAAATAGGGTGACACCGTTCTCTCAATAATATTTCTCTCCACCATTTCTCTAACTCTACTTAAATCATTCTCCTCTTATAACAAAGCACCTGATACCTTTTTTGTACATAGGATGTGTGTTCCTTTCCCTTATTAGTTCCTGGCCCTTTCCAGGTAACTCCGCCAACCTCTTTTCATCTCCTCTTTAAATCTTTTCACCTCCCGCCACAACGCCTTGCGCTGAGGACTCCCTACTCCTCCACTCTCACTACAAAATTTATGTACTCTGCTCTCACCTATTTACTCTACACTTTCTCTACATACAATCACTCTCGCTTCTGTGTCCCCCCTACTGACCTGTGTTTACCTCACTTTAAGACAATTCTTATGTTGTCTAATACCCGTGCAAAACTAACTCTGACCGGTTTAATTTCATTACCTATTTCTAACACCCGTTTACTGAAATCAATTACTGTTTTATTAAAAAGATCGTTACTCAAAATCCAACTTTTACCACACTTTAAATTCATTTAAATCCATCTTTTCAAGTAATTTAAATTACTTCAGTTACATTATAAAATTTCAATAATGTCAATTACTTCATCAAAAATAAAATATTATTGTTGTTATCACTCACTCAAAACTGTATTATCATGCACTCAATAAGAATTATCAATGTTAAGTACCCAAAATACAATGTACATACACATAATATAACCTATTATACAATCCATACTGCCTGTAATCTCAATGCATTAACACCTTTTACGTTTAATTATTTATTATTTATTATACAATTCAATTTAAAATAAATTTCTCAAATTTATTATCAAAGTTTCACATCTTTTAAATTAATTAACCCATCTCCAATTAATTTAATTCCATCATTTTTCAAAACATTGTTAAGTTACTTTAATTACATTATTCAAAACAATTTAAATTCATCTAATTTCCTTATAAAATTCACAATTACATCCTGTTAATTATTTAGTCAAATGAAATATTATTATTATTATAAAATCACTCCCTACTACAAACCTTTGTTACATAAAGTACTGTGTACAACATAACCTATTACACAAATACATTTAATACTAATACACATTTATATGCAATCTGTTTTACATTAATAGTCATTGTTTACACACAAAAAATCATTCCTTTCATCAAAATTTAGTCTGATATTATTCCAACACTTTTCATTTTTGTTTCCATTTATTATATTATCTTTTTTAATATAATACCCATTTACACCTAGGTAAGTGGTTATTCTCAAAATACTCCTCATTTGCTATCGTCCTGTTTACTTTATAAGGTAAGTCTTTATTTTATTAACTCTCTATTTATTTATACTCTGTCTTAACTCTTCATGATCTCTATTCACCTTAAATATTCCTCTCTCTCTCTCTCTCTCTCTCTCTCTCTCTCTCTCTCTCTCTCTCTCTCTCTCTCTCTCTCTCTCTCACCTCAATTTCACAATTTCGTTCCCTGCAGAGGGCAATACAACAGCATTAAAATATCATCTGGCCTTACCAGATACACAAAAACCACTTATTGGACTATTTGTTGACACCTTGTCACCCCAAATATCCTTACTAAAACATCATCTGGCCTTACCAGATACACAAAAACAACTTATTGGACTATTTGTTGACACCTTGTCACCCCAAATATCCTACAACAACATTTGTGAAGCTTTTCCTCACATATAACCCGGGAAAATCTGCCCTCTGACCCCGATATCCACTAAAACTCTCTTCATACTCCCTCACTAATGCTCCTCTAACCTCAACTAACTCTCTACTCTCAAAATTCCTATCATCATAACACCATTATTTACCGTTATTACTTGTTATTTCGCCATTAAACTCGTTACCATAATTGCTACTTACATCGTTATTATTTCTTCGTTACTCATGTTTTCATTTGCACTTAACCTGTCAACCTTATATGTTACCGGATCGTCTTTATTCTCGTTCATTTCGTTCTTTCATATTATTAGATATTTTGCCTCTTATTAATTATTTGTTTTTGAATATTAATAAACTTATTAAAACCCTTATCCCATGATGGATCTACTTCGTTTTCCCAAAATACCCCACACATAAAATCGTTATCAATACGTAAAAGTAAACACACAAATTTCACAGGCACGTTACACTACCCAAACATAACCACAGAAACGTTTAACATGATATACCACATAATATACGTTTAACATGTACAATACTTTCACAAATTACGCATTACCCAAAACTTATGTCCTGCATCTCAAATAGATCTACCTCGTATAATATTTATATACTAGGATCCTGGCAGGGTCGCCGCTTGTAGAGAAACAAACTTTCTACCTTTTTTACACGCCCTAATTCTACTTACCCTGATTCCGTTACACTTATCTTTTTAATAAAAGCTCCCCAGAAGATTCCAAACTCGCTAAAAAGGTCGCACGATGTTTTAAGAATATACATCGAAACCATAATACTTACACTTACTTAATTTTGATCATTTAATGCCCTTTGATCAGAAGATTCACACGTTTCGTTTAGACGAATTCTCGATGCAGAACTCAGATATTGGGTGTGACGTAATAATTAGTTTAACGCATTTGTATGCTATTTAAACCAACTCTTTTATTTCAATCACTTTTCAAATACTTTCTCTCTTTTCTTTATGAAATATTATTTGTTTATTATTTATTACGTTATCTCTTATTTATTCTTACCTCCATCATATAAAAGTTTTCTTATACATAACAAACCAGTACCGTACTTTTACTTTTGTTTTTCCCAAATTTCCTCACACAAACACACACACACACACACACACACACACACACACACACACACACTCACGCTCTTTACATTTCTCTTTCACCCTCTTTTACTGAATTTTTATTTATTTAAATATTCAAAACTTGTTGGCCAACATATTCACTGTACTTAACTTTCTCCTTGCCATTCCAATTGTTCCGCCTTCTTCCCGTTCACTTACACTGTCCCTACCACACAACGCTATCACTGTTTTAAGTTTCTGTATTTAGTAAATTCATTTTACTTTCAATATAATTTTGGGGCGTACTCACACGCTTAGGGCGTACTCAAACGCACCGTCCTCCCGTCACTTTTTCACTGATACTGTTTCTGATGCGTCCGACTATATTGTTTGACGAGTGGTGAACAACTGCCCGGCGACGACTGTGTGCATCGTGCGCGCGGTTGTCTAGCCGCCAGGCGTTAGGCGTTGGCCGCGCAGTCTCAACTCGTTCTGTGATTGCTTGTTTCAATCGTATGATCGGCTATGGAATTTTTTGTACGTGACTTTCACGTTGTGAAAAGGCGGCACACTCGTGCGCTCGTACGCATTCCCAGGCGCTAACAGCTTTTGTGCCTCGTACGGCTTGGCACGAAGTGCACTACAGGGTGTTCAAAAATGTCAAGCGTTTGTGATCAAAACGTTGTTCAGCTTGGGTGGCTGCTGCTTTTTACAATTATTATGGAATTCAAAATAAACCCCTGGGTTTTGTCCCGTTACAATTATCGCTATTTCCAATATAATGTTGCGGGATACAGCCGGGACCACGAGTTCGTCAGCATAGAAGAATCTGTTTTGCTCCCTGTTGAATTTAAAATCCGTACCCTTATGCAAATGAGAATAGTCGTGTAAATTAAGTATCATGGCGTGCACAGCTGCAAACACGTTTTCTATGATGAATACCGCGTCAATGTGTCGTCCGCCCGAAGTCCTCGGGTAAACTCGTCGATGCCGGCCTCGATGGGGCTAAGAAATCTATTCAGAACATGGAGTGAAATTTGGAAGATACGAAAAGGAGGAAAAAATATACCGAATTGTATGAACTAAAAGGTACGAAGAAGATTCTGATGTTGGAAAGTTTCTTAAGACCGTGTCTTACTTTCTAAAATCTGACTAACAAAATAAATAAAAATAACCTTACTCTTTAATTAATAGAGATAGATAAAGAAATGGAGATAGACAAACAGAAAGAGACAGATAATCAGACAAAGATAGGCGGCTGTGTGTGTGTGTGTGTGTGTGTGTGCGCGCGCGCGCGTGATGAAAATTATAACTTGATAAACGTAAACTTTTTTAGTAAAAAAATACATTGAATTAAATATAAATATATGAAAAACATAAACGCAATGAAAACATATCCAAATAGTTGAAAACATAAGAATAATTAGTAAAAAGTTAATTAAATACAAATTTAAAAATAATAAAAACAAAAGAAATGCGAAAAATATAGCTGCTTCACTTGATCTGTTATGACAGGCGATATCAGTTTTTAAATTGGTTTATGTACTCTTAAAGGGGGAAATGTAAATTTTACTATTTTCATCATCTTTAGTTACCATTTGATTTCCTTTTATTGTTGTATTGGAGTATTAGTGGTCTTAAATATTTCTACTAATAATTTTGTACAACCCACTATGTTGTCTTTGGTATTGACGAGAGCTTTCGGCAGTCAAGGCATCTTCAGGTCATTTACCAAGTTGTAAAACTAATGAACTCAGTCTACGACAGAATATAATATAATACAGAAAACTACTTCAAACTAATTTAATAATTACAAATAAGTCTAATCATCCTCCCAACATAAAATGGCAGCATTCAATTCATTTATATACCGTGTGTATAGAATCCCCTTAAATGAACAAGAAAGAAACAATGAATGAAATATCATCAAACAATGGAAGCAATAGACAATGGATACAAAATAAAAACTACCAATAAATTAGAAAATAAAATAAAATGTAAACTCACTAAACAAATATCATACAAACCTTCGTGTAAAAACCGTTCACTAATGATAAAACAAAATATATCAACTTTACTTATCATGGGAACATAACTCGTAAACTAAGCAAACTATTTAAAGATACAAACTTAAAAATGTCTTATAACACAGATAACATCGTTTTTAATAAAATAAAACCTAAAAATAATTTCAACATTCATAATAAAAATGGAGTTTACAAAATAGAATGTCCAGATAGCAATAAATGTTACGCAGGCCAGACGAAGAAAACACTGCGCGAGAAATATATTCGACATCGCAATGCGTATCTAAAACGTAATATTTACAAATCTAATTTAGGCACACACTGTGTAAACAATAAACATAAATTTCCAGACATTCAAAATGTTAAATTAAGTAAAAACGGACAAAAAGTTAACAAACTGAATATCTGGGAAAATCTTAATATTTACAAACGCAATAATAATAATCTACTAATTAAAGAACAAATACAAATAAAAACGAAACGAACACATTTATTTAAATTCATACATTTATTAGAATAACAGAATAAACATTAAATATATAATAAAAAGACACTACATAACCATTAAAACAATCGAAAATAGAATGGAAGTAAATTCGATTATCCGTTAGCTGTATCGTAAGCGAAACATTCAATTACAATACAAACAAACCTCTGAAGATACGGAATAATTTCTGTGAAACGTGCGTCAGTTGAAAATAAGATTACTTTTTTTTTTTTACAACTAATCTTAGATAGATTAGCGAGCAATTTGACTCTATCAATATCTTAAAACTAAATGTCAATTTACTGGGTTTACCCACGGGTATCCCTCAGATTACTCTAATGGTGAAAACATACACATACACAACACTTCACACTGTAGTCTGCTTTACACACACCACAATAAACCAGGTCAAAAGGTTTGGTCCTCTTGAGCCTTCTTAATATCCCATGTTGGTCAAGCAGCTGAATTGCCTCTACGTTAACGTGGTTATGAAGGGCGGTCTTCATGCTTCTGTGAAAATTTCCTAATCTCGTCAGCAACCATTTCCACACCCAGGTCTCTGTGCAGGTCACTATTCCTTATGTACCAAGGGGCATTAACAATATTTCTCAGTACTTTATTTTGAAATCGTTGTATGATTTCGACGTTACTCGCACTGGCGTCCCCCACAGGTGGATTCCATAGGTCCAAACTGGTTTGAGCACCTGCTTATACAGCATAATTTTATTATATATTGCAAGCTCGGAGTTTGCACCAAGGAGCCAATACATTTTTTTAAATTTGAGATTCAGTTCCTCACTTTTTTTTTTAATGTGCTCTTTCCATCTAAGCTGAGCATCTAGGTTCATGCCTAGATGCTTTGCTGTGTTTGCATACGGAATAGTATGATTATGTAAAACGATTGGTATTTGTTCAGTTCTTCTATTGGTAAAGTTGACATGAACTGATTTATTCTCATTAAGTTTAATGCGCCAGCGTTTTGTCCATGCACTAATCTTTTCTATTGCTTCCTGCAAATTATTATTAGCCTCCAGCTCATTACTCCCGACTGCCAAGACACCTGTGTCATCCGCAAATGTAGCAATCGTTTCTTCTGTTTGTGGTATATCACAGGTGTATATCAAATACAGCAGCGGACCCAGAAGACTGCCCTGTGGAGCACCAGCCTCGATTGGTCTCAATTCTGAGTATTGATCTTCACTTTTCACTCTAAACATTCTTCCGCTAATGTATGACTTTAGAAGTGAGCTATACTGTTTTGGAAGGAGTTGCTTTAGTTTGTATTCCAGTCCTTGGTGCCAAACTTTATCAAAAGCCTGTGCAACATACAGGAATACAGCCGAATAAATTTTTTTTTCTTCTAACGCCTTCTCTATTGAGTTAGTAATTCTATGCACCTGATCTATAGTCCCGTGCTTATTTCTAAAGCCAAATTGGTGTAGTGGAATTATGCATTTTTCTTCTATGATAGGTTTCAATCTCTTCAACAGGAGCTTTTCGTACAGTTTGGATATCACCGGTAATAGTGAAATCGGTCTATATGATGTTACTACATTCACTTGTTTGCCCGGTTTAGGAATCATAATAACTTCCGCTATTTATTTGAAGATATTACACAATATCATAAAAGTATAGATTTACATAAGATTAGCGTTATCGTTTTCTAATATTATTATTTCTTTTGTTCAGTAAAACAGTTGATCCTGCTATTTTCGAGAATAATTGAGACGCTTAAAAACTCTTACGTGGATAGAAGTAAACCTTTCAGAATCAGGAAGTATTTTATCTTTAATTATCTATGAAGGTAAAGTATGTTTTGCTGTTCCTGAAACGGTTGTTTATTTAACCTTACAGACCGTTTCTTAATTCTTAATCGTAATCAAAAATATGATTGTCATTCCTGAAAAACTAACGCTCTTACTGTGAAGTGCTCTCAGAAGACTGTAAAACGTTTGTTCCGATTTTGGAATACTCTTGAAAGCTGTTTAGGCATTTTTCAAGACGAAACACAAAATACTCTGTTTCACATGAACACAAACTCCAACATAAAACGTATACAACAATGTCAACACATCTCGCAAATGTTTGTCACCATACCGTAATTCCAGAGCTTTTATCAATTCGACATAGGTGTTTTGGCTGTCAGGGTGGCACTTTCTGTAGTAGTTCTGCCGCGGGTCCTTTTAATGAGAGAACGAGTGAAACTGCCTTATCTTTCTCCGTCCAATTATTTGCGTATGCAGCAGCTTCGAATTGGCGTAAATACGTCGCCCAGTGCGTGCTTCTATCAAAGGTTGGAGCTTTGACATGAACTGTCCCTATTGCAGGCAAAGTGACTTTCCCTGTTAACTTATTTTCTGTGTCTTCTATGCACATCTTCTAGACGTACCAGCTGTAGGCATGTGCTCAGTTACATTATTGAACTGGATAAGAGACAATCCTTAAACCCCTTTTTAAAATTTTTGATTTACTCACCACAAATTTTGGGCTGTTGTGTTGGTGGTCCTCTTTCAGCTAAAGCACTTGTAAATGCCAAATGTGAGTGAGAGGGTTGTTTTTCTTTGAGCTAGCTTATTAATTTCCTTGTACAATATGTATACATTTACAACTGAAACATCAATAAAATAAAAGAAAATTTTCATCCACCCATGCCTTGACTTCCAAGAAACGTTATACTTTTTCTCCTCTGGATATGTTGTCATTATTAGTTTTTCCCCATGAATTTGAAAGTTTAACATGTAACCAGTAAGCACAGCATATTACAAACATTTTGAAACCACGCTTTATAGGTTTTACAGGCGTATATTGTTTCAAGAGCTTCACCCTTTGCTTTCATCAACATACAGGCATCTGCTGGGATCGTACTTTGTATAATTCGGTTCATTGCTTTTTGGCATTTTTTCATTGTCACTAAAATGAATGTGCCGTAGGATTTTCAAGGGTCTTTTGAGAGACAATATATCCGCAACTCGAGGTACATGGAAGTTTTGGGTCTGATGACCAGTAGAGGTGAATACTTGGCAGGGAATGAAAACCCATTATTATCAGCATACCTATGAACGCCTTTAGCTCTGTAGATGTGAGGTCTAAGGCTATTCCATTCTGGGATGCACATATCTATTAGACTCTAGCACAATGATGTCAAAAACTGCTCAGTAAAAAATATGAAAATGTCCATTGGCGATACTAAATTTACAGGTAGGTTTTGGACCAAATGGTTCTGAAAATACGTGATAGTCATATTTTACAGGTTTTTCCCCTTTTAGAAAATGTTAGCCCCCCCCCCCTAAGCTCCTTAACTTGTACTTGGAACATCATCATCTGAGTCAGCAGTGCTGTCATCTCATTTAGATTCTACGTCCATGTCTTCACCACTATTCGTTGGTGTCTCTAGGCCTTGGAACAGTGAGTACATCCTTAGCATCTGAATCCCCTCCATACTCAGAGTCAGAGCCAACGACATCCAGAAAATTGTTTAACTGCTGTTCTATTTCAGACGGCTCAAAAAATCCAATTTTCCTCTTGGCACTGTATCCTAAAAGTGAAAATATATTTATATATAGGGTGCGTCAGCTAAATCCGGACAAAACAAACAGTTTATTAAAACAATAATATTTAATTATCTATTATTTATATACAACAATAATATTTATTCGATATAACCCCCGTTTGCTGTGATCACTGCCTCGATCCTTGTTCTGAAGCGCGAGCACGCTCTCTTCAACTGCTCCTTGTCTAAATCCGCGAATGCTGCCTCAATACTGGCCTGAAGGGTTGGCTGGACTTGTTAGACACACTTTCAATAACGCCCCAAACGTAATAATCAAGGGGGTTTAAATCAGGACTATTGGGACGCCATAATTCCTTAGACCAGAATGTGTCCACGTTATTGGAAAGCCAGTTCTGCACTAAATGGCTTGTGTCAGCAGGTGCACCATCTTGATGAAAGATGTACGGTCTCCCGGAGGTCACAGTTTCCATCCATGGCTTCACTACAGTTCTCAGAATCGGGAGGTAAAACGTCCATCGTGATGGTTTCTCCCTTTTTAAAGAAATTGGCGGCATGACGTCATCCTCACTGGAGACGACGCTTAAGACGTGAACACTGGCCGGAAACATCGTCCTGGCTACTACAGCGACATCTTCGGGATCATGCGCGAGCCAACGGTCATTTCTTCGGTTCACTTTTGCATCAACAGTAAACATCTTTTCATCAGAAAAAACCCTGAGGTGACCCGCAGCTTCGTGCTTCAGTGAACAAAGAAGCAAATTGCAGCGGACAACTCTCTTGACTTCCGATTGCAGCAGCCTCAGACAGCATTTGTCATACCTTGAGCACATAAGACAATCTCAGGTCCTTTTCTGCGATTCGACGCATGGTGGCCTCACTCACCTCAACTGTGGTGGACAATTTACGAAGCGGCACCCCTGGGTCTTCTGAAATGAGCTCTTGAGCCCTTTGGACGACATTTGGATTGGGGCCCTAGCAGTCTTCTCTCTTGAATGGCTTTGCCTTGCAGGGTTCGCGGAACCTTCTTCGGACTTCTCCGCCTCTGCATACTTTTGCGCGATGTCATAAACGGTCGATCGCGGGTACCCAAAGAAGCGAATAATTTTGGTCGGCGAACGCCCAGCCCGAAGCGCTTCAATTAATGCCGCTCGTCGATTATATTCCGCACTCGATCTCACAGACTCACCCATTTTGAGGTTATGCGCGTCTTACACATACAGCTGGCTTACCTAAACGCCAACAATCGACTACTGCTGAAGTCAAATGTGGCGGGAAATTCAAATTGAATTCTGTCCGGTTTTAGCTGACGCGCACCCTGTTTTAGGACTCTGCATGGACTGTACTGTTTGTGTATTGAAAAAGTAATGTGAAAAAAGAATTAACACAGTTAAAAATGAGAGTGTCATCAGCAAATATGACGAAAAGGTGTCACTTCTGTATCACGCCATGTGTACCACATCATGGCATTTGCATATAACATCTAAGCCCTTTATTCTACTTTTAAAATTATCATATATATATATATATATATATATATGTTAAATAAATGTTGCTCTAACACAAAAATATAATAAAACAGAATATTACTTGTGCAGAAGTATTTGTTCACAAATACAGAACAGCCATGCACTTCAGAAAAATGAGGTTATGTAGGTCAACTCTGTCTGTTGACTTATGTCTAAAAACATAATTCTGGCACAGTTATTTATATGACTTATAACAAAAATTTAGGCAGGTTACGGTTATAACAATTAGTTGGGACTACGTAATCTTAACTAGTAACATTAATACTGTAAATACGAGTATAAACACTTACCAGCAAGAGAAGACGATTTATACAACAGATACTGTGAACGCTTTGTGGTTCAAGTTTTGACCACAATCTGAAGTATACTGTAAACAAGTGCTGCAATCTGTTATAAAAACAATGTTACTTCATTGTGGCTATGATTTCGACCACAGTATGCTCCAGGAAACTGTTCCCTCTGTTGTGGTGGAATTCACGACAAAAGCGCCCAGCGACATAAGCGCACATGCTGAAATTTGCGACATAAGCGCCCAAACTACCCCTCCCTGCCTCTAGCTACCTGCGGTCAACACCCTCACTGAAAAACAATGAATTGGGAATCCCGAAGCTCCAACCCCCTACCTCGCCGACACTTGCCATTGTTGCTTTAGTTTTTCGTTTATTAAGACGTGTGTGCTGGTGCGGTGTGTGCTACATAATTTTGCTGGCTGGTGAAATGGAACTTACGACGACAAATAAGGGTAAGCCGTGCGCGCTGTACGGAGGCTACTCGTATGTCTTAAAGCGGCAGAATGTGGAGGGGCAATATTCTGGAGGTGTTCAAGAGAGAGGTCTACAAGATGCCGAGGACTTATGAAGAGTAAGTCTGGCGAAGTTTTGAGTACAAGTGAACGAAGCACGACTGGAAGTCAAAAATCACTTCAAAAAGCAAAAAAGCGTGCCCGTGAAGAGGAAACGCAAATCTCGAGAATCTACAATCAAGAGTTGGGTGAACTTCACAACAAAGGTTTCGATTTTGTCACAGAGATTCCAGCTCAGGCCACGACTAAAAGAACTCCAACGACAGAGATGTAAATCACAAGGGAAGCAAACAGAGCCCGAGAATCGTGAAGACGTAGTTCTTGACGAAGATTTGTTGAAGATGAATGATGGTAGCAGCTTTCTACTGGCGGATGACTCGGTGAAAGAATGTTGATTTTTATTGGAAATATAGGAAGAGAGGGGCTAAACAATTGTGAAGATTTTTTAATGGACGGAACTTTTAAAAGCTCCAGCAAACAGTTTTCGCTGATTTACTCTATCCATGCAGATTTTGGAAGCTCAGAAGAAGAAACAAATATATACCCCGTGGCTTTTGCATTGTTACCAGACAAGAAGAAAGAAACATACGTCAAGCTCTTTCGACTAATTATTCAAGCTATACCTAACTGGAAACCGAAAAAAGTCAATGTAGATTTTGAAGCAGCGGCTATAATGGCATTGCAAGAAGTTTTACCAGCTGCACAAATTCAAGGTTGTTATTTCCACCTGAAAAAGTGTCTATGGAGGAAGGTGCAAGAGTTAGGTCTTACGCGGGACTACAAAGAAAATGAGGAAGTTCGAACTGTGATAAAAATGTGTGCATCTCTCGCGTTTCTCAAGCCTGAGGATGTCGTCGATGGCTGGTTAGAGATTTACTCCCAGAACCCTGGAAATCCAAAACATATAGAATTTTTTGACTATTTTACCGAAAGATGGTTGGAAAATGAGCAGATCAGCATACAACTACGGAACTGTTACAAGAGACGTCACCGGACCACAAACGCAGTTGAAGGATGGAACAATAAAGTGAACAGCACGTTTCAAAAGCCACGTCCTAGAGTTAAAGATTTGGTCCGAACTTTGAAAATGGAGGCCGAAAACAAAGCTGTGATCTACATGAGAATGCAATTGAACCTGGATGGAAAGCGAAGAAAACTGAAATATAAGAAACTGGACAAGAACATCGAAAAACAATCAAGCTGTATGAAGAAACTGGCAATATAAGGCAATGTCTTCGCACGCTCTCTTACCTTCAAAAGTTGGAGTAAACTTATAAAAAACCGAAATGACGAAGCTTTCTTCACGCTGATTTTAAAAAAGCTAAAAACTTATAAAAAACCAAAAATTACAAAACTACAAAAAAAAGATGTACAAAATGACGAAGCTTTCTTCAAGCTGATTTTAAACACGCCTAAGTGAAAGAAATCATAATACATTGGTTTCTCTCATTTAGCCAGTCCCAAAGCCTGGATAAAGTGTGATGGAAATCAGTAATCATTATTAAAATAATAAATGTTCGTTTTTCCTAAATATGCAGCCTCACCCATTCACTCGCACCCCTTTCAACCACTATCAGTTGTGCGCTTATGTCGCTGGGCGCTTTTGTCGCGACACCGTTGTGGTCAACAATGGGTATTTTTAAACAATGGAACAGTGTAAAACAATGGGTATTTTAAAAGTTATGAGAGGTGGTTGAAATATAGACCACAAACTTATATAGCAAGTGGTATCAATTGTACTTGCCCCGTTTACTTATAAATGTTACCATCTCGTCAGATTCCGTTGATTAGGATTTCCTCTCCTCTTGTCCGTCCATCTACCGATTACAACTCCATCAACATACACTACGCTACAGTTTCTTCTCTGTTTTGGTTTGTAATAGGCCTATTTACGGTGGGTGGGGTATGTTTCCTGTCAGCACGCAGAGTGTTCCAGTGCAGTAAAACCCTTTGGACAGTAATTCGGCCGCGAAACTGAAACTGTTGTAATAGCCCGCTACCGGTCAGCTTTTCTAACAAATAATTGATTACTTTTTCGTGTGGTCTTTGCCCGAAAATCCCAAACTATCATTTTTACCACCCATTTATGTCTTTTACTTTGTATGTATTGTCGTATTAGCACACGAGACACTATGTTGATTGCACTACCGTTGTCCACGTAAGATAACTATCATAAGCCATCTGGTTAGTTAGTGTAGCGTCAAATTCACCGGTTTTGTCGTTGCGACAGAAATGCAACGAAATAGTTGTTCCCACTGTGTTCCAACGGATCCGCATGGGAGCTGTCACAATCGACGACAATCGCAGTCATCAAGATGTCTTCACCGAGAGAAGATGTCGTGCTTTTAGCTATTGCTGTAAGGTCTTATTTAAAACGAAAGAAAAATAGGAGGTTCGGAGTACATCCATTAAATACTGTGCGTTTACGGGAAGGCCAATACCACACACTGATGAGGCATTTAACATATGATCAAGAGAAATTTTTCTCTTATTTCCGTATGAGTGTAACATCATTTTCTGAACTATTGTCTATTGTGAAAGATGTTATTGTAAAGCAGGACACAAGGTTTAAATTGTCCATATCGGCAGAAGAACGATTAGCTGTTACTTTAAGGTAAGATATTGCATTATAATTTATTTATTTTGATATAATAACAAAAAATAAATAAAAGAACAATAAAAAGGGGTGAATCATATTAATTTACAATACAGTTCAAATGTCAAGCAAAATGAAATAAAGGTAACGAAAAAACTAAATAAGTCTGATAAGCACTACCACTAATTTTTTAGATTTTACTGTTGTTAATAACATTATTACAACCATTCAAGACAGTTTGAAGCACTTATTATTTCAGAAACTTAAATAGAAGTTGACACAGGGATAAATTGACTCATTTCAGAACAACAAACTGTACTTTATTGAAAATCAATGTTACATCAAATTAATTTTTTACTTTTACTTAATAATATTAATTTCCAGTTACTTAACTAATGACACTAAAAACATCAGAATTACTGGCAGATTCAGAGGGTGTTGGAGACAGAATTTGATTTGACTGTTGATGAGGTTGGCTGTGTTGTGATTGATGAAAAGAAGTTTGAGATGCATTAGGGTTGTACTGAGTATTTGGCTGGTTATAGTAAGTGGGAAAATGGCTATATTGACTGGATGGCTGGTTGAATTCAGGTAGACTGTTTGGGTAGTTGGCTGTTGTCTGGGTTGGTATGAAGTGGGCAGGTGCTGAAGGACATCCAAACAAGGCTTGTTGCATGATTTCGTTAAATTTAATTCTAACAAACAGCTTACTTTCAGTTGGACGTTTTTTCATCATCGGCAAAAATGATAATAAAAAGTGTTTGTCTGCTTCCTCCTCCTTATCGGCCGGCTTAGTTGATGAAATGTGCTTTAGAACAGCTGTTTCAAATGGTGATTGTTTATTCTTTCTTCCACTGTGGGGTGTATTTTCTCTTGACACCTACTTCCTCAGTCACTGTTAGATCTACATTTTCCTCTCTTGCCTCGGCTCCGTTGTCATGTAGGTTGGTGGTTGACCTGTAAAAATACATGGGCTTTTAACATGAACAGACAGTAATTGAAAGTGCATTTGTGAAAACTGGAATTGACGTATACGTAATGTCCAACCTAACGACATGAATTAGGTCTAGTACATTCTTACGCACTTAGGACTAAGTTACATAGAATAATTAATTGACCGAACAAAGCGGTGTCCTGTTTTAACTCGGCCGCTTGGCATTTAACTGTGTGTTTGTTTGTATGTCTGTAACATTAGTGACTGCAAGATGCTTACCCTCTGGCTTCGGCTGAATCGCCAAGAAACATTAGCTGGTCAAAGTAAACGTATCTTTTTCTCTTCTGTTGGCCACTTCCGCTGGGCATTTTTTGACTTGTAAGTTCCCTAGCATAGGCATCTCTAAGATTCGTCCATTTCTTCTGCATTTCTTTCACTGAAACAGGTACAAGAGTTTAAGGAGCATAAAATTATTTAAAAAAAACTCTGGTTTTGATTTACTTAGCTCATTTAATTTATATTACATTTCTTTTGCTTTCAGGTTCCTTGCTACCTGAAAGTCTTTCACTAGCCTCTCTTTTGAATATCGAATTGGTAGATCCACGATTGGTGGGTATATCGAATTAGTAGATCCACGATTGGTGGGTATAACTTTCCTTTTAATACCCTTTTGTTTATCTCAGGGTTCAGTTCAATAAAATCAATACTTCATTACTTTCTAGTAGTTAATTTATTAACTAAATATCATTATATAGGGTAAGTGATGGGAATATCGCCACCAATTCAGTATTTTCAAAGTTAACCATATAACATTCAGTTACATTCAAAAGGTTTTTACAGTGTGTGCTATGTGTGGCTGTTGCCTAAACGCTCCATGAAATAATCGTTTAAAAATCTACCAATTAAATAAAAATTTCATATTTTTGAACGAGGTGCAAAATGGCGATATTGCAAACACGTGAAGGTATTATCGCCACATTTGGTTATTTAAAGAATAATTTTAAAACAACATTAAAATTATTTTTTAATTACAAAATAAGTACACTATAAAATACAATATAAAACTGTATATTGTCAACATAACCTATATTTAATTAAATACGACTGTGCATAACTACAACAAAAGAGATCAAATTCTCGTACTGCTTTAAAACATCTATATGGCCTTATGTATTAACAAAATATAATAGAAATTAATTTTGAGGAAATACAGAGTTAATAGAGAAACTTACAACAAGGTAAGTTGAAAATTCCGGCTGATTTTGTTGCTGTAACTGCGTAGCGCGTCCTCACTCAATGAAGTCACAGACGAACTGGCGTGGCCGGAAGTTTCTGCAATGGCGTCACAACGTTCCCACACAAACTACTTGCACTCTTTGCACATTACACGTTTTCGCCCGCACGATCAAAACTCGCACGGGTTTGAATCGTGGTCTGTTGCTTTTCACACTGTACGATTTTAACCGTTCAAAAAGATTATTTTTACCAGTTCTGTTGAAAATACAGCCTGGTAAAGTTGTTATTATGGATCGTGAACAAATCATTGCATTATGGGTTTTTTATCGTCATCGGAAAAGACAAAGGCGCAATCGCCTTCACTGGGTTCATCCAATTAATCAGAGACGTGAGGAAGTTGGGATGTTCTACACATTATTTGAAGACCTGAGAAATGATGACTAAAGTTTTTTAACTACTTTCGTATGTCTGTTGGCTCCTTTGATGAATTGCACGGGAAACTGAAGAATGTTCTTCACCGGCAAAACACGCAATTCAGAAATTGTATACAACCTATTGAAATGCTGGCTATGACTTTAAGGTAAGTCTTTGAACACTGCTTTGTTATTATTGTTGTTTTCATTAATATGCCATTCAAGCGTAATAATACATTTGTAAGCTTTTACTGCTGTCTTTCTATTAAAATTTGAAACATCCAAATTTTTTCATGATGTTTTTTTACTAAAGTACCCTACATAAACAAACATGAAAGATAAAATAATGCAAAGTATATTTACGAGGAAGTACTAAAAAAATCAAAGTATTCTGAAATTTGGGAATAAGACAAACCTGTAACAAATAATTGTTATACACGTTAGTAAATAACACAGTCTAATTAATATAATATTATAGAAAGAGGAGGGTCATCTAATTATTATCTTCCTCACCAAATCATCTGTATGCATAATTTCCTTTATTGGAGATAGATTAGATTAACATAAGATAGAATAAAGACAAACACAAATCTGATTATTTGATAATTTCAGAATATTCTGATATTATTCTGATAATTTGGAAATAATAAAGCGCTAGTAACATCAGTCTCTTTAAATTCTTCATGACGTTCCAAAATCAAATTGATTGGAATATATCAGAATATGTGGACTCTCCTGAAGCCGGACTTTGCAACATTCTCACTTTGTGAAGAGTCGCTGTGACAAAAACCCTGGAGGTATTGCGATGTTGACTGTGTTTCTTTCTTTGATGGTGTACTTTTATTGAGTGGTGTTGTCTGGTGTGCTGGCTTTGATTGATTTTGCGGTCCGTATAGATGTAGAGGCAAGGGATGATGTTGGTCAAGGCTATTTGAAATCTGAGTTGAAAAGTTAGGACCTGAATATTGTCCAGGGGGAAATGAAGGTTGTTGAGCGTGTAAAAATGCTTGCTCTTGGATAAATGGAGGTGGCTGAGACATATACTGAGAGACTGGCTGATAAGACGGCATGGAAGAGGAGTAATTTGGGTGAGGATGAGAAATTGTTTGTTTGCTATCACGTTTAGCACTCCCATTTGAAATTGGTGAAATTCTCTGTTTGTATAGCTCTTCAAGTGAGGTATTAAACTTTGGAGAAAAGACATTTTACTGCAAGGCGTTCTTGGTTCCAGAGCGTTTAGCATTTTCAATTCCACTTCATCTGGTTGCTTGTGTTTTCTTTTTCCTATCTGACTGGAAGCATTGTTGGAAGGCAGGTTTACGTTGGTAGTAATGGAAACAGGGATCTCCAGCGCCGGAACCTCCAGGCTCCCCATCTTCTTCAAGTGTATTTCCCAACCCTGGCTGAATTTCTGAGTCCAAACTGTCCACCGTATTTGTATCCGTGTAAATCTTATTCAGAAATTGTAACAGGTCTGAAAACACATATTTTTTGCGTTTTTTGGCCTCCGACCCACTTTTTTTGGCAGCTCTTTCATCTCTTTTAGATTTTGCAAAACAATCTCGGAGGTTGGTCCACCTTCGGGTTACTTCTTTGCCTGTAAAGATACAAAAGTATTAATTTTGTATTTCGAACTTATATAAAAAAAATTATTATTTACATAAACAGTGCTAAAGTTGTTTTATAAATAGTTTTGACTTTTATAATAATTAATGTTCCCATTTATTTTTTATTTTTTTTAGATATTTGGCGAGTGGTTGTACGTTTACGGATTTGCACTACAACTACAGGGTTGGAATTTCAACGGCAAGAAAATTTGTTGAAGTATGTACAGCGATTTGGTCAGTAATGCGAGAAGAGTGTATTCCAACACCAACTTGTGACAAGTGGGAATCAATCGCTTCCAATTTTGAAAGTACTGCTAACTTCCCACACTGTCTTGGCGCTGTCGACGGTAAGCACATACGACTTACTTGTCCGTTTGACTCAGGATCCATGTACTTCAATTACAAAGATTATTTCTCTATTGTGCTAATGGCTGTAGCGGACGCCAAGTACAGATTTGTCTACGTTGATGTAGGAAGCTACGGTAAAGAGTGTGACTCATCAATATTTAAGAGGTCCAAATTGTGGAGATCAATAGAAAATGGTTCTCAACAATTACCTGAAGAACAACTTCTTCCAGGGACAGAGAGTCCTAAAATACCATACTTCTTTGTTGGAGACGAAGCGTTTGGCTTACACAAACACTTATTGAGACCCTTTGGAGGGAATCACTTAACAGTTGAGAAAAGAGTGTTTAACTATCGATTGTGCAGAGCACGAAGATATGTGGAATGTGCGTTTGGCATTCTTAGTAATAAATGGCGTGTGTTTCATCGTCCTATCAATGTGCAGCCACTTTTTGCAGTGCTCATTGTCAACGCGTGCATCGTATTGCACAACTATGTACGTGACAGAGACGGATATGTTGTTGAGGACACAACAACGATCACAGGCCTGGAAGATTTGGCAGGGGAAAATACTATAAGAGGAGGCTTGGCAGCAAACAATATCAGAAGTGTGCTTTGCAGATATTTTTTGTCAAACGTTGCAAGTGTACCCTGGCAAATGTCAAAAATCTAATGTGCCAAAAGTGAAACATGAGATAGTATGAAGTGTCTCTTGTGTGGATATAAAATCAGTGTTCTGTAAGTGGAAATAGATTACTCCTTTTAAATTTTCAATAATGTTTTATTTTTTTAACTCAGCCTTGACCACCTTTGAAATTAATATAGATCAGATGTTATTATAAGAATAAAAACAATAACTTTATTATATTATTTTTATATTAACATCTGATCTAGATATTAATTAAGTTTAAATTGTCTTTGAACATCAGTTATAGCATAAAAGAAAACTTTTTTAAAATTTCAGAATGTGTGTTTGGACATTAATTTTTATCAAATAATTTTAAATAAAAAAGAAATATGAAAATTGAAAATTATTTTAAAATTGAGTTGAAATGGAATTTTTAAAGCTGTCATAATATGTATGGTTAAAATATTATATTTAATAAAAAGTACTTACCAAATGCATTTTTCTCTGTATCACTGATGCTCTCGAAATCTGGTTTCAGTGCTAAACATACTTCCTCCCAGGCTTTTCTTGTCGCGATTCTATCCTTATAAGTATCTAAAGTTTTGTCCCATAACACAGGTTTTGGTTCAACTAGCGAAATCAAAACTTCAGCGTCAATTCCTTTCATTATTCGTAAAAAGCCACCAAAACAAACAAACTGAAACAAAGCGTAGAACCAAGCAACGCGCACTGGAGACAGCTCCCGCACGACTGAAACCGTCTAGTATGAAAGCGTGCATTTGGTCACGTAGGCCACTAAGCAGAGAGACGATACGGTAGCCGTGTGGCTCCAGTGGCACTGGACGGCTGCAACGCGACTAAACATCGTGCCCGTGTTGTAACCGTACAATGTGAAAGGTCTCGTACTCTTCATCAGTCGACGAAAACGTGTAATGTGCAAAGAGCCTTACAGTCCTGCAAAGTAGTAGCTCACCCGCTCTGTTGGTTATTTTGCTAACTAATCTTTTGTACAACGGTGGCGATATTGTCGCATGGCGATATTCACACCAGTTACCCTATCATATTTCATTGTACACATAATGATTACTATAAATATTAATTTATGCACATTTAACAAATTTAATAATTTTTCAATCTCTAAAACTTTATTTCTTACTATAGACTATTCATTCTTCAATATTTAATCAACTTAAGTTTAGTACAACATATTGTATCATAACGGATTCATTTAAAATCAAAGCAATTGTAATATAGGTATTTTATGAAATACTAGACTTCCTACGATTTTCTCAATGGGTTTCAACATGACCTTACTTATAATGAGGTCTCTAAATTAATACTTTAAATAAATTTCTTTAATGAGTTCCTTTAGTAAAATTCTTTAGCGAGTTCTTTTAGTAAATTTCTTTAGTGAGTTCTTTCAGTAAATTTCTTTAGTGAATTTCTTTAGTGACAGACAAGTGGGTGTAAAATTTAATTAGTACATAACAAATTTACTTTTGGTACGAATTATCCATGTCTTGTAGAGGTCGCAGGTGTGGTAAGCTACGCTTCTTGATCAGCATTTGGAGTATTGATGATAAGTCACCTCCAGAATCTTGAGTGGTCTGCGTGTACCTCACTGTAGCCCTTCACATATACAGCACATTACACAGCGCGTGTTCGTATTGAATTTATTGCGAGTCTAAATTATTGTTGCTATTACTTCGGTTATTCACTGACATTCTGTAAATATATCATTTAATTTACTCGCGATATTGTTTAAAGATGTATGTTACACTCGGTTTTCTGGTTTGTTTAACTGATACACTTGACGGTAAGTTACTGTTATTCGTTCACGACAAAATTTTATACAAGTCATTTTATTACGAACTCCCGTAACACTTTGTCACGCCTTTTACTTCCGATTCCTTCGAAAATTTAGTAAAGACTTCCCTTTTCGCGTCTCTGTCGCTTGCCTATATCGAACATGAGAATTTCCCCACTAGACTTCTGATTTCGGCGATGCCGTTTCCTAATTGGCTCTTTTTCGTACAACCTACTCCAGAGACCACCTACTTTTTCAAAGGTAAGTTCTGATAGGTCTTCTGATTCCCACCAAATTCATCTCCTGGGTCCTTTACCCTTCGGTCAGAGGCATTTCCGAATACTCTGGTAATAAATCTAGTTGTCGTATCTCTTAGCCTTCACAAAGACAATCCTTCGATTTCTCTTCCAACAGCTGCCTCTCCAATTAGTTGCGCCTATGGTTTTATCTTTTCTTGAACAAAGGCCTCGCCAACTCTCTCCGTAAATATTTTTTTTTGTCTGGTTCCCAGCAAAAACCTATCCTTTTAGTTCGTGCGTTAACCTCGAGTACGATTTCTTTCCTGGTATCATAGTATTGTTCCGGTCTATCCTCTGTTGATGCGTTTCAGTCAAGGAACACCCTTCATTGTTTTCTGTCTGCAGTTATGTTCGTGTAACCTTTCATCCTTTGTCAGAACGAAACATTTCTCACTTGATGAGTTTATTCACACCCTCGTATACTTTTCTCCGGATTGTAAGCTTTTATTCACTGGCGTTTTTTCTAGATACACCCAGCACAATGACCTTGTCTTTCTAACACGTGGCCACTTGCTACACTAGATTTATGGCGTGTCAATCAGACTTGCGTAGACGGCAGCGAACGGCTTTCACCCGGTTTTTTTTTTTTGGCATTATATGGGATTGTGCGGGAAACATGCAAAGCAATATGGGAAAACCTGGAAAGTAAGGTCATGAAACTACCTACAACCGAAGCGTGGAGGAAAAAAGAGAATGAATTTAAAACCCGAGCAAACTTCCCGAACTGTATTGGGGCCCTGGATGGGAAGCATATAAGAATTCATAACCAACACGACAGTGGGTCACAATTTTACAACTACAAACATTTCTTCTCGATTGTTTTGTTGGCACTATAGTCCAGTCAGTTGAGCCGAAAAAACCTTCAAATCTTAAAATAATAGAAAACGGTATAAAAATATATGGAACACGGTCGGTAAGCTTTCTACTTTAATATGAAAAAATGTTTACGTTATAAACTCCTCTGTGATTTTTTAAAACAAAATGGCGGAGTACAAAAAACTGGTATTTTGTTAATAACTTTTAGGGAATTAATTAAAAAAAAAAAATGTTTCAAGTAAAAGTTGTAGGCTATAAAATTCTTCATTTTTTTTTTCCATTCAGATAGGATTAAAATTGACTAAGTTATACGATTTTAAAGATGGAGTTTTTTTCAACTTTTCTGTAACAGCGAATTTCCATGCAGGGTTTTCGTGACTAGCTTGAAAATGAAGAGTTTTCAAAGAAAATGTTTAAGACAAACGTTGTAGCTTATGCAATTCCTCATATTTTGGTTTTTGTTTTATGTAAATAGGATTAAAATTGACCAAGTTATGCGATTTTAAAATGTAGAGTTTTTTCAACTTTTCTTTAACAGCAAATTTCTATGCAGGTTTTTTCTAAATAGCTTGAAAATGAAGAATTTCCAAAGAAAATGTTTGTGATAAAAGTTGTAGCTTATATAATTACTCAAAAGTTCTCTTTTTTTGCGAATATGGTGAAAATTGACCAAGTAATAATGTATTAAATAAAGCAAGTTTCCTTTCCCGCGACTACACTTCGCACGCACTGATCTACAGAACTTATACATAATAATACATTTGGTTAGGATATATATGTGCGCGCGCGCGCGCGCGAGTGTGTGTGTGCAGGGGAGTTAGGGATATGTATACATATCAATAAGTTGTTACACAATTTTGGAATATTTTATTATATTACATACAAATTACTTAATACATTATTTTTTGATTATATTTCTTCATTAATGTCATTCAAATGATGCCGAATTGTTTGTAGTAAACTTTTGGGAGCTGAGAGTTGTGTCATTTTTACAGGTGTTAAAATTTCACCTTTAATCCAACCCCAATTTTCAACAGGTAAATTGTTGGATAACCATTTTTGCACGTGTAAGTAAACCCTATAAAAGTGTTGTCTGGCAGCGTCTGAAGTTGGTAAAGTTTTTAATTCCACGTACTTAGAAAGGGTTTTTTTAATTTTCTTCCTAGCTACAGCCTTTGTAAAACAGACGTATCTATACTCGTCCACGCTATTAATTGTTTTTGGTGCTTTGTATAGAAAAAGTAGAAAAGCCATACCATTTGTATAAATCGATTCCTGACTTTCATTTGGTTTATAAAAAGTTTCTACAATTTGCCTAATATTTTCATCATGAGCTGCCTTTTTTCAAAGGAAGTGCTTACTATTTTTTTACCCTTACCATAAAAACATGACGTTGTATCGCACCCGCTTACAGCGTGGATGAATAAAATATATTTTTTACAGTAAGGTAAGTCATTCATGCTGTGTGAAGAGTACAAGGCTGCAGCAGTTGCGCTTCTTTCTGGTTTCATCATGTATATTTTCATGTGCTCTGGTGTCGGAGCTGTGAGCAATACCAAAACATCAATATCCTCGGCAATGATAACCGATATCTTATTTAATATTTAAAATTTTTAAGGCTGTGTCAACAATTAATAAATCGGCATCATCGTCAGATTGTATAACAGATATGTTTTCTCTTTTCAAATATTCTACCAAAAATTTAATAAAACTTGTTTTATTATTTTGGTTCGAAAGGAAAGTCTCTTGAGAAACTGTAACAGACATTTGCTGATCAAAAAGGATATTAGGGCACAGATTTTTATTTGACCGTCGCAAGCGTTCAACCCCTTTTATGCTACTAGAATTATTGCCGTACCCATCAAAAACGACTACGATATGTGACTTAAAATTTCTTTTTACTTCCATATTCCTTAAGGAATGGAAGTATGGTGATGGCAAAAAAAATCGTGTTCGAGATTATTGCAGATTCTGATTCTACTACACTCAAAACATGAAAAAAAGTCGTTTTCCGAAGTGTCTGTGTGTGTGTGTGTCTGTCTGTCTGTGTGTCTATCTGTCTGTCTGTAGATTTTTTTTCTATGGCAAACGATAACTGCCGCAAATTCAAACAGAATCAAATAATTTTTTGCATACAGTCCTGATTTGCAGAGTACTCGCGACCTATTGTTTTTGGTGAAGATCGGTTGAGGGAAAGGGGTAGTTTACCTGCAACGGTTTTTTTTTAGCAAGGGTAATTTTGTTTGTTTGGCAAACGATAACAGCCGCAAATTCAAACAGAATCAAATAATGTTTCGCATACAGCCCTGAATTGTAGAGGTCTCAAGATCTGCTGATTTTGGTGAAGATCGGTTAAGGGAAAGGGGTAGTTTACCTGTAACGTTTTATGTTTTAACAAGGGTATTTCCTATGGCAAACGATAACAGCCGCAAATTCAAACAGAATCAAAAGATTATTTGCATACAGCCCTAAATTGTAGAGTTCTCAAGACCTATTGTTTTTGGTGAAGTTCGGTTGAGGGAAAGGGGTAGTTTACCTGCCACGTTTTTTGTTTTATCAAGGGTATTTTCTATGGCAAACGATAACAGCCGCAAATTCAAACAGAATCAAATAATGTTTTGTATACAGCCCTGATTTGTAGAGTACTCAAGAACTATTGTTTTTGGTGAAGATCGGTTAAGGGAAAGGGGTAGTTTACCTGTAACGTTTTATGTTTTAACAAGGGTATTTCATATGGCAAACGATAACAGCCGCAAATTCAAACAGAATCAAAAGATTATTTGCATACAGCCCTAAATTGTAGAGTTCTCAAGACCTACTGCTTTTGGTGAAGATCGGTTGAGGGAAACGGGTAGTTTACCTGCAACGTTTTTTTAACAAGGGTATTTTCTATGGCAAACGATAACAGCCGCAAATTCAAACGGA
The DNA here is from genome assembly GCA_034769895.1 of Magicicada septendecula. Taxonomy (NCBI): domain Eukaryota; kingdom Metazoa; phylum Arthropoda; class Insecta; order Hemiptera; family Cicadidae; genus Magicicada; species Magicicada septendecula. Next base: position 331,698,576 of record CM068374.1, on the reverse strand, counting down.
ATCAAATAATGTTTTGCATACAGCCCTGATTTGTAGAGTACTCAAGACCTATTGTTTTTGGTGAAGATCTTTTAAGGGGAAGGGGTAGTTTACCTGCAACGTTTTTTTATCAAGCGTATTTTCTATGGCAAACGATAACAGCCGCAAATTCAAACAGAATCAAATAATTTTTTGCATACGTCCCTGAATTGTAGAGGTCTCAATGACTTTCGATTTTGGTGAAGATCGGTTAAGGGGAAGGGGTAGTTTACCTGCAACCTTTTACGTTTTAACAAGAGTAAAGTACTTGAAAATTTATTTAAACTTTTTGAAACAATGGTAATTGTTAAAAATAAAATAATTTTGTTGCCAGGCAATAAAATTATAATTTTTTCATTTTAATGTAATATAATATTTTTCATTTAATACAGCAATAAAAAGGCAGGTAAGACACAGCCTGGCTGTTTGGCTGAAAATGATTTTAAATATAAATCTTAGAATATGGAAGTCATGTATGGTTCTCCATACCGATATTTAAATATGCAGCATAACTATTAAAAATGTCATGGAAACTATCGTTCTTCTTCCACTGCAATCGATGAAGTATCCAGCCGCCATCAACTGTGTAAGCACATTCATTTGGGTTAAAATTAATATCTTCTTGTTTAAACATTTTATATAGCTGGGATTTATCCGTTTTTCGCAACGTATTAAATAAAGCCATAGGGTACGGGGCAAGTTCATAACTCATGTAATCCTTAAGTTTTGATACAGGTTCTTGTCTGATGCAAATGCGCTGGAATATCAGCTGGGTACGATTTGATCTTGAATTTTTAGAGAGCTGGTTTCAGTTATCTACGGTAATACTCTGTTTTTCCGTTTAAAAGATATGTTTTAAAATTTTAGACCTATTAGAGTATTTATTCCATGCATTCCTACTTCTAGAGCATCACAACAGTTAATGTTTTCTCCGCCAATCAACCCGCTTGCAATAGATGTTATTTTTTCTTGGTAAGGAAATGGTTCGTGACAGTCGAACCATTCTAAAATTTTATTAAGATCCTGACTATCTCGAGTACTCCTGGAGTCTCTGGCATCGACGTGTTGATCTGTTGTATGAAAACTGATTTCGCAGAAACGTTCAATTTCTTCACAAATATCGTGTGTGTGTATGGAAGAAATAATATCCATTTGTTCACAGCGCTGTCAGTGAGTCCGCGACCAATCAGTCCATCTACTTTCATGGACCTCATTAAGACTTGTTCAGTAGTCATGTCAGTGAAATTACCTGACCAAAATTTGTCGGTACGCCTTATAGTAGAAAATCCGTTCACTATAAAATTCTTTTAACTCTTCGATTTTATAATAAGCAGATTCCGTAACGATATCTTCTTCATGCAAAGAAGCAATTCCTTTTTCTGCATTTTGAACGAATTTAACCATTTCTTGAATATACAGGTAGGCTGATTTCGTGTAATTAAAGTGACCTGCCGCAAAAAAGTAAGGCATCATTTGCTGCAAATAAATTAGCCGTTCTTTCAATCGACCCATTTTTTCCGAGCGTATGAAGCTTTTTGCTATAGCCACCATTTTAACATACTGTAGCCATAACGTGGCCGTTTTTCCTCTTTTTTCAATATCATTTAGTTTCTCGAAAAAGTTTGTATTTAATTCATTAAGAAATGGATCGTTGTTTAAATCTTCATAAAGCAAAGTATCATTCTTAAAATTATCAATAAAATTTGTCATTTTCTCCTTATCCTCGATTGTTAATTCATTTCTTTAAAAATTTTAATACATAAAGCTACATATATTAAAGTATGTCCCCGAACGGCTCTGGCGTAGGCAAGCCCTTCTAACATTTTTTCTATTGAAGCCTTGGCATAACAAACTTCTAAAACATTTTTCAGTCCACTTCCGACCATGATGTACCCAATGCATCCTAGATACGACATTAGAGTGTGGAAGTCTCCAAGTCGAACATGAATCATCCCTATATCTTCGTCATTGCAAGATTTTACTATTTCAAAAGCCTTTTGGTATAACGGTTGGTCGAAAGTTACAAAGCAATTATGAATCTTCTGTTTCTTACTCACTTCTATACTGTACTTCAAAACAGAGTAAATGGTACTTCGGTCGTTTGGAGGAGCATTAACAAAGGGTAAGCAAATTGTTCTACATGGTTTGTACATCATTTTTCCTTATAATTTTCCCATAAATCCATTCCAATCGGGTAACAATCCATCCATCATTGCGTCCAATATTGTTGTAGAATATTATATTCTTCATCTTGAAAAGACACTATTGTGCCAGAGCCAGGAACAGATATTGTAAAAAATTTAACATTTTCATTTCCATAATGCTCTATTAGTTTACTCCTTATAGTTTTAGGACAACAGCTCTCATCACCTATTACTTGCTGCAATTCTGATAAAGTCAATTGATATTCATCACTTTCCTCGATGTAATTAAATATTTTAGCCATTTGATCTACAATGACTTGACTATAAGGGCGACCAGGAAGCTCTCTGCTTGGGGGTTTTACATATTTATTTAAAATTTCATTCTGATAGCATTTTCGACGATATCGTGCCTCTAAACTTATTAAATCCACACACACTATTCTTCTTAAAACAGTTTTTCCAAGTGTAGTATTTATTGATGATATTCTTTTAACCAAATTTACTTGAAAACCAGGATCGGTGATTATTGAAATAGTATTGCGAGAACTTTTTGATGTTTTATCACAAATGGAAACAACTTGACCACAAATTATACATAAATTCTTATAATCGAAAGTTTCATTACTTTTCCTGACTTTGCTTTTGACTGGACTGCGCATAATATTTTTCAAAGCACCATCAGTCCCAAAATCATTATATGAAAAAGTACCTCCTCTTTTTAATGTGTATCTTTGCCTACATTTACGATGCAATTTTATTCTTTCAAAGCTACGAATTATTGAATGTTTTCCATCCATCCTTTTTATACTGGTCTCAATTAAACTTTTCAATCCTCGACTTACTTCTTCTGTAGGTTCTTTAGTATCAAGATCGCCATTGCAAATAAGACAAGTGTCTAAATTTTCCGACATTTTTGTAACTTCAGTGCACCTATAAAACAATTTTTTATAATGCAATGTAATTACTTATATAATTTGTATTTTTATTCAAGTATTTGTCACTCCGGGAAAAACATTTTTGAACATATTTATCTAAACATAAAAATTTATAAATGTATATATTTATACCAGTTTTATAAAATTCTATATAGAATTGGAACAGATAAAAAATATATTTATGTATTGTATTTTTTGCTAGTATTGTAATTAAAATATGTTCCACGTTGGGACAGTTATTAATGTACTGTAATTCATTTGCTTATATTTTTTTATTATGATCTGCCCCACGTTGTGGATGCTATTAATGTACTGTTATTTTTTCCTAGTACTCTAATTAAGATATGTAATTACAGTTATTATGTTTTTTGTTTATCTGCACATGAAAAGAAACTCTATCTCAGGGTTAATAAATATTAAGCTGTTTTATCTTATTTAATATTGTATATGATATCTTCTTTCCTTTAAACCGAACCAAATAACGTTAGTATGTAAATTTCTGATAAATAACAATGTAATAATATCTACCATACAAATGTAAATAGATTGACTCTGAATTCGTCACAGCTGCCACGGGTTGACTTCTGGTTGATGTTTATTATTTTCAAAGGCAATATTAGGCTTAGCGATCCGTTCCTCCACGTGAATTTCTTATCAGTTTTAATGTTGAATGTTGTTTTCTTCGACGATTGCAAAACAGATACCTCTTCGGAATATTGGATTATATTTTATGGCCACTGCAGACTATTCTTCAGTACATGATTCCTCTTTTAGATCGGCTTTCTTTTAAAGATATATTTAGACTTCTTGAAATATTATTTGTTTATTAAGTTTTATTTTTTTTTTGTTCTACTAAATTCAATATTAGTATTTAATCTCTTCTCCTGAATGATTACTTTATTAAATAAATAATCAAACTCTGGTATAACAAATAAAACTCTTTTACTGTTTATCAGTTTACATATGACATTAGACTTTGTGATGTATAAATTTTGACTTATTTAAATAATACCAAATATTAATTTAGATTTCATTTACGTAATCACTCTCTTTGATCTTTACAGTATTGAAGATAAAATTAGACTACTAATACATTTCCTTCCATTTCTATACAATACAAACCTAACAATTTACAATTTTGCCACATTGATCCCTCCCTACATTAGTTACATCTTTCTATCATATAACTCTTAAAAACATATATAACTTTTCTACTTATTATTAAATATATTTATTTGACTTCTAATATTCTTAATTCTAGTTTGTATTTATTATATTATAATTTTCTTACTCTTTCCTTTTATTTTAATATTTATTTCAAATTTCATATAATCCTTGTCAAAACATATATCTTAATACTGTTTTATCTCATATTGGAGTCTACCTCTGTGTTGGCCGGGACTATTGACGCAATGTTTTTGTTTACATTTTAACCATATGTTCCAATTACTATTAAATTTGTATATTTTTTCTTTTAAAATTATTATTTTCCTCTTATGTACTGTGTTGTATTTTAACAGCAGTACATAATACCTTCCCTTATTTCATAATCTCAGATACAACTTCATATGAGATTTTGAAATAATTAATTTCTTATCATAAACATAATCTAACCTTAATATTTAAAACATCTGATTAATTAGCTAATTGTATCTCACAAAGTTCTTTTCATAAATTTTTTTTTCTTTTATTAACATAACAAATATGGTTTATCACTATCACGAATCACCGTATCTTAAACACTCATTTATGGCTTAAAATAACATTAATCAAACCAACTGGTTTTACATCAAAAATAATAAGTAAAAAATAACAATCGGGCCTAATTTAATGGCTAAAAAACTCAAAAACTCATCTACAACATTCTTTCTTTTAAACCTCACCTTACCGATCCTGGTCATAAATTTCATTTGTTCTTCATTTCAGAATTATATATTTTTTTTAAATTATTTTTACTATAATATGGGTATCAGCTTTAATGATGTGATATACTTTGTAAACCTAGTAACTGTCCATGATAATCAGTATATATTTAATACGTCTCCTACCACTAGTTGAGAATGGTCCACAAATGTCAACAAAACTTGGTCTAACGCTCTCAATGCTTGATGATTTATCCACCTTCCCTCATATCTGACAGTGGCTACCTTGACTTTTTGACAAATATCATATAGTAACTTAGCACATAAAAATTGATGTTCTTCATACACTTTGGGTTATTCTATCATTTATTTGGTTACCTTTAATTATATTCCTGTTTTCATGTTGGAACACTTAATTTCTTCTCACTTTTCACACCTCAAGTCATATTTATTTTTTATTTCTTTACCTCGTTGTTTGTATCATCCCTAAAATACCATGATTCCCTAACATTAAATACTACACATGGGTTCGGATTCCGAGGGGCACTCTTGGCTTCCATTTCATCGCCGTTTTCCCTAAATATATCATCTGAGATCAGAGGAACTTCATCTCTGTCCAGGAAAAAATAAAAGTTGCACTATCACAACACAATACATATAATTACTACCTATAAGGTAGCTCCTTCGCTACAAACTTATATTCAAGGGATTGTTACATGATTTCTTTGAGGTCTCTTCACATTTTTATTCCATTACTGTTTCACTTCTGGTGTTTTATCACTTCAATTAATATTCTATCATTTACAGGTAACTGGTTAACATTATTCGACATACATGTTGTATTATCTCCATCTTGGTGCTGTCAATCAATGATATTTTAGATTATATCTTCATCTTCATTTTTATTTATTTATTCCCCTTTAATTATGCAGTTAAGTACTGAATTTCATCATTATCGTAATTTGTATTTGTCTATTCTTTCTTCATCTAACTCATTCTAACCCTTCTTAAATAGTAACTAGTATTAATTGTTCTTATCATTGTTATCATACTGATTAATCTGGTTATTCAAATAATAATTATGGTTATTAACTGTCTTTCTCTTCTTAATTGAGTCAAAATAATTTCTCTTGAAATATATGGTAAGATGTTCTTACTTATTTTTAGAATTTGGTGGTTTTATTTTCCTTTCTTTTATGATTATTTGTTCAAAATAATTTCTCCTGAAATATATGGTAAGATGTTCTTACTTATTTTTAGAATTTGGTGGTTTTATTTTCCTTTCTTTTATGATTATTGGTCCAAAATAATTTCTTCTGCAATATTATTGGTTCAAAATAATTTCTTCTGAAATATGGTAAGATGTTCTTACTTATTTTTGAATTTGGTGGATGTTTATTTCATTTTTAATTCTTAGATTTTTTTTTAGTAATAACTTTCATATTGTCGTTTGTATTAATAATTAACCTAATCTTTGTTCAATTAGTTTGTTTTGGTCAATACCCAGAAAATCAGTCCCTTCTTTCCATATTTTTCATATTTAGTTCATCCGTTGTCAAATACATAAGTTGTCCTTTTTGCCCGGATTATTATTGTTTTCAGAATGATTTCTATCCTTGTCAACTTTATCACTAATACCTTGTATTTTGATTTTTCTGCTGCGAAGTTTTCACTCATTTCAAGACCTACTATTGAATTTCCAATCAATTCTGTCCTAATGACATATCTTTCGATCACTCTGTACTGCAATTTTTCGAACACCAAATTTTCAATGGTATCTTCGCCTACTTTTAACACTTTATTATCTAGTTCATTAACCAAATATGTCACTGGTATATCAACTATTGATGATATAGCTGATATTTTATTATCCCTTTCTTTTTCTGATGTATTCATTTTAAATATAAATTTCCTTAAGTTTTTACTATGATTTTTTTAATTCTGTTCTTTCTCTGTAATTAGCGATTGGGAGATTACGTACATTAACCAGCCCACTCCTAATCATATCTAATTCTTCCTGTGTATTTCTAATTTTCTTAGGATGTGTTATTCTTCTTTCTTCTGTTTTCTTAATTATTTGCTTCTTTATTCCATTATCTTCTATTTTCTGACTTACTTGCTCCCTGTTTTGATCGTTTGGTATTATTTCTATCTCCGTTTTGTTATCATTTATTACTTCTTCCGTTATCTTACTCGATGTTTCCACACTTTGCTTGTCATCTTCTATCGTTGTTTCTATTGACTGGTTTTCATCAGTTTTCTCAACTTTCTGGTTAGTTTCTGTAATTCTATTCCTTATTTATTTTTTATACTCTTCTAACTGTTGTTTCAATTCCTCTCTATTTTGTTTTAATAAGGTTTCCTTATCTTTTTTCATTTCCTGTCTGTTCCTATCCAATTTTTCAGTTATTTGTTTCAATAATTTTTCGCTGTTTTTTTTATTCCCTTCCATTATAATTCTCATCATCTCCTGGAAATTTGCATCCATTGGTTGGATTGGTTTCTTTGGTTGGTCCCCTTGGGCATCCCTTACTATTACTTTCATTTCAGTTTCTTCCTCTTCAACACTATTACTCCTTAATTCGTATCGTTGCTCTGGTTTGTTAGCCATTTTACAATATTTAACTTAATTTAATTACAAGGAAATTTTTATGCTAATTAAATTTAACAAAATTATGTTATTGTAATTTAATTAATTCAGTGTGTCACTCTTGTCTATTATTTAATTTATGTTATTTGGTGCTGGCTTAAAGGAAATCTTTGCTTTCACGTATGGGCGCCATTATATGTGCTGATATTATTTACTAGTATTGTAATTAAAATGTGTTCCATGTTGGGAAAGTTATTAATGTACTGTAAATAATTTGCTTATATTTTTTTATTATGATCTGCCCCACGTTGTGGATACTATTAATGTACTGTTATTTTTTCCTAGTACTGTAATTAAGATATGTAATTACAGTTATTATGTTTTTTGTTTATCTGCACATGAAAAGAAACTCTATCTCAGGGTTAATAATTATTAAGCTGTTTGATCTTATTTAATATTGTATATGATATCTTCTTTCTTTTAAACCGAACCAAATAACGTTAGTATGTAAATTTCTGATAAATAACAATGTAATAATATCTACCATACAAATGTAAATAGATTGACTCTGAATTCGTCACAGCTGCCACGGGTTCACTTCTGGTTGATGTTTATTATTTTCAAAGGTAATATTAGGCTTAGCGATCCGTTCCTCCACGTGAATTTCTTATCAGTTTTAATGCTGAATGTTGTTTTCTTCGACGATTGCAAAACAGATACCTCTTCGGAATATTGGATTATATTTTATGGCCACTCAGACTATTCTTTAGTACATGATTCCTCTTTTAGATCGGCGTTCTTTTAAAGATATATTTAGACTTCTTGAAATATTATTTGTTTATTGTTTTATTTTTTTTTTTGTTCTATTAAATTCAATATTAGTATTTAATCTCTTCTCCTGAATGATTACTTTATTAAATAAACAATCAAACTCTGGTATAACAAATTAAACTCTTTTACTGTTTATCAGTTTACATATGACATTAGACTTTGTGATGTATAAATTTTGACTTATTTAAATAATACCAAATATTACTTTAGATTTCATTTACATAATCACTCTCTTTGATCTTTACAGTATTGAAGATAAAATTAGACTACTAATACATTTCCTTCCATTTATATACAATACAAACCTAACAATTTACAATTTTGCCACATTGATCCCTCCCTACATTAGTTACATCTTTCTATCATATAACTCTTAAAAACATATATAACTTTTCTACTTATTATTAAATATATTTATTTGACTTCTAATATTCTTAATTCTAGTTTGTATTTATTATATTATAATTTTCTTACTCTTTCCTTTTATTTTAATATTTATTTCAAATTTCATATAATCCTTGTCAAAACATATATCTTAATACTGTTTTATCTCATATTGGAGTCTACCTCTATGTTGGTTGGGACTATTGACTCAATGTTTTTGTTTACATTTTAACCATATGTTCCAATTACTATTAAATTTGTATATTTTTTCTTTTAAAATTATTATTTTCCTCTTATGTCCTGTGTTGTATTTTAACAGCAGTACATAATATATATATATATATATATATATATTGTAATAAACGACGTTTCCTGTGTTAATAATGTTAAAGTTTAATGTTTGTGTAGTTTGTTGATTTTTGTTATCGAAAAATTCGAATAGTTCGCCGTCTGGCTTGTGACTGATTCTCGTGTGAGTGGGGGAATACGTGTTGCCAACTTGAATCAGTGTTGGTTATGTCGACCCACTGCTAGCAAACAAAACATACATAATATATTCTACAAATAAATACTGGACAGTTTGTTATCAGTATGCACTTTTTTAATATACTTTTGCTTGTTAATTATAGGTAAAGCTTCATGAAAATAATGACTGTTATAATAAAAGTTTTAGCCTCGGCAATATAATCTCTCGCTCAGCGTAGCGCTGGGTTGGCAGTGTAATGTTTACAATTGACTCTGGTTATTATTTCACAAAATAAATCTGCCAAATGGGTTCTTTTAAGTACGAAACAGAGGTTTACATAACAAGATAACAAAATTAGAACATATAATTAAAAGTTTGTTTGTGATCATTAAAATTATACAAGGTTTGTTATAAATTGAATATTGTGGTGTTGAAGTGTGACAGTGTCTTTGTGTAACATAGGTTATCATGTGTTCATTCAATGTTTACAAAGTTATTTCTTTGGTTTATTAATCCTTGAAAATATTCAGTTATAGTGAGAGTTTTATTTTGTATAGTTAAAATTTTGGAAAGAGAATTTGTTTTATAATAATAATCAAATAACTTCAGCAATACTCAACGTTAGTAGTTATGATGGGCATAGTCATTCGTCCATATGAAGTAATGTGTCAATGTAGATTCTTCCTACTTCTTATCTTGGGCTCAAAATTGGGTTGTCATCTTCTTCGGGTTGGATTACTAGTATTTTCCAGTCATCTGGGTTAATTTCGGGCTGGTCCTTGGTAGATATTGGTTGTAAAGGCCTCTCATCTGATGTACTGCTATTCCTTCTCCAAATTATGGGCACTAATACGTTTTTTCTAATGAAAATTTGGGCCCTTCATCGCGTGGCGTCTCTTCAGTTTGGCGTCACTACATAAAGTCATTGTTCCTAACTCAATTTTGTCAATATTCGGTTGTTGTCATGGTTACTCAAAGTTTTTTGATTGGCTGAAATTGGTTAATTATTATTTGAATTTGTATTCAAACTGGTTACAGATCTTCTAAATGTAATTAATCTTCAGTACTCCCTTTTTAGTAGTAAATATTATCACCACTGTTCATATTTTTGCTCAAGGATTAATTTGACATCCAATATTATAGTGTTCACTTAGGTATCAACATTTTGACAGTTTTGTGAATCTTATTTAATTATACTGTTTTCTCAGTTTGCATTATTATCATAATATGTCTGTCTTATAATGATTGTCTATTTGTATTTCATAGTTTATGTGGTTTAGTCTTCCTAATGTCAGTGTTTAATTCTGTAAATTGAAGGTTTTTGGTAGTTGACAGTTGGGAATTTGCATAGGCTCAAACAGCAATTGACTATTTTCCTTGTAATGGGTTATGATTGTTTGAATACAAGATTTTGTTTATTTATTCAATGTTTAAATCGGCTCTTGTAATTGCGTACAATTTTATTGTTTCCCTATATTAACTTGTCTACTGTGATAATTCATTTTTGGTGTCATTGTATTTGAATGTATGGTTTGTTTCTTGTTTACTGGTGTCTGATGGTTTTTAATTCTTATTTCTTATAACATATGGCATAACATCTAATGGTTTTAATTATTCTCATAGCCATAATTCTTATCATTTAAACATCATTATTGGAACATAAACTTTAGTCATTAAAACACAATTCTTATACATTTAAACATAATTATTTGAGACATATTATTTACTCATACTCTTCATACTCTTTGATAAATTATAATTATTACTTGACATAAAAAATTAAAGACATAAACATGGATTAATTATTAATACAATGGTATATTGTTATGACGAACTCTAAATGACATTAAGCCATAACTGACTTTTCAACAACTGTTTATTATCTAACGTTAATATCTTGTTTTTATTATTATCAGTTTGTCATTAAAAATATTCTCTAATGTATCATTTTAAATTAATGATATTGGATTCTTATTTCTGTGAATAAACTCATATATCTTGGTGTATTAACACACTGATAGTCATTCGTTCTTGAATACATTATTAACAATACTAATTAACAACTTATTCCCTAATATTAAGACTTGCAAACTAAAATGTGGCAAGTAGTAAGTACTACTATATCTAAAATCTACTTATTACCTAGTCTGTTACACCTTGCTTCATTTTGTTTTTAATACTCGTGTGTTCACTGGATAATTGCTATTAAGTGTCACAGTCCTTTCTGTGACTAGCCATTATCAGCCTTCACTTATTATTTTACCACTCACTGATGGTCTTCGATCACTCTTAACTCTTTACTAATGGTTTTAACACTGATTATTTGGTGTCAATCCCTATCAATAGGGTTCTATTTAATTTGGGGTTTTCACACTATCACTTTGCACTTTATATGTTTAATTTAAGTGTTACTAGTGGATATTACCTAACTTTAAATTCTCTTTCTCACTCTACTATGTTCACTACCTCTCTAACTCTCTACCTCTCACTTTACAAGGTTTATCTATAATATTAACAAGTTCATGTTGGTTTATTGTATCACAAATATGTTAGTATTGTGCTAATGTGATTTGTCATAGTTTACTCTATCTGTTTGGGGTTTACTGTGCCCTTCTATATTTTAAGTACTTAATAATTCGTATCTCTAGTTTGTCTGTCCTTACAATTATTAATATGATATACAATTTTCTTTGGTTTAATACAAGTTTGGTGTTCTTTCTTAGTTCATTTTCTTTTGTCCTACATTATCCGTCACTTCCTTATTGTTGTGGCTGATTATTTCACTATACTTATAGGTTAATTGTCTTTTAGTCACTATTCTTCTTATTTACACTTATTGGTGCGATGGCTATTTCTACTCTATTTGTAGTTGTCATCATCAGGTTGTTCTTGGTCCTTTGGGGCTAGTTCTACTCTCTCACTTACCATCTATTGGGCTATTCGGGTTAAATCGTCTTGTTTCAGTATTTACCATTTTGACTTGTTTGTTTGTTACTACTAAGAATTAATATAAGTTACTGTTCTGACTACCTTGATATGTCTGATCGTTTTATTATTCTGATTCACCCATTCTTCTATTCTAATTCATCCCTTTTCACTCTAGTGTCATTGACTAAATAAATTATCTGGTCATGTCTTCTTCATTATGGTTAGGTGAAGATATGTACCATTACAATATATATATATATCTATATATTGTAATGTGACATAATGAGAGTCCCAAAACAATTAACAAAAATAGTCCAAATAATAACAAAAAAGTCAGAATAAATGAAATCAAGCATGTAACCGTTTAAAATAAAAAGTACAGCACAATAGTGTGACAAAAAATAAACTATGTATTGTAAAAAAATAAGATAAAACTTATGAAAAGTGAATAAGTGTAAAAGTGAAAAGTGAAAGGTGAAGAAACAAGGCTGATCATTAATCACACAGATCAGACTGTTAAGATTAATGATCCCTATAATTCTATGAAGTGTGAAAAAACCAAAATAGTTCCATATAAGAGGCCCAACTCTTATAGGTAATATGAAATGACAAACATACTAAATGTTAAAGTATGAACAGACAATTGTAGTATTGTAACATTGTTTGTTGAGAGATTTTATAGTTGTTAATCCCATGTTTGTTTTTCGTTAATTAGGTCAATGCCAATAACTGTTAGCATTGATAAACCATGTGTAAAAGAATATAAGAAAAATATCAAGCCTGTAGGCAAGAATAGAAAATATAATAATACCAAAACATACTTAAATAGAGGCCCATAAACAATATAATAATGGTCCATGAATAGAACCTAACGGTATGAGAATGAAAATGGTATTATGACCAATTAAATAATTTATGTTATTGTTTGTAAATGAATGAATCTAATCTTGGCCATGAAGGCAACATTTTTAATTAGTATGTTAAGGGTTTTGTGTTAGTTAATAAACATTGTTAGAATAAGTTAAAGAAAAAATAATGTAGTAATCTTTAAAACAAATGTAATCAGGCAAAAGGGTTCAAAACAGAAAACAATTTGATAATTAATGTAAATTAGAAAATGGCAATGAAGTCAACTTTTAGGCCTGGGCCGATAATGAAATATAAAATAACATAATGTCAGAAATGATTAAGTTATCAAATCAATACAATATAATAATAACAAAATAGGATCAAAATTTAATAATGGACAAGTCTTAGAGTAATTGTGTATCATATGAGATTAATCTTATAAAAATTTAAGTATTGTATCATAGTGAATGTAAGGGCAGTGTTATAGACCAGATTTATAGATTTTGTAAAGGTGAAAGGACACCTAATATGAAGTTAACTTATACAAAATTATATACCAAAATGTAGACCTTTAAAAAAGGAACAGAAATATGTAAACCAATTTTAGTTTAAACAAAAATTAACAAGGGAGTATTTTTTGACTGTAAAGGCAAGGATATAATTTTAGTAATATGTGCCGCTTGACCTCAAGTTCATGAAAACTGACCAGTCAAAACCCGAGTTTACTGGTCAAAAAGCCGTTACGAAGACGAGACGAAGGAATTATTGTATTGTTATACGCCACGCTGAAGAGATGAGTCTAACAGCTGACGCTTGTGTAAAAATTAAAACAATCAAGTAATACTCGACTAATGTTCTAAAATAAACCAGAGAAGTAAGAAAAACACTCCAAGAAAATTATAAAGAATTAATTACTGACCGATGGAAGCATAATTCTACACCAAACCCACAAAAAGACGATAGCAAGGAACTGCTTGCAGTACGCCAGGAACGTAATTATAACTCCGAAGTATTTTCATTACCACAATATACACAGATCAACTTCACTACACCATATAAACAATTTACAATGATAATTGGAATACCCGTTGATCATTAATACAGTGATTAATGATAATAACAATTTTATTTAAAACAGAAAAACATTCAACTACATGACGTTGGGTTAGCCGATTAAGCGGCCATCTTGTGTATTATTATATTTCCAGTGCTAACAGAGTTCGTCACCGCTGTCGGTGAAAAAACTTAACATTTTTATATTGGTAAACATTAATAATTCAGTTTTATTATTTTATATGTAATTGTAATGTGTTGTACTCATTTTTAAAGCATTTTCTGACTTCATAACTAGCCCAAAGAACCCAAGCCCTGAGATAAATATTTTATATTAACTTTACTTGTAAACCATTGAAGAGCAGATTCGAAGACGAATCGATTATTAAACTGTTAAGGTCGATTCAAGACCTAACCATTTATTGTTTTGATAAATAAGCTGAAAAAATAATAAAAGAAACCAATGATTACCGATTCCAGAGTTGTTATTTTATGCGTGAAAATAGAATAAGAATTTGTTCACAGGCATTAGTGGGAGATAGCAGGTACGCAGGGCGAATATAACATCGCCAACAACAGAAAAAATAAACTAACCTACAACTGGCAACATACGGTTAGCGGCTATCGCTGAGTCAACCAGAAGTGCGGGAAAATTCGAAGGCACTAGCACACGAATACAAACACTCTCTCTCATAACAACATTATACAAACTTTATATTAAAGAATTGGTTATTTAAACACAGTAAAACTCTACGTTTTGGAATTAACGCAACCTAATTAAAATACAAAAAACTTAAATTTACATTACAAAGTTGACGCCTACCATAGTGAGGCATAAAGATAGTAAACCGCTTACATGTAAAACAAAGGCAATAACATAAAGTGGCGCATACCAACGTGGAGCTTATTTAAACCCCAAAAATAAAGGAAATAACATAACAAAGTGGCATCCAACGCGGGGCATTATAATACGGCAGCTACATAAAAGTATTATTACAATATATATATATATATATATATATATATATATATATATATATATATAACATGAAGCAATTAAAAAACGTGTTGGAGGAAGGTAAAAAGGGTTAAAGAGATTAAATATATAAAATTGTATATAATTTTATATAATTATATAAAACAAAAAATTCCCCGGGATGTATGTAAATAATATTTTGTTTAATTTCATTGCTTATTACTCATTATTAGGGGAAAGTTGGACAAAATAGGGATGCTAGTGGTTTTTTGGATAATTACAATAGATGTGAAATTTTTGAAACTTGTCTTTTACCTTATTACACATGTCAAACATTTATCTATAGTATTCCATATATAGAATTTTAATTTTCCAAATTGTTTTCCCAGAAAAGCATATTTTATGAAAAAGTGATTTCTCCCTGTTTTATCCAACCGGTTGGATAAAACGGGGATTATATCTTTGAGTAAATTTTAATGAACAAATAGAATTAATCAACTGAAATTTAAGTATGATTTAGTTATTACAAATTCAGAAGCTTTGGGAATGGTTCTAAACATGCAAAATGTTAAATGAAAAATAATACATTATTAATTTTGAGGCAAGAGTTACAATATTATTGATTAGTCATTTTTGTTTTATGACATTTTATTTCAATTGGGCACAAATTACAGATTTGCTTAAAAACATATCATATAACTCATATTGTTGTGTTATTTAAAAATAGAAAAATAAAACAATAAAAAAATCCCCGTCATCCCCGTTTTATATCCAACCTTGCCATCTTGAAATATTTTAAATAGTACTGTGTCACCTCTTAACCAAACATCCTTAAACTATAGTCATCTTACTGCTAAATAAAAGTAGTTTCTACTATTATACTTACATTTTCGTTTAAAGAAGCACAGAAGATAAAGTTAACCGTCAAACACAAGTCACAAATCAATAACTTCCGACAAAGTTCACAATATAGAAAAACAAACCGAGTTTAATGACGCGTCCCACACGCTCAACACAATCCAACTAAAAACACAACCTGTTTGACCACAGTAGCAAGTAGTTAGCTACTTATCAGGTAGATGTCGCGACCAGTTTACTCAGAACTATTACGCGTATTATTAAAAAAAAGCAGCAGCCTTTTCCTTAGCCCTCTATTACACTAGACAACATGTGGCGTGCAACTTGTTGCCGAGGTCGTCTAGTAACATTGTTTATATGGGAGCCTATTATACTAAGCCACTTGTTGATATGGGTCGACAACTAGTGGATGACGGTGGACGAGAGCGGCAACTTCCCGACCACTCGGAAGTTGCTGACGCTGGACGTGGGGCATTGTTTCAGATGGGAGCTATTACACTGGGCAACATGTGGCGCACCACTCCCGCTTCCGCGCATGCGCACTTCGCCACAGACACCACCTTAACTGTGTCCGGGACGGCAGACGACAGGCCACCAGGCCCAGTGTCATTTCGCATTCAATACGCAGTTATGTCTGCTTTGATCAAGTCCAACAATTCATCAAATGATTGTTTTGACATACAAAATAGTTTAAAAAATTATTTTCGTCCACGCACAGATCATCGAACAGTGTGTAGTATAATCCTTTATCCATCCTTGTTGATAACATAGAGTGTATGTACGTACATACGTCTTCTCCGAGCTCTGCGTCTTCTTTTCTTCAATAACAAAGCGAGCAGCAGAAGCTCTTCATTCCTTGACGCCATTTTCTCGACTTAAATCATCAACATGTGGCCGAGAGTTGCGCACCATTTTTAGCCCTCGTCAACTAGTTGTCCGAGGTCGGACAACTAGTTGCCCGCCACATGTTGCCTAGTGTAATAGAAGCCTTAGGGTGCAGTCACACTCGTCGGTTCTGTCGTTGCGGCAGATTTTCAAGTGCAGCAGGTTGCGGTTTTCGTCCGCAACGACAGAACCGCAACCAATGCTATCAAACGGAGCCAGTCACATACACCGTTCGTGTCGCTACTTGTCGTTACCCCCACCCTAGCTACCTCCTTTTGAGCACATGTTTCAGTAGTAAATCATAGACCTCAGACCATTGTAGTGTGTTTGCTTGTGACGCGGAAGCTTTTGTGTATATAATGTTCGACACAGAAAAATTTATTAATGAAATAAGTCT
Source organism: Magicicada septendecula (assembly GCA_034769895.1). Lineage (NCBI taxonomy): Eukaryota > Metazoa > Arthropoda > Insecta > Hemiptera > Cicadidae > Magicicada > Magicicada septendecula. The sequence continues at coordinate 331,681,400 of CM068374.1, read as the reverse complement.
TCGTCCGGCGCTGTGGCAGATCAGCAGCAAAGACTACAGCAACAGAGACTTGAAATGCAAACTGTGGATAGAGTTTGGCCAGGTTATGGTTGACAACTGGGAATAATTATCCCCAGAAGAAAAGAACAAAGAAGGTGAATGTCAAACTATTTATTAAACATAGAACAAATAATGACAGCTACTAAAACAATAATTCAGTTATTAATCGTCATGATCGTGAAAACAGAATAGTACTGCCTATGACGCTAGCTCAAATAGAGAAATGTAAGTTGTTAAGTTTTAAACAATATTTTAGTCTAGTTACGTTGTACGTTTCATGACAATATCTTTCGTGTTCAACCTGTAACTGAATTTATCCATATTCGCTTACTGTCATCTTAATAACAGTACTTGCGCTAAAAAAAGCCTTAAGAAAAAACAAAACAAAACTCTGTACAGTAATTTAACATAAATGCACATATTTTATAGCAGTGTCCACTATGATATAGATACCTTGTTTTAAATCACATTATATTGCCATGGAACACATCCTATTGGTGAGGTAAAATAGTCGGCAAACACGTCCGTGTTTATTTTTGAGGCAGTAGATGTTCCTCCCATACCCACAATTGGTATGTCTTCCAAAGGACAAGTTAGAGTATCTTCAAATAGGTACCCATCTCTGACCCGAACAAAATTGTGTAAAGCACAGCTAGCTAATACAATATCTTCTACAAAATCAGGTTCTAATTGTATGGATGTGTGAAATACTCTCCACTTATTTGCCAGTATACCAAAAGAACATTCCACAAATCGAGGTGCTCTTGAAAGCCTATAGTTGAACACCCGTTTTTTAACGTCCAGGTTTTTTCTGGCATATGGCCTTATGACATGCTTGGTCATAGCAAAGTCTTCGTCGGAAACAATAACATGAGGGATGGGTGTACTGTCCTCGTAATCAGGCAATGGTTTACTGCTTGGAACATTCAGTGTTCCGTCCACCAACATTTTGTACATGGTAGAAAGCCTAAAAATGTTTGAGTCATATGATTTCCCATAATGGCCAACATCAATAGCAGTAAAGCAATAGTTAGCATCAACTAATAGTCCAGTCATTCAAGCTTTCGACCTGGAAATAATAGAAAACAGTAAAATTCCTTTTGGACCTTGTAGTTGAGACCTTCAACATCAATAATCAATAATGTTTACATTGAGTGGTTTTGTGGAAAATTAGAAAAGCTAAATGAAAATTTTAAAAATCAGTTTTCCGACTATATCTCATTTAGAAAATAATATATTCAGATTTTTTTTTACATAATTGAAAAGAGGAAGAAATTCTACGTAAAAATGGTTATTATTTTTTTGTAACATTAATAGTTTTCACGTAAAATGATGTCAAAGTAAGTAACAATATTTCGCGCGCACCAGTCCGCCGTCATGCTGAAATTGCCACAAAATCTCGCGCGCTCACTATTCAATTGTAAATAACTTTTTTCATAATATAGTTATAAATCTGAAATAAAGTGTAACTTAAAGAGAAAAACTTAAGCTTGCTGACCCTTTTTTTAATTATAATATATTTCCATTACATGAACATAGTAATATAAATATTTCAATCACTTTCTGCTACAGTCCGTTTCTTGATGTATATAATACTATAATACTTATAACTAATTTACCTCAAGATATACTTTTTTCTTTAGGAACATGTTTCGGGAGATCTTGTTCTCCCATCTTCAGCCTTCGCCATCTTGTTTCTGGTGAAGTATTTGTGTGTTGGCTTCTGGATGTTATTAAGGTAGTTTGTTGGTCTTTGGTCCTTCAAAGTTGCATTATTGTGTGTGGTTGTGGTATCTGTTTTTGTATTTTGTGTATTTTTGATGTTGAGTGCTTTGAATATTGTGTCATGTTTTGTATTGATTTGTATTTGTTCTGGTATTAATTTGTTTTGTGTTTTATGTTTGTAAATCTGTAAATTTTCCCAAATGTTCATTATGGTGCCTTTGTGTGGTATATGTTTTATTAGTGTTACATTGGTTATGTCTGGGAATTCATGTCCTGTGTTTATTGCATGTGTGGCTAAATTGGATTTATATATATTTGGTTTTTTGTATGCATTTAGGTGTTCAAAATAACGTTTTTTCAGCTGTTTTAGGACAGGACAAACAAACCAAATTTATTTATTTATTTATTTACGAACCAAATCTGTGGTACTTTAATCTGTTGCTATTTACAAAAGACCAGGAAATGCCAAGTAATAGCCAAGAAAGTGAAATGTTTGTTGAGCGGGAAGAATCCAATGATGAAGCGAGTAATATATCTGTGGAAAATGAGGAAATTGAGGAACAATATAATACACAGGTACCTAAATGATAATTTACTTTTATTGTATGGTACACAAAATTATAGGTTTTTCTATATGGTACAAAATTGTTAGTGCGTTCGTAATCCATATAAGTATCTTTCCTAAACTGTACTTATGAAGTTGCTTTTCATGATTTTCCAATTTCCAGCATATCATCTTGCCATCTTAGTTTTTCGGGTCCATTGAAATATTGACAGTACTTTTCTCTATTTTTTTTTGCATCTGTTGGAGCATTTTTAGAACGATTTGCTTGAAGCGAAACAAGATTATTTGCTGACATCTTGTCTCCAATCTCCTAATTGCACTGTATGTGTCACATTGTTTTCTCTGTCAAATGTCGTTGATGAAACATAAGTTTTACAAGTTTTTAATAAGAAATTATGAAGCACACAGGCCGCAAGAATAACAGAATTAATGTTTTCAGGATTCATTGCTAATCTAGTGTGAAAAATTCTAAAACGTGATGCCAATATACCAAAAGAATTTTCAGAGACATTTCTAGCTCTAGACAGGCGGTAGTTATATGCACGTTCGTTTAGGGTAATGTCCTTTTGTGCATACGACTTTAAAAGATTTGGTTGCAGAGAAAATCCCTCATCTCCCTAAATAACGAAGTTTAGTTTTTCATCGTTTTCTTCATTTGATGGAAAGTTTAATTTATTTTCCGTACGTTTTTTGTAAAAAGTCGTCCATTCCATAGCTCCCATATCAGACATCCGTCCTTGTTTCCCAACATCAATCCAAATAAATTCATAGTTAGCATTTACTAAGGCTAAGAGAATTCCACTGTACAATTTCTTGTAGTTATAATAGAACGCTCCTGTATTTGGAGGTGGTACAATGCGGATATGCTTCCCATCAATTGCTCCCCCACAATTTATGAAGTTCCATTTTAATTTAAATTCTTCAGCTATTTCTGTCCAATCTTCTTTTCGTTTAGGAAACTGAAACAAAAAACATTGCTTAGGATAAGTACAAAAGAAGTATTTAAAAAAACTATAATTTAAAAAGTTACTTAAGGAGAACAGTGTATTTGAAATAGTTTAAAAAATATTTTATTTTCTTTTTTAGGTCTTTAGAAAGCCTACTACACCCAATAAATCAGTTGATACTCCTCGTGGACAGAAACGGCAATTTATCAAAACTCAAGAAGAATTCATGCGTACTTGTAGCGAAGCTTTAAGAGATCCAGGAAAACCAGCACAAACTGAATGGGAAGTAGTTGGACTGAACGTGGCTAAAAAGTTACAAAGAATGAATGGGAATCAACAACTACTTGCCGAAACGTTAATAAATAAAGTGTTGATGATGGGGTTGTATAATGAGTTAACTCGAACCACAGATATATTTAATCCACCACAACCAACTAACTATTCTTCAGGAAACATTCATTTCCAAAGCAATCTATCAAGCACTTCTATGCCAGGTCCAGTGTATATCAATTTGGCTAGTTCTCTAGATCATGAATCAAACTCTTTAAGTAGTTCAATTTCTACTCCTTTAAGCTCACCTGCGACTCCTACCAACTATATTGCTGAATTTTACGAAAGTGTAGGGAGTGACATGAATTCTGACTCTTAGTACTGTAATTATATTGAAGCGAATATATAATATATACTTAAGATAAACTAATACTTTTGTTATTATGTTAACCAGAAAAATACGTAAATAAATGATTAAATACTACCATATTACAATGTGTTTTCTTACCTTCAGATAATCGTCTTTTAATACATTGTAAATAACAGACAGGTTTCAGGAATTAAGTAGCCGAGGGTTTGAGCTGCAATTCCTACAGAGAACTTAAGATCAGCATAAGATCTTCCAGTGGCAAGGAACCTCAAAGTAGTAAAAAGTCTCTCTTCTGCTGATATTGATGTTCTCATTCTCGTGTCCTGTTTAGTTAAGTGCACTTTCAATAAATTAAATAGTTTAATGAAAGTTGTTTCATCCATTCTGAGATAATTTCTAAAATCACTTGGATCATTTTCCGCCAACTCTCTCAAAAGAGGGACATGATTGTATTTCAGCCTCTCCTTTTCAGATAGCCAATTTTTCACCCATTTTTATCTTTTTTTTTGCGATCACACCGACTCATAATATTGTTAACATAAATCGCAGCCATACATATAGCACGTCTTTTCCGTATATTATTTTGCATATTTCTTTCCAAACACGAAACACGACTAATACTCTATTAGTAGTATTATACATATATGCTAAAACCGACTTTAAAACTTCCAACTTGACAAAATACCACAGTTTTAATGAATCCGCCTATAAAACTGGCAGATTAAATGCACTAACATATAGTTTTGACCGTAGTTTCAAAAACTAAAGGTTTAACTTTATGTAAGGAATGTGTGTTAGTATAGAATAGGAGGTTTTAACCGTCGCAGATATTACCCAAAGATTTCTCTGTCCCAGTCCAATCCGGCAGTTTTAACTTTGTGTGTATGCCTTGCTAATGTCTGCGACGTTGCTAACGCTATCACCGATTTTTTCGGTGAATTCAACTATCGGCACTGAACATAAACACGAAAAATGTGTTTACGCCGGGCGCTACGAAATATTTCGTGTTTATGTTCAGTGCCGACAGTTGAATTCACCGAAAAAATCGGTGATAGCGTTAGCACGTCGCAGACATCTCTTCTTGCTTCTTACCGCGAGAGGCTCACTTGTATTTACAGTGCTCCGGGTTTTCCGTGTATCATTCGGGGACAGTTGTTGCGTTGTTGCATCGTATTCTAGTTGATAGTTGTGTTGTGTTGAACGTTGAACTCGTGTTAAATAAACAGTAAGGATCTCTAATCTAAATGCAAGTGCAGTTTGTGTTTTGACAATTGACAGTTGACACTTTTGAATAGTAAATCTAATCTAATTATTATTTTTCCGAGAGTAGAAAAGTTATCTTTAAAAATGTTAACCTCTTAACCAGTTAGTTCATTTGTATATACAGCCTAGCCTACGGTGCCCTGAGTTCAGTGAGTTGAGTTAGTTTTGGTTATCTGTAAAACATTCAGCTGTCAGCTATAGTGGTATTATTGAACTTCAAAGGAATATAGCTTACAGTTTACAGTCCAACAATGGTTACCAAATCAATGTAGCCAACTTTACTAGTTATACATTACCTGTATGCTAGGTACAGAGATTATCAATGGCTATTTACACTAAAATTTAATTGTTTGTGTAATTTCTTACTCCTTAGCGGAGAGAAGAAAAATATTAATATTAGTTGCCATGCCGGTTTTCAATAATTTAAAAGATGAATTTGTTTTCATTGGTAATCTAAACTGGAATTTAAAAGTAGGTAAATAAATTTTACATTCTCTCTTAAATTAGAAGGTTAAATAAAAAGTATTTCTTTAATTCTTTCATAATTATTTTCCAGTTTGCCCATAGTCATCATGATGAAAAGAAAAGACACAAATACGCTTTTTGACTACTTCCAAAAAAATAACAAAATTTCTCCAACCAATGAAAATAATTCTTCAGAAGGTCATTCATCAATCACTAATAACGAAAATGTTGTCAATGAAACAACTGTTGAAAATGGTTCATCAGGGAGTGAAATTCAAAATCCAAGTGACACAAGTTTATATGATATTTCAAATTATGATAATAATAAGTTAAATAATAATGAAAAACTTGATTTAATTGATAAATTATGGATACCAAGTGACACTTATAAGTTTCCATCTACTACTTATAATAATCAAAAGCGTCGTTTTCAAAAAAACAGGATAAAAAATTATGCATGGTTAACGTATTCCGCTATTGATGATGGAGCTTATTGTAAATTTCGTGTTTTCTTTGCAAAGGAAGAAGTCGGTTACAGATATTCTCAACAAACGGGAACTTTGGTAAAAAAAAACCTTACAAAGACTGGAAGCATGCTACAACTGAATTCAGTTACCATAATCAGTGCAAGTATCACATTGAAGCAATGAGTTGCATGGAATACTTGACAAGGGAACACCGGGGAAAGCAATTACCTGTCAATTTTCAAATAGACCGTGAAAATTTAAAACAAATTGAAGCAAATAGAAAGAAACTCGTACCTATAATACAAACTGTTATTGCATGCGGAAGAAATGGTTGGCCGTTACGTGGACACCGTGATTCTGGAATTTTTGACATTAATGAAGGTGGGAGAAGGAAATTTTAGAGCATTGCTTCATTTGCGAATTCAAGCTGGAGACGAAATATTAAAAAATCACTTATTAACTTGCAATAAGAACGCAGTATATATAAGCCCAGACATACAAAACCAAATCATAAATTGTTGTAACAAAATAATAAAAAAGCTTGTATCTCAGATAAATGAAGCGCAGTGTTTTACAGTTTTAGCGGATGGAACCGCAGATATTAGTTGTATTGAACAGTATTCCATATGTGTAAGATATTTTAATGAAAATACAAAAAAAAATTGTGAGCACTTTCTTCAGTTTGTCCCTCATACTTCTACAACTGGAAAAGATTTATCAGCAACGCTGTTATCTTCATTAGAAAAATTTGGGATTGATTTAAAATATCTTAGAGGTCAAGGCTACGATGGTGCTCCAGTGAATACTGGCGAACATGAGGGTGTTCAAAAATACGTCAGTCAAAAATATCCGACAGCAGTTTTTGTTCATTGTGTTGGTCACTCATTAAATTTAGTTCTATCCCACGCTTCAAAAATTCGGGAAATAAACAATTGTCTTGGAATAGTAGAAAAGATTTATTCATTTTTTGAATCACCAAAAAGGAATTCCGTACTCTCTAATAAAATTGAGGAATACGCACCAGAATCAAACCGACAAAAATTGAAACAAATGTGCCCTACGCGCTGGGTTGAAAGACATGATTCTGTTATCATTATGGTGGAATTGTTGGAGCCCGTGCTGTATGCATTGGAAGAAATAAGTTCCTGGAAGGATAAATCAACATCCTCATTGGCAGATTTATTACACACCGGAATTCAGAAATCAAATTTCTTAATTTCATTATTTGTAATAGAAAAAATATTTAGCTTCACATTACCATTATGTAAATACATGCAAAGTGAGAATATTGATTTATGTGCTGTAATTGAACACGTTGCAAAAGTTGAATCAATTTTTGGAAACATTCGCTTAAACTCTGAAGACGAATTTAAAATTATTTATGATAAAGCAGAAAAGCTTACTACTAATTTATTTAATAACCATATCACCACACCAAGAATAGCAGGAAAACAAACATATAGAAGCAATATAGATTCAAACTCTCCGGAAATGTTTTACAGTACTACATTTTTTATTCCTTTTTTGGATCATGTAATTTTTCAATTAAAATCCAGATTTTTAAATCATCGTAAAATATTAGAATCATTTCAATGTTTGATTCCAACTGGCCAATTTCCTACAACAGAAAACAACGAAAGTTTTAAATCCTTGATAAGTTTTTATAAAAACGATATGAACGTTCCAAACGATGAAGTTGCCCTTAGTGAGTACTTATTGTGGGTTGCAAAATATTGTGATTTATCAAACAAACCTTCAAATGCTATGCAATCTATTATTGATTGTAATAAGAATCTGTTTCCAAATATTATTAATTTATTAAAAATATTTGTTACTTTGCCAGTAGCTACCGTCACTCCTGAGAGATCGTTTTCAACTTTAAAAAGGCTTAAAAATTATTTGAGAAATACGGTAGCGGAAGATCGGCTGAATGGTTTAGCTAGTCTAAACATTCATTGGGAAATAAAAGTACAAGAAGAATAAGTTATAGAAGAAATGAAAATACAGCCTCGACGATTAGCATTATGAATGTTGCAATATTCTGTACGTTCAAAATATTAAAATACATCTTATAAATAATCTAATTTATCTGTTTATGTACACTTTATTTAATGTCACTTAAAAATTCTCAGATGATCATGAATCAAACTCTTTAAGTAGTTCAATTTCTACTCCTTTAAGCTCACCTGCGACTCCTACCAACTATATTGCTGAATTTTACGAAAGTGTAGGGAGTGACATGAATTCTGACTCTTAGTACTGTAATTATATTGAAGCGAATATATAATATATACTTAAGATAAACTAATACTTTTGTTATTATGTTAACCAGAAAAATACGTAAATAAATGATTAAATACTACCATATTACAATGTGTTTTCTTACCTTCAGATAATCGTCTTTTAATACATTGTAAATAACAGACAGGTTTCAGGAATTAAGTAGCCGAGGGTTTGAGCTGCAATTCCTACAGAGAACTTAAGATCAGCATAAGATCTTCCAGTGGCAAGGAACCTCAAAGTAGTAAAAAGTCTCTCTTCTGCTGATATTGATGTTCTCATTCTCGTGTCCTGTTTAAGTTAAGTGCACTTTCAATAAATTAAATAGTTTAATGAAAGTTGTTTCATCCATGCTGAGATAATTTCTAAAATCACTTGGATCATTTTCCGCCAACTCTCTCAAAAGAGGGACATGATTGTATTTCAGCCTCTCCTTTTCAGATAGCCAATTTTTCACCCATTTTGATCTTTTTTTTGCGATCACACTGACTCATAATATTGTTAACATAAATCGCAGCCATACATATAGCACGTCTTTTCCGTATATTATTTTGCATATTTCTTTCCAAACACGAAACACGACTAATACTCTATTAGTAGTATTATACATATATGCTAAAACCGACTTTAAAACTTCCAACTTGACAAAAGACCACAGTTTTAATGAATCCGCCTATAAAACTGGCAGATTAAATGCACTAACATATAGTTTTGACCGTAGTTTCAAAAACTAAAGGTTTAACTTTATGTAAGGAATGTGTGTTAGTATAGAATAGGAGGTTTTAACCGTCGCAGATCTTACCCAAAGATTTCTCTGTCCCAGTCCAATCCGGCAGTTTTAACTTTGTGTGTATGCCTTGCTAATGTGTTTCCCATTAACGCTACTGTTATACTGGTTTCCGTAGGTTTAACGAACTGTATACACCTGATGGTGGTAATTTGTGCTCACCTGAAGTATTGGCACATGGCAGAACTTCTTTTCTGAGGTTTATCTAACTTTCCTCTTCAGTTATTTCTTCAACTGACCGTATTCTTATAGTCTAAATATGCCACCGACATCCACTTTAAACTACCTGTTTGATAATGGGCATTTATTAAGCACTTCTTAATTGTTTCAGATTTTAACATGTCTCCATGCTAAAGCAACGTAGTTCATGGCATCAATTTTAGATATTTTACTGATGTAGTATCTCCATCCCTCAAATGAGCGTTTATGAAGCACTTCTTAGTTGTTTCAGCCTTTAACATCTCTCTATGCAAAAGCAACGTAGTTCATGGCATCAATCTTAGATATTTTTACTGATGTAGTTTCACTGTACCATCATAAAAATTGTATATTACGCAGGATAGAGGGCCTCAACTTGCTAGTACAGTTTGTAGGAATCAAAATTAACTGGGTATTCATTAATGCCGGATTGAGGTGAGCAGCCATTAGATTTGATTAATGGCAGTTTAATATTTGATTGATGTAACCTTCCATCTCCCCGAAATAATCCAAACACGTAGAAAACCCCAGACCGCCACCACATTTTGTTGACAGGTGGAAAGTAGAAACCGCAGAACTTTCGCCAAAATCCAAAACACTAAAATACAGAAGCCCGTTCACATAAGAATACAGTGTCCGGGGTCCATTTTAAGAGTCCGCTGAGCTCAGGTAGGTCGGGGTGAGGTGGCAAATAAATAACACTTAATGTAAAGTGTCATACTCACAAAATTTGTATTGTATTACTGTTAATTCAAATCGTCTCTGTTGTATTATCCCGTTGTCTGTATGTGAAATATATTATAACGCCACCTTAACGTTTGAAGTCGAACAACTTTTTAACTATGGTAAATAAAATTCTGAAAAAAACTGGGAGTAACCTTTAATCGATTTCCAATACTCAGAACAAAATTTCAGAAACTATTATTTCATAAATTATAGTAACATAAATAAAATGTCTTACATTGTGGCGTTATTAGGAACATAGGTTCTAAATAACGCCACCTGTTTTTATGAGTTTTAAAAAGTACATTTTCAACCCACGTATTCAGTATTAACTAATTTTGTTACCTAAATACATGCGCTGAGGCAATAGAAAGAAAAAAATATCTGCACCAAAAACTCTATTTATAAAAATAGATTAAGAAATAGGAAAGTAGTGGACAACTTGGTTTTTCAAATTAAGACAATTGAAAATAAGATTATTTTATTATGCCCTTCTATAAAATTAATTACTTAAGTGTCTTCAATCAGCATTTTGTAAAAATAATATAGGCCTATGTGAACTACGAAATTTTCATATAATGACAGTGTCAGTAGTAAACCCCAAGTTTTCTTTAAAATGAATAGTTTTAAACAGTAAACTAACACTTTAATTAAAAAGTAATAAAAAGTATTCAAATCATTTTAAAAATAAGATTAATGAACGTTATACTGAGTTATAATAGTAAGTTAAAATAAAATAAGTAAACCTATAGGAAATTAAAAATATCCTTATAAAATGATACTGACTGTTTCTTATGATTGCAAAAGGCATACTATGTCAAATTTGCACTTAATGTAAACTAGAAAATAATAATATGATTTCATATTATAAACTCATTCAGGATCCGCACATTCAGGACACTGGTAAAGGCTAGGATTTGTACTTTTTGTTACCACACCACACTTGTCATCCAGATACCTCAGAGATATTCTACACAGAGACATATCTTTAACTTGGTCTTCGTCACAAATGAAGCACATCCAAGAGCCTGAGCTTGTTTCTGTTGGAATAATCTTGGTTCTGCTCTTCTCCTTGGCTGGTTTTGCTTTGTTTTCATTTGGCTGTTTCCCTTTGTTTTTTTTGTGGTTGGCTTATTAGTCTTATCTTGACATTCAAAAAGAGATATGTCAATCTTTTCTCCTCTGTAATTAAAACGTTTCTTCTGAGTTTGCTTGTCAATGGACGTCTTCTTTTTTCGAGTAGAGAGAATGAGTGTGAGGACGTTTTCTCAAGAGTTCTTAGATTTTCTATGGATGTAGAAGAAACAACTTCTGGGGAGTTTAAACAGAATTAATGTGAATAAAGGTATGTTCATCTGACTGCTGTGATGTTTAGTCACTTCAGGAACATATTCGGGATTACTTTTTTCTGATGAACTACGCCTACTGATTCCTACTTTTTCTGTCGTTTGGAGCTCACTGGCCTGGTTTCTTGAAGCTGTCTCTTCTGGGATATTTTGAGTGACTGTCGAAGGAGTATAAGCTTAATCGGGAATAATACTGGAATCAAATGGATAAACACCTGTGCCCTTAAACCCATTCTGAACGTTACTTGCTGTCATACAACGTGCCCAAACTTTACTAAATACTGCTCCGAAGTCACTTTTTCTCAACTGAATTGTTTTGAGTAGTGTTGCTAGGAAGACAATATAGAGTGATCCCAAATTTGTCTGCTTCTGGTGTGATGTTTGCATCTAAACGAGAAGATGCACCATCAAATATAAGCAAATTTCTCCTGCCACTTTGACTCGAGAAAAATGCTGCAACCAGTGAATGAAAGTAAGTGTCCCTATTGAACCTTTCCCACTCATTACAACCTCTGATGCGATTGGCACATCCCTTTTCCAATCTGGGTTCATTCTTTGCCTTCTGAAGATGACCATTGGAGGAACTACATTACAGTGGCGGATTAATGAAATTTTGTGGGTGGGGGCGGTTGCCTGGAAGAGAAAGAAGATCCAGGGGTCCTCCCCTTGAAAGTTAAGGAAAAAAACCTTCAAAAACTATTTGAATCTGTTTTGATACTTAAAAATATCAAAGAAGTGCAAAAATATGCTTTATTTTAGACAAAAAAGTTTTAAATTTGTGGAAATGTGTAGCATTCATAGCCTTTTTCTAAGTAGCTTCATTTATATAATTGTTACCATGAAACCACAAGCTCTATAAGTTTTTGTCAACACAGAGCTGCTAAGCAAATTAAAAGCGAATAAACTGAAATTAGAATAAAATACTTTTAAAATTGTAGTTTTTAATTTGTTGACAGTTACATTTTTGCCAGTTTTGTTCATAAATATATATACTTATATTTTAAAATAATATTTGTAAAGTCTTTAATAGATATTTAAATATTTTTTCTAATTTTTATTTTCAATACAATTTACAACGATACTCATTTTGAAACAAACATAGTAGGAATAAAAATGCAATATCCATATTAATTATATTAGTAATTTGAGATTAATACCTCCAAAAAAGTACAATGAAACAGTGAGAATGATATTACACCGTTACAGTAAATCGAAAGCTTACTTAAGGTGCATAAAACAGTAGTTTTTAATGTAATATTGTATTTTTTTAATACACCGAGTGGTTAAAATATGACATAGAAGGCCTTTTTACAAAAAATTATCGTGTTTATATTTTTCATTTTAGTTCTCTACTCATACAGTATATATTTGGCTTGCTTCATGCATATTAGCATCTGATTTGCACTTTTTTCAGTTTTTATATTAAATTGTAAAGAGTAATCTAAGTGTGTGAATGCTAATTACTCGATCTTTTTACATCACAGAAGAACAACTGGCTTTATATTATCTGTACTTAAGAAAACATATCTTTTCTGTTCTTTCCACCCTTCTCAATATACCTATCTATAATTTTTTCTTTGTTAATAATGATATCTCTATGGACATACAACAAGGCAAGTCCTGTTAAGCGGTTTTGCCCACAACGGTTTCTCAACCAAGTCTTAATGAGTTTCAGTGTCGAGAAAGATCTTTCTGCTGTTGCAGTTGACACAGGAAGAGAAGAAAGGATCAACATTAAAGATCTAATTGAAGCGAAAATTTCTGGAGTGCAAAACTGCAAACACTCAACTGCATAGCCTGGCAGAAGTGTTTTGTTTGCATCTTCCCTTTTCCATTTTGCCACCCACAGCTTGATCTCTGCCTTCAGATTAGAAATGCAGTCACTTTCATCCTCCCCAATTACTTTGTAGCCAGAGTTTCTGCATCCCTAATCACTGACTCCATGGACCTTGTTGAAGATGAGCAGATTTTTGGTAGAAGTGTGTTGAGATTGTAGAGACAGAGAACGTCTTTAGAGAATCTGTTTTCTAGATCGGTGTTTATTGTGTCAAGAATAGGGATAAAGACATTCACCCTAAAATAACTTTCCGTACTTGATGGAGCAGCGTTAGGCCTGTTAACTTGTCGAGATGTAATCCAGGGTGTTTGAATGGTGCTTCCTATAATATCTGCCAGTTTTTTGGCTTGATCGTACAGCAGGCTGAATTCTGCAACCACATTTTCTCGCTTTGTTTTCAAAACTGAGAAAGTATCGGTCAAGATCTCAGTTGCTTTGCTAACATCAATAGTCTCTTTTTGGAAAAACCTACTGAGAGGTAATGTTTGGCTGAGCACATCAGCAAGGCACACGAGAGTTACGATGAATTCTCCATTACTGATTGCAAAAAAAAGGGTCCTAGCGGTTACGCTAGAGGTGTCACTTGAAAATGTGACCATTGCGAAATTTCCTCAAGGCATGACACGATTTTGTCAATGTTTTTTAGAAAAGACGCTACAGACAGATGCCTTTCTACCCACCTTGTTTCACACATGGAGACTAGCTGATTCCCTACATGCTTTATGAGTACAGCATTTCTTTTTGGCGAAGCTGTAAAAAAAGAGACAACCTCTTTAACGATCCCAATTGAGTTTCGCACTAATTGCACGTCAGAGCACTTAGAAATAGACAAGTTTAAAGAATGATTAAAACAAGGGGCTCGTTCAGCATTATTACATTCTGTAGTACATTACCAATAGCATTATAGCACAGGCAACCCGGCAGTTACATTTTCAGCATGTTCTGGTGCAACTAGATGAACGCGTTTAGCACCTTTTCGAGCGAACACTGTTTGCTGATGATAGCTTGTTAGTCGAGTTCCTTTCTTGTCGATGTAAATTCTTTCAGGATGACTTATAAAGTATTTCTTAATTATTACTTTACCAAGCCTCTGCAAGTGATCTTCTACGATACACTTATTCAACTTCATTCCATGTACCGGATTCAATTTCTGGGCTTTCCTTTGTTGCTATTTCCGGATGGCTTATTAAAAATAAATTCAGCCATTTTCTTCCTGCCGATCTTTTTTGGATAAGAAATGGGTGCTTGATGTTATTTAGGATGCAGAAATTAAAAATTGAGTGTCGTAAAAACTTGGATGTTATCGACATTCCAATGTCACGCAATGGAAATATACGTGAACATAATTTGTCTTCCATCTCCTTTGTCAAGTAGGGGTTTTGACCTAATTTATTGACCTGGGAACCGCTTTTTAAATGGTCCGGAAGCTTCCTTCTTGGTATGTTGAAGATCTTTGAGCTCCTTGAAGACTTTGGCCTTCATCAACAGTCCTCATAGGAGACTGAAGTTGCGCTCCTGTGTCCAGCGAGCTCACTTCTGCCTAAAAGTGAAGCTACTACCAGCATTATCTATTTCTTCACAATTCTTCATTGCTACGTACACTTCAAACTGTTTGCCGCTTTAGGATTTGTATTGTGTTTCATCAATTTGTGAGCAGACAAGAAAGACAAACACCATCAGAGAAACTACGCCACATTTATGGAAACAAATAAGAAAATACACATGTGATGCGTACAAATTGAAAAATTTATATGCAACAATAAATTAATAAAAAAATTATTTAATTAAATGACAAAACATTTTATCATAAATTTATATATTTTGTTAATTAATGTGTGTGTAAAATTGTAATAAGTTGGTATGGCTGATTCTACGATTAGAGGACTTTTTGACTAAGTAAAAACGAAAAAAGAGAAAACCTTTTATTTGTTGATTTTTGTTATTGAAATATATTATTAACTGTCTTAGAACAAAACTACTTAGCTGGCAGAGCTGTTTTTTTAATTTCAAATTTTTATCTAATTTTTAAAATTAGCCTTGCCATGCTAATGACATGAGGAGCATGCTAATGACGGTTTCATAAATAAAACCCCAATAACTATAAAGAGTTGGTAATATATTTGAGTAATGGTTACATAACTGAAATAACTTTAATTATAGTAATAATTATAGATAGAACTGATGAATTTAAACCACTATGTTAAGTAGCCTATATTATGCAAATTAAAAAAAGTCTTTAAATGTGAAAAGTGATGCCCGACTGCTACATGAAACAGGAGGCTCAATCACTTTTACTATATCACAAAACATATATTTCTGCTTATCTTCTCGGGAAGGCCATTTATATTTTCTTCCATAACATTTACTTCCACGCCTTCATTATCAATAAAAGTTATTTCTCCAGGATATGATGTGCCCTCGTAATCAACTACGATCCACTCTCCGATCTTCAGGTGTGAGCCACCTAAAATAAAAAGTGGTTTGAATTACTGGTATGTATATTAATAATACGGCCATTATAATATTAAGTCATTACTAATACAACAAAACATTAACAGACCCATTAAATTAATATTTTCAAATTGATAGAAAATGTAAACAGGTATTTATGTATGCACTAAAATAACGTTTAAGCTCTTACCTTCTTCATTCTCCAGATCATCTGAGCCATAAACATCCTCGTATTTCAATCTGGTAGATGCAGCAATGCTTCCAACTTGCAGATTTTCTGGATCTTTATTATTGTTTTCTTCTTTTTCACCTTCTTGGGTTGTAAAATTTTTCTGTACAAGATGGTAGTGGCTACATTTGACACCAGGTCCACAAGAAAAACAGCTAAGGGTCCTGAACATCATCTTCCCTTTTTTTTCTTGACCAACAAGCTTGGTGCACTGTCATAGTGCCTTTTATTGCCTGTATTCTTGACACATTTTGGCGCAAAAACTGTTGCTCCTCAATAATCAACCTTTCTTCAATGGGCAGTACAACAATTTTCTCTACTTTTAACTTTAGTACTTCCATAAATTTATCAAAATTATTAACATCATTTCCTTGAGCTACAGCTTCGTCGGCAATTCTTTTTAAAGTACCTCCTACTCCATCAGCAGCATTTTTACCGTGTCCTGACTCTGAGTAATTCCACGTTACAGTTTTCAATTGTGGAAAGAGTTCAGGTATCCGAGTCGCCATGAAAAAAAAACATTGATTTGTTTCTATATTGTGAACTTACACTGTCTGAGAGAAAGTATAGGTGTTCCACCTCAGGACGCTGATCAATGAAGTACTATAAGATTGCTTTAAGATGCGCCATTATAGCTGGAGCATTATGGTCAAGGACAGGTGATATGGTGGAGAAAGCCTCCTTGAAATCCTTTGAATACGCAACACCGGTGTGGAGTGATATTTGTTGCCGTGAAGCACCAAAATGCACTGACTGGATTTCACAAGAATATTTGCAAAGGAAATTTTCAGAAAAATCAACATTCAGAAATAAGTCCTTGGAAGAAAGTTTGAGACTTTAAATCTTTCATGGCTTTAAACTGGTGAACAATATTCATTTCGTGTAATAAGAAAGCATGTAATGAATCTTGAAACTTATTAACCAATTCTCCAGTTGTACAGTTTTTCATTCTTTTTGTTACAACCTGCACAGTGATTTCTTTCTTTGTTTTGCTGCTAATCCGTGTTTCTTTTTCCGTTGTCCACTCTTTATACTCTGCTAATTCTTCTGAATCAAATTCTGAATAACATATGTTATTGTTTTTACATTTATCACATTGTGTCTTGTAACATTTTTCATTTCTTTGTTCCCCATCACATATCAAGTTATTAACTACTTCATAGGTTGTGTTTTCTTTTATGATCTTTAAGGAATGCAACTTTGTAATGATTAGTTGCATATTTTCGTGCCGTTTACACAAACAGGTATCACGACTGTTAACATTTGCTTTTACAATCCAGGGTGGTCTAAATTTACAAAAAAGAGCAAGGCTCATGTTGAAGTTGCTTTTGACAAATTTACTATGAAGATCTTTTAGGGTGCCATTTAGGTAGCGTTTCTGATAGCAAACTCCATCTCTTATTATGATGTCTCGTTTACCTGAGCAGAGTCTAGAACTTTCATCACTTTCTAAAAATGATTGAACTTTGTTTTTAACAAACTGTTGGCTAGCTGATTTCATCCGCTCATAAGAGAAAGTTGTTAGTCTGTTTGCATTTGATTTTAACAGTTTTCTGTGAAGAAAACCTGTACACTGGCTAACAACTCTATATTTTCTTAAAACGTTTCCCCCTACTATTTTGCTAAAAATTTGTTTTTCTTTTTGTGACCTCAGATTTTTTGTATTTTTCTGCTAAATTACGTTTCATTGAAGCACTCCAAAGCAGTTCTCTTCTTACTTCTTTATTCACAATTTCATTTCTTTGTATAATTTGTTTCACTTTTTTCCTTGGTGTTACGTCTTCGTTCGGACCTGTAGACCTAGCTTTTTTTTCAGGTCTGTAGCATTTTTTTTATATTTGTCCCTTGACCTCTTCAGTCTTTCTATCTCCATTTTCAATTTTTTATTTTCTCTGTAGCAGGCTGAGCTGTCCTTACGAACTCTCTTTCTACCACTTTTTTTCTTACTACTGTCACATTCTCTTAAGCCTGGCGAATGATCTGCACTTCGTCCGACTACCACATTGATATTATCAGGTTTATGAATATTTAATTCATTATCTGGGTTCTCTTCATTTTCATTTGATTCTGGAGGCGTATTCCATTTCTCGATTTCCTGTGCAGCTTTGATTTTAGCTCGTCTATTTTTTGAATTAATCTTCCACCTTTTGCGTATTTCTTTCTTCTCTCTTCTGGTCATCTGATTAACCATTTTGACCTTTCCCTGACTTTTTAACCGTACATAAATCTCATGTTTTTGTTTTTTCAATGCTTCAGTAGCTTCGGCACTCTGTTTAATTCCCTCTCTTCTTCTCTTTTCACAATCTCTTTTTTTCTTCAATCTTTCTTCTTTACTCATAGGTTTTTTCTTAGCCATTCTTATAATGGTAAATTTTACTGCAAAATACCAAAACCGCATTAAGATAAAAGTTGGGGCTGATTTATGGGCCAGAGATTAATTTTAGTAATGGAATAAACATTATTAACCAATCAAGTATTTTATTAAACTAAATAAAAAAAACGTGATTGGTAAAAAAATTATTTTAATGACTAAAAGTAATGTCAACTCGGAAATTAGCCCAAAAATTTATTCCTAAGAGACATAGACTATCTTCATGTAACTGAATTATTTTTAAAATATTTTTCATAAAAGCAGTTAGTACTAAATCCCTTTGGGCCTATATTTCATGAAAAGTTTTAAGAAACTGCGAGTTAACAATTCTGGGTTTTATTTACCATAAGAAATTGTATCAAAAACAAATTCAATGAAACTACAATAAAAAGAACTGCAGTAAAAAGAAATCAAGGATAAAAACAATTTAATTTGTATATTGTTAAAAAATGAAAAAAATCTATTTAAAAATATGTCAAATTAATTAATTGACTGGAATTCAAAACAAAGTCATTGGCATGGCTAAAAGACCATCCATGCTAACGTCAAATCATATCTCCATGCTAAGGACAATCGGCCATGTTTGATTTTCACTGACTGTGTGTGCAGCTTACTAACCTAAGTTTGTATCTTATGATTCAACACATTTGAAGTGATAAATGAATAAGTATATTATAATTTTATTATTAAAAGGCTACATTATATGTGCAGCCCATTCTAATGACAACCAATTAACATACTCACCTCAATTTTGTAATAAAACTTGATGTAACTACAACACAAGGTTAGTAGAGTGTACAGGTTGCCTCATAGTGTGTAAACATTACGATTTTACAACCCCCCCGCAGTGTCTATCTGACGATGACGTCACTCGCCGTACAAACACACGGCAGTCATATTATGTCTGGGGACTTTATTCGTTTATAACTTGGTTACGATTGGCCTTAGCGATAAAACGTATATGTTCAAAATCGTTCCTTGTGAAGTATTTATAACATAGAATACATATTCTATGATATAAATTTATAAATGTACCTCCTAACATTACTCATTTATAGGAACTAGGAATTGTAGAATTATGCCAATGACTACTGTCCCCGCAGAAATTATGTAGACTCGAGTTTGAGAAGTTGAATCTCGTGAATGGCTTAACGGATTTAAATTAAATAAACGCGAAATAAAAGGAAATATCTTTAATTTTTATTGTACAGAATAACAATGCTACTTAAATCAATATTGTTTTTAAAGAAAATTCTAAAAATAAACGAGTTTTTCGCATTTGCGAGCGATTATCGAGGTTTGAGTAGCCTAATTGTTTCGTAAAAACCACTGGACGGATCTGTTTCAAATTTTTAGACAGTATACGCACACTCTTTCTGAACATTTTCCTGAGTTTTAGAATTTTTTCCAACAGAATTTTCTTACGAAACAATTACTCGAAAATAATTACAGTTGCTTTAATATATATTTTAAAGTTATAAATTAAAAAACATTAAAAAATTTATGTAAAAAACAAATATAATTAATAAAATCAGGAAGCGTAAATAATTATAAAAAAGACAATACAAAAAAGACATGCATTTTTCAACATTTTAACACAAATTAAGTCATTAGTACTTTTCTAAAAAGCACATATATTTTGCCATCAAAATCTATAAGACAAGACCTGCCAAATAAAATAATATATATATTAAAGAGTATAAATTAAATAAACATTAAAAAATTTATAATTGCACCTTATATAAAAAACATAAATATAATTTATAAAATCAGGAAGCGTAAATAATTATAAAAAAGACAATACAAAAAAGACATGCATTTTTCAACATTTAAACACAAATTTTAAGTTATTACTTTTCTAAGTTTACTGAGTTTTTGCAATTGAGATTTGGCTTTCTTTTTTCTCGTAGTGACAGCATGTTTTAAATATTTCATTCGAATAATAATTCTTTGTTTAATGTAGTTTTTTATAACAATTTTGTATTTATCTTCAGCTGTCATTCTATATAAAATTTTATTACTTAATTTTTTAACTACACCTGACCCTTTAGGAATTTGATTTTTGGTAAATTTATTAAATAATGTTTCAACTCGGAAAATAATTTTTTTTAAATCATTGCTAGGTATTATTAATCCACCATATGACAAGTGATTAATCCATGAAGGTATCGCATAATCATGACAGCAAGTCGATTTATTAAATTCTGTCGTTGTACAGCCAATTTCAGGTATTTTGGATCTGTATTTTTTTGCTAACCAACCTGCCAAATATTCGACTGCATCTAAAGTCATTTCATTTTCCTTGTTGTGTTTACATGGCATCTCACTATTTTCACTGGCCGTATCAATATCACTTCCATAGTCTTCTATATCAACATGTTGATCATCTGTAATATTTATGTTTACTAATTTTAAAGAGCAACCATAAACTCTTACTGATTATCATCAGTCGTATTAGACTCATTGGAAACCATTCCTGGATTTTTCCCTAGAATAATCATTCTCAACCTATGCAGTGCATTTAATGGTGATGGATGATCATTAAGACCACCCCTAGATCGGAGTTGGCAAAATAAGTTTTAAAGAACATCCTGATTAATTTTACTAGTCAATAAGTAATTCAACCCATTGTCTTTTAAAATATCAAGAAGATGTCGAGTCCCGTTGATGTAGGCCTACATGAGAATACCTTTTTGGAAAGTTTGTAGATAATTTTTCCCTTGGCACCTCATTGTTTTTACTGTCTCATAAACTTCATTAAAAAGTAAATCTTGCTCTTTTAAAAATAATCCATATGGCGATTTGAATGGAGTGGTCTTGTCATTTGGATGAGCAACGTTGGCTAAATCAAACCAATTATTAATTAATTCTATAAAGTGTGCCGTATTGTCTAATAATTTCCCGTCTTTGATAGGTTTGTAATGTTTAAGTGCAGTAGCTGTCGTATGAGACAAAAGTTGAGAAGCTAATTTCACCTTCTGTCTCTGGGGCCCTTCACATGTTAAATGTTCCTTCGTTAATTTATAACAAACATTTACTTCTAATGTTAGCATAGCAATTAATGCTTCTAAAGGTTTTTTTATTTATTTCGGTTTAATTTAAACAAAAACCTGTGTCTAAAAACCAGTTCCGTACTAATTTCAGAAGGTGAGGTGAATCAGGAACATACACTATAGTATGTCCATTTGGCATGGAAAAGATAGGATTTTCATATGTTATTTCTAACTCCTTCCTTAACCCGAGATTCCCACCACCAGTCACTAACACAACAAATTACCTTAAAGCCTATGTCATTAAGATTTTCTATAATATTAAATAAAATAGTTTTAGTCATTTTTGTATCAAACTCTATGGACGGTAGCGCGATGATTTTATTTTACTAGGTTGGCTAATCTGATTTATATCTCATCAACGTTCGCGTAATCGTACTTTGATCAGTGCACATTCAGTAATCTCGGCGTTCGGTTCGCCGGACCTTTCCGTCAAGTTAGCGTCGACATTAGATGTAGGCCTTAGGCCTTACTATTTTCTATCATGGCCAACTAGCGCCACAACTTCATTCTTAACTAAATTTATTAATTATTAATTTAATATGCGGCATTAGCCAGCCTTCTTTCAATTTATTACAGCTGTAATGTGATCATTCAAATTATTAAAACTATTCGTATACAGTCCACTTCTCTTATTTCTTAATGTAATTTAATACATCCTACACAACATCTTCAATCATAATGGAAGACCAGCAGACAAATATTTAATGCAAGATACATAATTTTCGCCCGCTCGGGCTGAACAAATTAACTCTTCCGGTCCGCACTTGCGGAACGGTACTTTTCTTAAACTGTTTCGGCCCACTTGGGCCGGGATCAGCCATATTTTTGGTCACTCCGGACCTGGATTTCCACTTAATGTCTTTTGTATCTTTTTCTGGCCATCACGGGCGGGTTAGCACGTCAGCTAATGCGACCGTGGCGTGATTTGCGTCGCCATTTTGCTCGTCGTCTTCAGGCAACGTGATAGCAAGTTCCTGCCGGCTGCAGTCCCTCAAGGTGGTCATCTTGCCAGCTGTTCACCATCATCATCAAGGAGCCGACGCTGCGGGACGTCGCTGACCAGGTACCACCAGCAACAGTAATAAGGTGCGTAAAAGAATGTCTGAGGAAGGCCTCAAGGTGCTGACCAGAAAGAGAGGCGGATTAAAGTCCGCGATAGTGCGGATACAATCCGCGGTAAATTCATTTGACATTAATTTAACCACAAAACATTTTTTGACTGTGAGATTAGAAAGTCTTAAGAGCTTAGCCTCGAAGTACGACGAAGTACAGTCTGAGATAGAGCTTATAAGTAAAGACGTGAGCACTGCTCAGGCAGACCGAGTCGAGGTTGAGGAAATGATATACTCAACTGAGGCAAACATTTTACAACTTCTTGACACTGTTAATACTCAGACTGTGCCTCCTGTACTATCGACGCCTGTGCATTTAAAACCGATAAGTTTGCCCTGCTTCTCAGGCAACATACTTGAGTGGCAACATTTCTATTCAATTTTTAATGATCTGGTGCATTCAAGATCAGATTTAACACCAGTACAGAAACTGCATTACTTGCATTCATCGGTGAAGTGTGAACCATTAGACTTAATTAAATCATTACCAATTTGTCAAGAGAATTATGTAATAGCGTTGAACTTGCTGTCCGATAGGTACAATAATCCATTTATATTAGCAAAATATTATGTACAGAACCTACTTCAGGTTGTCCACAATAAAGGACTCAGTCCAAAGCTTGGCTGAGTTTACGAATACTATAACGTCTTCTGTTAATTCGCTGGCGGCAATGAAGCTGTCTGTAAACCTATTTGAGTTTATTACTATACAATTGCTTTCCACTAAACTTGACCCTATCACTTTAAAACGTTGGAAGGAGTCTATAGACCCTGACAACTTGCCTAGTTTTCAAGACTTTACTCATTTTTTGAATTTGCGCCGACAGCTTTTAGAAAATACTATGCCAATTGAACCCGGACAGCAATTCAATAAACCTAGTGTAAAACCAAACAATAAGTTTGAGAAATGTAGTTTAAGAAATACTGCTGGCAGCAGTACCTTTAAGAGTTATCATGCTACGGCAAGGCATTATTCATGTGTGTGCTGTAAATCTGATCACCCGCTTTACATGTGTAATAATTTTCGCATATTAAGTGCCGCTGAGCGGGGGCAATTGGTGGCAAACCATAAATGTTGTATTAACTGCCTTAGAGCAGGTCATTTGATAACAAATTGTAAAAGTAAACAGGTTTGTAAAATTTGTTCAAAGGGTCACCACACCTTACTGCACGCTAATTACGTGCCGAAATCAGCAGCTGCCAGCAGTAACTACTGCTCATTTAAATTACAGTGTAAAAACAATGTACTTTTATCCACTGCAGTTGTATATGTCATTGATCAGGCTGGCAATAGGCATAAGGCGCGCGCACTTCTTGACGCCGGGTCTCAGATCAATTTTTGTACGAAATCATTTGCGAAAAGATTGCACCTCAAACTAACCCGATCTAATATTCCGATTACAGGAATAAGCAACACAGCGTGTTGCGCTACTGACATTGTTTCTATGCGTATTATGTCTCGCTATCAGAGACATAGTTTCGAGGCCAAATTTGCCGTCTTATCTAACTTAACTCATAATCTGCCTTCAATATCGTTTGACATCAACCGGTTCCACATTCCAAATAAAATTTTTCTCGCCGACCCAGATTTTAATATATCTTCACAGATCGACATACTATTGGGGGCTCAATTTTATCTAGATTTAATATTAGCTAATAAGTACACACGCGGACCCAACTTCCCTATCATTCAGGAGACAAAACTGGGTTACATTTTGGCCGGCAATCTGCCCAAGCACTGCCACACCCAGGGTCCTGCTGTTTCGTTCTTGGCAAGGAACAATGACAGCCAAATCCTGCAATCTCTTGAGAGATTTTGGGAGGCAGAAACGATCCCCGGCGATACCCCTAATGGCGAGTCGGCTTGCGAAGAGCATTTTAGGCGCTACACTCAGCGCAACCACGAGGGTAGATTTATAGTGTCGCTCCCATTCAAGTCTGATAATCCTCACTTAGGGGAATCCTACACAAGTGCCGAATCAAGGTTTTTAAACTTGGAGCGTCGATTCAGGCGCGATCCCAAGCTCGCTCGCGACTACGCAGACTTTATCGGGGAATACATGAAGCTTGGGCACATGACACCCATTGATCATGGCGCTATCAATTTAGGATCGTCAAATATTTATTACTTGCCTCACCATGCCGTGTTTAAACATTCTAGCTTGACCACAAAATTGCGCGTTGTCTTTGATGGTTCCTCCAAGACTACAAATGGCCTTTCGTTAAATGACCTATTATTGGTAGGCCCCAATGTTCAGCAAGATCTCTTCTCTATTCTGTTGCGGTTTCGCACACATAAGTATGTCCTGATTGCTGACATCGAAAAAATGTATCGTCAGATTCGCGTTGCTGAAGAGGACTGTCACTATCAGCGTATTTTGTGGCGTGACTCTCCCCTCGAACCACTTAAGCATTTCGCGCTGCGAACAGTAACTTACGGCACGGCTAGCGCCTCCTTTTTGGCCACACGGTGCCTTTTACAAATTTCTAGAGACAATCAAACTTCCTTTCCCCAAGCGGCTTTAGCCATCACTAACGATTTTTATGTAGACGATCTACTTACCGGTTCTGACACTATCCCCGATCTGACTAATCTGAAATCCGACCTAGGTGCGTTACTTGCTCAATATGGTTTCACGTTGCACAAATGGGCATCAAATGAACCCACAGCGGTCGCAAGTCATCACAACCTTTCACGACCCCTAAATAAACAGGACAATGTGCGTACCCTGGGCATTCTTTGGAACAACACTGCTGATTCATTTTTGTTTGATGTCAACCTATCTCCGGTTCTTCATAGCATATCCAAGAGGCAAATTCTTTCAATAATCGCCGGAATATATGATCCACTGGGTTTAATCGGACCAGTTGTCTTTTTGTATAAACACTTCATGCAGCGACTCTGGCTTTGTAAGCTTAGTTGGGATGAACCGCTTTCCGGTCAGTCACTGTCGGATTGGCATTCTTTGTGTAACAAATTAAGTCTGATTGGTAAAATAGTGGTCCCGCGATCTATTCGTTGCAACCATCAGGCGGTTACAGTTCAGTTGCATGGTTTTTCGGATGCTTCCGAGAGAGGGTTCGGCTGTTGTGTGTATGTCCGAGTCATTTATCAAGATGCTACTGCTTCCTGTCGTCTTTTGTGTTCAAAATCTCGCGTGGCTCCCTTGCGCCAAGTGTCATTACCTCGTATCGAGCTCTGCGCTTGTTTGTTATTATCGCGACTTGTGTCTAAAATTATTCCTGCTCTTCATTCATTCATTGAGGATGTACATTTGTGTTCCGATTCTATGGTGGCTCTTTACTGGATTCATGCGCAGTCTTCGCGTTGGAAAACATACGTCGCTAATAGGGTTGCTGAAATTCAGCGTCGCACGCAAACTTGTACCTGGCATCACATTGATTCGCGACGCAATCCTGCTGATATTATTTCTAGGGGGTGTCTCCCGGACGTTTTGCGCGATTGCTCGCTTTGGTGGCACGGTCCTGGCTGTCTGTCTCAATCGTCAGAGTCTAATCCTTTCCCATCTTTCGTACCGGCCACTCCATCATCTTCGGAAGTCATCGCGGAAGAGAAAACTACACATAACCGTTCGCTAATGTCTACCCTGGCGGTTGACTTATCGTTGGACTTTTCCTCGTTACACCGGCTGACACGTGTATACGCTTACTGTTTTCGTTTCATCAGAAATATTAGGCACTCATCTGCGGACAGGCTTTCGGGCGATCTGACCCCTGCGGAAATTCATCAGTCTCTTAATTTCTTTATAAGGCAATCTCAATCGACCCACTTCCCAGGCGAAATTAGTTGTCTTCGGAACGGATCTTCTGTTTCCATCAGAAGCAAGTTAGCCTCTCTCGACCCGTTTCTTGACGACACTGGAGTGATACGCGTGGGCGGACGATTGCAGCATTCCAAGTCATCTTACGACTCGAAACATCCTATCGTACTACCCCCATCGGCGCATGTCACACGCCTTATCATCGAACGCGAACACATTCGTTTGCTTCATGCTGGTGCGCAGCTCGTGCATCATTCACTGCGTCAACGTTGGTGGATTGTTAATGCCCGGCTAGTCATCCGTTCCATTATTCGTAAGTGTCTCAAGTGCATCAGGTTTAGCGCCACACAGCAGGTTCAGAGGCTTGGCATCTTGCCATCCCCTAGAGTCACTCCTTCAAGGCCGTTTCTATTTTGCGCGGTTGATTATGGTGGTCCCTTCATGATTCGTCATGGCGGGCAGAAGTCTAGAACTCTTACTAAGGCGTACGTGTCTCTGTTTGTTTGCTTAGCAACTAGGGCTATTCACCTGGAATTGGTGTCCGACCTTACTGCCAGCGCATTTATAGCTGCTTTACGTCGTTTTATGGCACGTCGGGGTATACCTAGTCAACTGTACTCCGACAACGGCACGAACTTCAGGAAGGCCCGCACCATCTTACATGACATTTACAACTTTTGGCACGATAAGGATGCCATCACCTCGATCAAGTCATTCACATCCTCTCAGGGGATATCATGGTCATTTATTCCGCCCTCCTCACCTCATTTCGGTGGCCTTTGGGAGAGCGGCATCAAGAGTTTGAAATTTCATTTGCGGCGCGTGGTAGGCAAATCTATACTAAACTTCGAAGAGTTCACAACCGTTTTGTCTCAGATAGAGGCATGTCTGAACTCTCGACCTTTATTTGCTATTTCTTCGGATGTTAATGACCCGGTGCCACTTACACCTGGCCATTTTCTGATCTGCGCGCCCCTAACTGCGATTCCTGACCCAGACCTTTCTCACGTTCCTGTTTCTCGCCTTGGTCGTTGGCAATTACTTCAGAGGTTTGTCCAGGGCATTTGGAAGGCGTAGTCTCGCGATTATTTGCACCAGCTGCAACAGCGTCACAAGTGGAAGTTTGCCAAAGATAATGTTTCCATTGGTGACTTAGCCTTGCTCATTGAGGACAACTTGCCTCCATTAGCCTGGAAATTTGGCGTGATCATCGCCACATTTCCCGGCCCAGATAATTTGGTTCGCGTCGTGGACATTCGCACGCCTACGGGTGTTTTGCGGAGACCAATACATAAATTATGTCTATTGCCAGCGCGAGACGAGATGTGACACTATGGTTACAGCACAATGCGGCTTTATTCCGCCATTGACTTATTATTTATTACGACCATTTGGTCAACATGATTGTGATGGATTGTCACAATACTTTTGTCAATTTTGCGTCATGGCACGCTTCTGAGTATCACAGTTCTGGTGATATCTTAATATTTGTATTGTATGTTAATTTTTGTGGCATACTATGTCACACTTTCATTGATGTCATGGGGTGTACTGCATGTCTTTGGGTGGTCTTATTTATTAATGTTATTACATAATATTCGCATGTTTGCTGTCAAGTAACCATGCATTCATTTCTTTATATTGTTGCTGATAAATATGTACTATTTTGTGAATGTCTTAAATTGTTAAATTGTTTCTGTAATTTCAGTATTGTGTTGTTGGCTGACATTACAATTATTTATCTTGTAATTATGCAAATTATTATTGTTGTATTCACATAAATTGTGTCGATGTAAACTATTGTAAGCGTCTACCGTGTGTAACTGCCTTGTCTAATTTATTTATATTGTACTTATATTTTATTCATTTTTGTAAGTAAGCATGCACAATTCTTTATTTAAATTATGACATACACGTCATATCTGGGCTACATTCAGCATCTAGCTTGCTCACACGTTGGCATACATTGTAAATTCCTGAAACTTCAGGAATAGCGTATTTAGGTCGATACATGTCGCCCTCCTGAATATACAATGAAACATGCAACTGTAACATGTTCAACAACAATTTTATTCATGTAATGAACTTCTGTACAGGTCTACGGACCTTAGCTAGCATTAAGCTAACTCTATGACTTGCATATTATGTATTTTTCGTTCATGTTTTGTAATGTTACGTACTGCGCACTTGTGTCAGTAATATTGGTTAACCAGACTTAGTGGTACATGAAACAGCTGTTTGCCAAACCTTGGCCTACAGTCGCCTATCTGCATGCTTATCTCAAATTAGCGGCCGATTGCCGTTATCTAATCTCAACTCAAGGTTCAACTCAGCCTTGAAGCTGATTCTAATTATTAAAACTCCACTATTTCAAATTGAATTGTAAATGTATTATAATTTATTAAAGAATGTATTAAAAAATCTTTTTGATTTTTGACGGGCAGCTTATGGACGGTAGCGCGATGATTTTATTTTACTAGGTTGGCTAATCTGATTTATATCTCATCAACGTTCGCGTAATCGTACTTTGATCAGTGCACATTCAGTAATCTCGGCGTTCGGTTCGCCGGACCTTTCCGTCAAGTTAGCGTCGACATTAGATGTAGGCCTTAGGCCTTACTATTTTCTATCATGGCCAACTAGCGCCACAACTTCATTCTTAACTAAATTTATTAATTATTAATTTAATATGCGGCATTAGCCAGCCTTCTTTCAATTTATTACAGCTGTAATGTGATCATTCAAATTATTAAAACTATTCGTATACAGTCCACTTCTCTTATTTCTTAATGTAATTTAATACATCCTACACAACATCTTCAATCATAATGGAAGACCAGCAGACAAATATTTAATGCAAGATACATAATTTTCGCCCGCTCGGGCTGAACAAATTAACTCTTCCGGTCCGCACTTGCGGAACGGTACTTTTCTTAAACTGTTTCGGCCCACTTGGGCCGGGATCAGCCACTCTACAAAAATGCTTTCATTTTGATGCAATGCCTCGAGCCATTACAACCTGCATTTGGCTGTGCGGACCAACTACTTCGTCATGCAGCACATCATACTCCATAGTACTAGATATTTTCACTTCATCAAACATTAGTACGGACAGTTTTTCCTGATCGTTTAAGGTATCACCATTGAGTTTCATGATTTTTAGGACGTCTTGAAGAATACCATTTCTCATATGGATAGTTTTCGCCCACCGTTGAAGAGATGACAACCTTAAAATAATAGAGACATGTAAATAGAAGCCAAATGAACTATCATCAACAAAAATATTAAATAAAAAGTGCTTATTACCAGGGAGGGGGTAATGCAGTTCATCTTTTACATACAAATAGGCTCGCTTACTGAAGTACCTCAATGTGAACGCTTTGGCTATTTCATCCCTTGACCAATGCACCTTTTTTTTCTTCTTGGTTATTATATCTATTTGATTATGGGAAAAAATAGAAGACAGTACATTTTTCGCCTTATTTTCAATAGCCCTGGTTTTTTGCGAAGAAAGAAGCTTCAGTTCTTTAGAACTTTTTTTTCTTAGTTTTTAACATTGAATTTGTTAAATTTAACTCTTTTTTTTTAAATGTTTAATTTCATCCGAAGGCATTGATTAACTTTTTTGTAGTCAACTGCAGGCTTCTTCAGAGATAAAAGTTCTGCTTCCTGTTGTGTTTGCTTCATTTTTAAAATGTTTTGTTTTTTTAGAAGCTCGTTATACAAATGTTCATAATCAACATTTGATTCGTTTGGTTGCAAAACT
Source organism: Magicicada septendecula (assembly GCA_034769895.1). Classification (NCBI taxonomy): domain Eukaryota; kingdom Metazoa; phylum Arthropoda; class Insecta; order Hemiptera; family Cicadidae; genus Magicicada; species Magicicada septendecula. The sequence goes on along the minus strand of CM068374.1, from coordinate 331,651,354 downwards.
GACCCTTCATCATCTGCCACTGACGTACCTGCTGTTGATGATGAAGGAATGTTTTTGTTGTATGGCTTAAACTAATCAACTCACTGTGAATCTAAAAAAAAAAATTATGCATAAACTTTCAAGTACTAACGTCTAATGAACCTACTATAATTAAATATTAATTTAAAAATTACCTGTTTTGCTGATTTTACCACCATTCGGTTTTTACGCATAACAGCACAATCAGAGAGCATAGTTTGTGAATGGTCCGGAGGTAATCTTAATGAAGGTACAGCTTCCGGTTTCAACCGGCGAAATTTTGGAGTATATCCCAACAACTCTGCTTTCAGGTCACGCACAACGTCATCTTCTTTAAAGTGATCAGAACACATGTAGGATTTACTAGGAGTCCATTTATCATTTCGCCTGCATTTATTTTTCCACTCTAGGAGAGTTTTGTTATCTTTTGGAAACCTTTAAAAAATAATACAGTAATTTAAGTAGCAATCTATATATATAAAACCCAAATACCACTCACTCTCTAATTGTAGAATCAGTCGTATACTGTTATTCTAATTAACTAGCTGTTAAAAGACGTGTGTCACTGGTTGTAGACCTTTAACGCCACCATGCCATTAAACGTCTGCTGGCTGTATACATAATGGCGTTACAGGTAGTGTAAGGTAAGGTAATTTGGGAGTAATTTACGAAAAATCTATGTCTACATATCTCATTACTTTCCTACATATTTTATCTCTGAGCAAAATGGAAATTCATATTTTTCATTATCAAAATGGTGGAGGGAGGGGACTTTTATTAGCCCCCTCTCACTGGTAAGGTTATTTGGCAATAGTCAAAGTGATTGAATAACAAATTTATTAAAAATACATAAAATAAAAAGAATAAATTCAGGTTAACTATTTGAAGACTTAAAATAATTACAATTATTAAGACAAAAAAAAAATAGCCCTCAATTACCTGCTAGACATTCACTTTATAACTTGCTGAATGTTATTCTACAATAGAGGGAAGGGTAGGGTGAAAACGCAAAGGATGTCTTCCTGCTGGTCAGGTATATGGACCCACCACATACCTAAACCCTAAAAAATAAAATCTTTACTGCTGTATTGTTTACGGTAACTAAACAAGACATTTCTACTAAATGCATTATTCTCGTTACATCAACATTCGCGTACATACAAACATAAAAGTTAGGTTTACCTTGCCATTTGTTGGTTTGTCTTGATTAGACGAACAACTAAGCCGGCCGCACACTGCACCAGACGTTTTGCTTCAGACAAGACAGTTTGTCTCGGACCGTTTGCCCGCGGACAAACGGTCTGGGACAGGCGGTATCAGACAAAACACCGACCGGCAGACAAAACATCGCTACTTTACTCAGTGTCGTCATGGCTTCCGATGATGATGAAGTGGCAGCACCAATTTATTATTTTTTGTGTTTAGAAGAGGAAAATTACATTCATAGGAATTGGTGGGTTCATCCTTTAAATCAGAAACGTAATTTAACAGGTTTTATAATGAACTTCGTGAGGATCCAAAAAAATTCAGAAATTTTACAAGAATAAGTATTGAAAGTTTTGAACATGTTCTAAACTTGATTAAATTCCGTATCCAGAAAAATAACACTTATTTCAGCAAAAAAAAACCACCTGAGGAAAGGTTATTAATAACTCTGAGGTAAGTTTTAAATAAATTAATTAATATATATATATTGTAACCAATAATTGAAATGTAGCCTCACTTCGGGTTCGTCAACTTGTAACGATAAGAATATTTCGTTACGTACAATGTTATCAGGAATAGGTTACTTGTATTTTATGTTGTGTGCACTTGAATTACATACACCGCCCGTTGGAAGTGTCAATGTATAACATAGATAAATAATGTAGCGACTAACTCGCACTGGAGTCGTCAATTTGTAATTATGAATGTGTTATGTAGAACGGCGAATGGTTTTGTAAATTGCCGCTTGCTTCCACTATACCGCACGTTTCCGTGACGTCACTCAACGTTGCCAACCGTCGTGTCCGCTGCAATCTGTGAATTTATTTCCTAAATAGAACAGCAATAATAACGACACAAATTGGCATCAAACATATATCCTCATAGGAATCCTTTATTCAGAAAAAACACTGTTTAATTGTTCTTAAATTTGAACAGGATAATCACAATTGTGGCGCAAATTATAAGTCTTCTTTTTACCAATTGGCAGTAGTAGCCAACATTCAGTATTTCTTTTCTTTCAGACCAAAACAATGCTTCGTTAACGTTTCTATTAAAAATTAAAGTATCTCAGGGCGTATATGGTTCGGGGATTACAATTAAACAAAATATTATTCTATAAATCAAAATACAAGTTTTACAATTAAAGGATATTACAATGTTATAGTGTAACGTGCACACAGGCAGTTGTATAGTGGTTATCAGTTCAAATAGGTTATGTCCAATTCAGGCTTTAATAATTATTATGTAAATCAAAGGTTCTTGTGGTGTTTGAAAAGGTGTCAATCTCAAATCGTGTTATTAGTGAGTGTTCTTAGTGTTGGTGTTATATGGTGTCTGTAGTTTTAGTTGATTAGTATTTAAAAGTCGTGTATACAAATGTGGTTGATGATGTACAATATAATAAGTTGTCAAAAATCACCAAATCCTCTTCTTTTATGGTTCTTGTCGAATACAGAGTCCTCGTCCACTTCAGATCTTCTTCCTGGTTCTTGGGTCTTCTCTCTCATATAATTGTTGTTCTTCTCTTAGTGTAAAAGGTTCGTGTTGTTTACTTCTAACAGTATTAATATGTTTGTATCGTTTTTTACACTGTTTATTATATAATATGTCGGACGTTTTACAAACGCGTCTATCCGCTAAGCTCGTTGTCAAAGAAGTCTCATTTTATTTATCCGAAATTTCTGGTTACTAAGGGTAAACTTGGAATCTGGTTGGCTAATTCGGATATACATTGTCATATACTTTCATTATTTCAAAGTCGAAATTTGTTCAAAATCTTTAAATTAACATAACTTTTCTGTACTGAATGGGAATTTAAAACCATTATCAGCATTATTTTGATCTTTACATTTGTTACATTTAGACACTAAACATGCCTATTTTTACTTAAGAACTACAGATGTTACAATATATGAAATTTTCTTAAATAACGTGATATGTATTATTTTGTTTCTATATTCGTTTTGTACACTATTACCTATAAATATATTTATCCTTTCACCTTTGTTTTACAAAATCTCTAACATTATTATTCAAAATTTACAAAAGTTGGTTTCACCTGGCCTATGTACTGGTGTTATTTTCATCACCATGTTTAAAATCTTTTTCAGTTAAATTATCTTTTAACAATTATAAAAACTGTTTAACACATAACATTATTTTATCAAAACAAAAGACATACTATTCTATTATTTTAAATTCATGCACACATGGCTATGATTTTACTGAATCCTTGAACAAATTAACTGTTTTTTACCTAAACTGTATAATTGTTTGACACTTAGCCATAACATTTTTTATAGTCTATTCTGCTTTGCCAAATCAATTTATAACTGTTTAACACCAGTTCTATGGTTATATTTGTTAACATAAAACATGAAATTAATATCATTTAATTGATATTCCTTTAAAATAACTGTTCCACCTACTACATACAAAAAACAACACAAATATTATGATAATAAAACAATGTGCTTAAACCTAATAACATGCACATTTATAAAACAAATTCTGTACTAACTAATTAGTCTTTTGCCAGTTAATTTAATAATTACTCTGACACTGTCTATGTTATGCTTCACTCTCGTTATAAATGTTACAGTGACCATGTCATTATTTGTTGTTTACTGGACAATCTTATGAACACTATATATTACAATTATTTGTATGGTTTATGTATCTATAATAAGGTATATTTATATTTTCATCACATCAATTAACTTAATTATTTACCAATATTTCTTTTACATAATATTACATGTTTGGGCCTATTATCCCTGAATTTGTATTTTGATTATCTAGATATTATGATACATTAAATGAAACCATTTGTTTCTTTATAGTACTGGTTCATAAGCCGTCTGTCTTTGTAATTCTTTATTTGGTAATTCCTGAAAGTTCATGTCATAATTGGGGTTGAAGGTATTTTGCACCACTTAGCCTAAATCATTAATTTGGGTACGGTCAGGTTGTCTTACTAGTCAGTCTAAAATGGTTAGTCGTTCCTCTTCACTATCATCTTGGAAGATATTGTTCTCCTTGTTAGCTTCTTAACCAAAGTCTTCATTAAATCAGGTACGATATTAAGTTGTTCCAAATGTAATGTTACATACTACCCTGCCACCAAATTTGATCATTTTAATAAAATATTGTTTTTGTTGAAATTATCAATTATCTTATCTTTCACATTATCATTTGTTATTCTTATTATGATCTGGTATACTTGTCTTTAATTATAAGTGTTCTATCCCTGGAACATGTTACTTCCCTAACAAATTAATCACCATATATTCTGGAATCAGTCGGGCGGCTCTCTTGACCTAATACCCCGCTGTCCTTACAATACACAATACATAAATAATATCGATTGCTGGAGCTATCTCATCAGTCAATCACATTTAATAATCACTAGTCTATTTACGACTAAATCAAATAAAAATAATATAATATATTCTTGGGATTGTTCACTCAGTCTAACTTCTCAGATCTAAATATTTCTTTCAATTGATTCCTTCAGATGTTTATTTTCTTGTGGCGATATTAAGAACATTTCTTATTTTCAATTGGTACCATCTTCTTTCCTTCTTTATCAGTACTGCTTAATCTTCATTTTTTCATTCACTATCTTCATTCAATTAAAACATAACAAGTATCTGTATCTATAGTTGTTGTGGATTCTCTCACAATCATGACAGGTTATTTGTAGTAAATTCGTTTCTAGTCTTGTCTCATTTTCATCGTCGATTGTCTACATTTGTCCTTTCTTATTCATTTTATAGCACTATGGTTTCTTCTAATTTATGGATGTTGCATCTTTCTTTTATATTCCAATAATAAGTTCATAACTGTGTTTAATAAGAGGTGCTTATTTTGTTTAGAATTTGGAAATTTATTCCCAGTTGTTTATCTGCTTGATTCATAATAACATTATCAAACTGTACTGTAAGTTGTCCTTACTATTTATCTGAATTCTGAGATATTCAAATTTGTTTATTTGGCTTCATTTAAAATTATATTCTGAATTATCAAAGTTGGTAAGATGAGCTTACTATATTCTTTCAATTTTGAGGTATTATAATAATAAATTCTTCAATTCCAAATTAATTCTCATAAATAATTATTTGTAAGTTGATCTTACTATTTCTTTAGAATTTTGGTGGTATATAATAATAAATTCTTCATTTCCAAATTAATTCTCATTAATAATTAGTTGTAAGTTGATCTTACTATTTCTTTAGAATTTTGTTGGTTTTATTCAACTTTGTTTATTAGGTTCATAATACATTTTTAAGGAAACTTGGTTGTATGTCCCCTTAATTTTTTTTGTTTCCACATCACTAATGACATAAGTATTATTGTTATTGTTTTTTATAACAACATATGGTCCATTATACAGTAATAATAGCTTTTTTGCTATTCCTTCCTTAGAACTTGGCAATTCGCGGTTTTTTAACAATACCTTATCTCCAATCTTGTACTGGATCATTTTCTGCTGAATTATTTTGTATTTTCTCCTTCTTTTCTCCACTTGTTCATTCAGTTTGCTGTGGAATCTCACGTTGTCGAACTGGTAAGCTGGGTTGTTTGGGAAATTGATTATTTCACTAATTTCTCGGGGTGGTAGTCTTTCATGCATTATGGTATATGGAGTATCTTGTATTGCTTCATGGTAAGCTAAGTTGATAAAGCTCTCTGTTTCTGTAATGTAGTCACTCCACTTCTGGTGTTTATCAAAACAATATGTCCTGAGTATACGGCCGACCTCCCTCAGTACTCTTTCCGCCGGGTTGCTATTTGGGTGATAGACAGATGTTTTATATGTCTTGACACCTAAGTCTAACAAAGTCTCCTTCCATACCCTTCCTCGAAACTGAGTTCCGTGATCGGTAATAATGGATCTTGGAGCTCCTAACTCTGGTATGTATTGTTGGATCACTATTTGCAAAATATTTTTTGTAGTTGCCCGATTAATGGGGTATAGTTTTGTAAACTTGGAGTAATGGTCGAACATGATTATAATGAATTTATACTGTTTTCTCCCTCCACTACGTGGTAACGGTCCACACACATCTAAAAATACTCTCTCTAATTTACCAGTTGATGTAATAGGTTGCATAATTCCTTCTGTTTTTTCGTTATTGCATTTTGCCAATTGACAGATGTGACACTGCCGAATACATTCTCTAACTCTTCTGTTGATATTCTTAATGTAAGTGTGTTCCTCAAGTGCCTTCATTACTTTTAATGCACCCATATGCCCATATCGACTATGGTAGTCCAGTATTAATTCTGTTTCTAACGCTTTAGGTATCACCACCTTCCATGATCCTTGGTTATTATTTGGTTTGTAAAATAATATGTCTTCATGTAGACAGTAATATGCAATGATTTTTTCATCCTGTTGGATCAGTCTTTGTCTAAAATTGTTGATTTTGGTATCCTCTGTTTGTTGTTGTGAAATTGATTTCATGATGTTTTCCAAATCTGACTTGTTTTTTATTATAGTATATACCTTAATGATTGTTTCTTTTTCCCCTTCAAAAGTTTGTTGTTCTATGTTAATGCGGGACAATATATCTGCAGCAATATTCTGTTTTCCTGGAACATACTCCCAATTTATATGGTACTCCTGTAGTGCGAGTATCCACCTTGTCAATCTCCCATGGTTAATCTTGCAATTTTTTAGGAAAGATATTGACTTATGATCGCTCCTCACAGTTATCGGGTATCCAAGAATGTAGGTTCTGAATTTCCCACAAGCGAATACAACGCTTAATAACTCCTTTTCCGTTACACTATAATTGCGTTCACATCCATTAAGTATTCTGCTTGCAAAACTCACCACCTGATGTTCTCCCTCACTATCTTCTTGATATAATACAGATCCTAAACTTATATCACTGGCATCACAGTTCATAAAGAAAGGTTGGTTGAAATTAGGATGTTTTAATACAACTGAACTTAGGAAATTATGTTTGATCATTTGGAGTAAATTGTCTTGTTCCTGTCCCCAGGACCATTTGTTCTTAGAGGATAATTGTGGAGAAAACTTTGCTGTGATTTCAGAATAATTTCTCTGAAACTTCCTATAATAATTGCAAAGTCCCAGAAATGATTGAAGTTGCTTTTTATTTTTAGGACTTGGGAACTTCTGGATAGCTTCAATTTTTTCATTGGATGGTGTTATTCCTTGTCTTGTTAGGTTAAAACCCAGGAATTGGACTTCACTGGCGATAAGCTTAGATTTTTGAAGTTTTAGGTTAACGTTATTGTCTGATAGTTTTTGTAATACTTGTCCTACTCTGTCACAATGGTCTTCCCAATTCACTGAAGTAATCAACAAGTCATCAACATAGACTGTGGTATATGGAATAGTATCTGGACCCAACACCTGGTCCATACATCTTACGAATACAGCTACTGAGTTTACCAGTCCAAACGGTAGTCTCTTGAACTGGTAGTTCCTTCCTTCGAAAATAAAGGCGACGTACTTTCGACTATCTGGGTGTAACTCCACCTGCCAATACCCACAAACCGTATCCCAGGTGCTAATAAATTGTATGCCATTGAATTTTTTCAATATCTCCTCAATCTCTCCGGGAGATGTTCTGTCATTAACTATGATCTTATTAATCCTCTCTAGCATCCAAACAGAGTCGTACTTTGCCATCTTTCTTTGGAACTGCTATTAACGGACTGGTATATGGGGAACAGCTATATTCAATAATATCTTCTGCTATCATTTTGTCTAGTTCAGCCCTCACTGCTTCTTTTAATGCATAAGCAACGGGATATGATTTTTTATTAAAATTTACAGGCTCCTTGAATTGTAGTGTAAATTGATAATCTTTTACTTTGCCAGGTAAGAGAAAACCAGAGAAAACATAGCGGTATTTATTATATATTGATATTAACTTTTCTATTTGTTGTGTGGTTAAATTACATTCATTTTGTTCTGACCGAAATTGTCGGACCTCTTCTAATTTTTCCAACCATAAACTATCTTCACTCCCAAAGTATTCCCTTCTTACATTCCATGACTCATCTGGATTATTATTGAATTTTCTTATACTATTGCATGAAGGTACATTTTTATTTTCTACTAATTTTGCTGTCCATTCTATATTATCCACTTTTAATGACACTATGGCCTGTCTCATGTCAATTATTGCTGAGTATTTTCTCAAAATATCACAGCCTATTAGTAGATTAAATGGTAGATTACTAGCTATTAGAAAAATCATAGGTATAGCTACATTTCTGCTGGTCACTGTTAATGATACCTGTTTCCTTATTGACTTGTTTTGCCTTCCAGTGGCTCCGATTAAAATTATATTTTGAATTGGTAAAGTTGGTAAGATGGCCTTACTATATTTTTGAATTTTGATGTATTCATTGTTGTCGATTAACGACACGTTTGCGCCCGTATCTATCATACATCTTGTCTCTAGTCCATGCACTTGGGCGATGATATAAACGAGCTCATTATTCGAACTATTTTGCGTTATCGTGTCTTCGTTCAGTAGTTCTTCTCTAACATTTTTTAAGAAGTGATTGTGCACCTTCGTCAATGTATCGTCAGTCATTTTGTCTCGTCCTAGTAAGTACCCAAATTGCCGGTTCAGTGATGGGACCTGATGGATTTTCACTGCCGCGGTCCGTTTAAATCAGGGCTGATCTCCTCAGTCCTGTTGTCTGATTGATTGGGTCTGTCTCTACTCTGTGACTCTTGTACCTCAATGGCGTTATTATTGAACGTCACTGAGTTTCGGTTATCTCTGTTGTCGTCGCAGCTTCTACTTCGCCGATGTTCATCGCGGTAGTGCTGGTTACTCTCCTCCTGAAAACTTCTTCCACGGTTCCCATTATAATTTGCTCGTCCCTGGTACCAACGTCTTTCCACATCTCTATCGTCAATGCTTACATAATTCACTTGTCTTCGATATGTTTGATTTTGATTGCTATTATTGCCGTTATTATTATGCCTGTATCGGTTATCATAGTTGTTGTTATAACCTCGGTTGTTCTGGTACTGGTGGTCTCTGTCATTGGCTCGCTGGTATCCATTATTGTTATTATTTGTAGGAGGGTTACGGTAATAGTGGTTGTTGTTATTGTTGTTATTATTCGCATTATTTCGTGGATAGTTGTTAGTATTATTCTGGTTTTGGTAACCGCGTTGATAGTGGTTACCGTTGTTGTTATAACTATTGTTCGGTCGTTGCCCGTTGTTTTCATATTGGGCGTCGCGGCGACCATTATTTCTATTTATTTCATCGTTCCTTCGTCGGTACTGGAGGAAGTTCTTCTCTTGTTCCATCTCCGCTAATAATGTTGACATCTCCTCGATGGTTTGTATGCGTCCGTTTATTCGACCTCTTGTAATTTCGCCACCATAGTGGTAGGCTAATAGCCGCACCAAACATTCTGTAGGAATTGCAGGCTCTAAATGTCTGGCTATGTTTATTTTGCCAAGAAAATATGCGGTTGGAGTTTGCTTGCCGTGCAGGTCATATCGGCCCAATCCTATGTCACTCCTTATCATGTGTTGCGTGGCATCAGACCAATATTTAGATTTGAACTGCTTTTTAAACTCTTGGAAGTTCTGTATACTCGGCCGCATCGCCGTCCACCAATTGTCATATACTTTTCGGAACATCTCGTCCAGCATGCTCCTTATTACAAACCATCTGTCTTCTCCGGTTTTGGCTATCTTCTCTTCGACTCGTTCTAAGAATAGCATGGGGTTTCTTCTATAGTTTTGAAAATCGATCACTTCTCGATTTTCCTCGCATGTTGTATGGGCACCGGTACATTGTCTGTTTTTTAGGGAATTGATTTCATCTCTATGAGCAGTTGTTTGGTCTTGTACTCGATTGAGACTAGTACTCATACCTTCTAATCTCTCTCCCATCACTGCTTGGTTGGTTCTTATATTTTCAACTCGTCCATTCGTTTCTTCCCGGACGCTCAGTATCTCTTGGTTCATCCGCTCACACTTTTCCTTGGTCTCGGATTCTACCCTTTTTATTTCAGTCACCGGTTCTTCCAGCTTCTTGTCCCATTCTTCCTGCAATTGCCGGTTATTAATTTCCATCTTGTTATTCCACTCTTCTTTTAATGACTCTTTGTGTTCATCCAATTTTTTCATGGTCTCTTGGTAATTTCCCTTCAATTCTTCCCTCAATGCTCTATTATTTTCGTCTATTTTCTCCTCCATTTTACTGCTATTCTCCTTCAATTCTCGGCTCAATTCCTCCTTGGTTTGTTTATTATCACTCTTTATTTCCTCCATCTTCTTACTCAAATCTTCCTTCAATTTTTCTAAGTTCCTATTACTCTTCTCGCTTAATTCTTCCATTTTCTTACTACTCTCCTCCATTTTCTTACTGAAATCTTCCTTCATTTCGTCCTTTAGTTTCTTATTACTCTCCTCCATAGACTGTTTACTGTCCTTCATTTCGTCCGTCAGTTTCTTACCAGTTTCCTGCATTAATTCCATCATACGTCTAATCATTTCTTGCGTCTTCTCGCTTTCTGTTTGTGTGGGTTCTTCTGGTTGTTTCTCCGGATCCTTCCTTGTTGTAATTTCTATTTCCTCAACCGGTGTTGCTTCTTTGTCTTCCATATTTAACTCGTCTACCTTCTCGGTTTCGGCCGCTCTTTTGCGTGATACTTCTCGCTTCCTCATTTTGTTTATTTTTGTTTGTTTGTTTATAAATTATAATTTAATTTATATTAAATTACACGCCCCACGTTTGGCGCCAATTTGTAACCAATAACTGAAATGTAGTCTCACTTCGGGTTCGTCAACTTGTAACGATAAGAATATTTCGTTACGTACAATGTTATCAGGAATAGGTTACTTGTATTTTATGTTGTGTGCACTTGAATTACATACACCGCCCGTTGGAAGTGTCAATGTATAACATAGATAAATAATGTAGCGACTAACTCGCACTGGAGTCGTCAATTTGTAATTATGAATGTGTTATGTAGAACGGCGAATGGTTTTGTAAATTGCCGCTTGCTCCCACTATACCGCACGTTTCCGTGACGTCACTCAACGTTGCCAACCGTCGTGTCCGCTGCAATCTGTGAATTTATTTCCTAAATAGAACAGCAATAATAACGACACAAATTGGCATCAAACATATATCCTCATAGGAATCCTTTATTAAGAAAAAACACTGTTTAATTGTTCTTAAATTTGAACAGGATAATCACAATTGTGGCGCAAATTATAAGTCTTCTTTTTACCAGTTGGCAGTAGTAGCCAACATTCAGTATTTCTTTTCTTTCAGACCAAAACAACGTTTCTATTAAAAATTAAAGTATCTCAGGGCGTATATGGTTCGGGGATTACAATTAAACAAAATATTATTCTATAAATCAAAATACAAGTTTTACAATTAAAGGATATTACAATGTTATAGTGTAACGTGCACACAGGCAGTTGTATAGTGGTTATCAGTTCAAATAGGTTATGTCCAATTCAGGCTTTAATAATTATTATGTAAATCAAAGGTTCTTGTGGTGTTTGAAAAGGTGTCAATCTCAAATCGTGTTATTAGTGAGTGTTCTTAGTGTTGGTGTTATATGGTGTCTGTAGTTTTAGTTGATTAGTATTTAAAAGTCGTGTATACAAATGTGGTTGATGATGTACAATATAATAAGTTGTCAAAAATCACCAAATCCTCTTCTTTTATGGTTCTTGTCGAATACAGAGTCCTCGTCCACTTCAGATCTTCTTCCTGGTTCTTGGGTCTTCTCTCTCATATAATTGTTGTTCTTCTCTTAGTGTAAAAGGTTCGTGTTGTTTACTTCTAACAGAATTAATATGTTTGTATCGTTTTTTACACTGTTTATTATATAATATGTCGGACGTTTTACAAACGCGTCTATCCGCTAAGCTCGTTGTCAAAGAAGTCTCATTTTATTTATCCGAAATTTCTGGTTACTAAGGGTAAACTTGGAATCTGGTTGGCTAATTCGGATATACATTGTCATATACTTTCATTATTTCAAAGTCGAAATTTGTTCAAAATCTTTAAATTAACATAACTTTTCTGTACTGAATGGGAATTTAAAACCATTATCAGCATTATTTTGATCTTTACATTTGTTACATTTAGACACTAAACATGCCTATTTTTACTTAAGAACTACAGATGTTACAATTTTGTTATATGAAATTTTCTTAAATAACTTGATATGTATTATTTTGTTTCTATATTCGTTTTGTACACTATTACCTATAAATATATTTATCCTTTCACCTTTGTTTTACAAAATCTCTAACATTATTATTCAAAATTTACAAAAGTTGGTTTCACCTGGCCTATGTACTGGTGTTATTTTCATTACCATGTTTAAAATCTTTTTCAGTTAAATTATCTTTTAACAATTATAAAAACTGTTTAACACATAACATTATTTTATCAAAACAAAAGACATACTATTCTATTATTTTAAATTCATGCACACATGGCTATGATTTTACTGAATCCTTTAACAAATTAACTGTTTTTTACCTAAACTGTATAATTGTTTGACACTTAGCCATAACATTTTTTATAGTCTATTCTGCTTTGCAAAATCAATTTATAACTGTTTAACACCAGTTCTATGGTTATATTTGTTAACATAAAACATGAAATTAATATCATTTAATTGATATTCCTTCAAAATAACTGTTCCACCTACTACATACAAAAAACAACACAAATACTATGATAATAAAACAAAGTGCTTAAACCTAATAACATGCACATTTATAAAACAAATTCTGTACTAACTAATTAGTCTTTTGCCAGGTAATTTAATAATTACTCTGACACTGTCTATGTTATGCTTCACTCTCGTTATAAATGTTATAGTGACCATGTCATTATTTGTTGTTTACTGGACAATCTTATGAACACTATATGTTACAATTATTTGTATGGTTTATGTATCTATAATAAGGTATATTTATATTTTCATCACATCAATTAACTTAATTATTTACCAATATTTCTTTTACATAATATTACATGTTTGGGCCTATTATCCCTGAATTTGTATTTTGATTATCTAGATATTATGATACATTGAATGAAACCATTTGTTTCTTTATAGTACTGGTTCATAAGCCGTCTGTCTTTGTAATTCTTTATTTGGTCATTACTGAAAGTTCATGTCATAATTGGGGTTGAAGGTATTTTGCATCACTTAGCCTAAATCATTAATTTGGGTACGGTCAGTTGTCTTACTAGTCAGTCTAAAATGGTTAGTCGTTCCTCTTCACTATCATCTTGGAAGATATTGTTCTCCTTGTTAGCTTCTTAACCAAAGTCTTCATTAAATCAGGTACGATATCAAGTTGTTCCAAATGTAATGTTACAATATATATATATGTGTGTGTGTGTGTTATTTAAATCAGATTTTTAGTATTACACAATAACACATATATGGTTTTTTTTACCATAACCTAAAAATATCTTTACTTGAAATAAATGAATTGTCCTTGAAGTAAGAAGAATTGTATTATTCTTATTATCAATATTTAATTAATTCCTTCCCAGTTATTTTGTCCATATGGATTTTGTACTGGCTGCAATGCAGAGTAAGTGCGTCCTTCAACACTCATTGTAGGAATAATTGATCTAAAATTATTGTACATAGGCGGAGATGCACTTGGCGGAGAAGTCACTTCACTGTAAGTTGAGGGGGGCCTAGATTGTTCCTGTTCTTCTGCATCAACAAATCCATTTACTAATTTCACCAATGCTTCTTTAAATGATCTTTGCCTCTTTGCACTTAGTCTTTCAATATCAGGCAGCAGTCCTTTAAAGAAGTTAATCAGTGGCGGATCTTGTTGAAGTGCTGTTCTAGTTTTTAGAAATTCAGCCATTGGCCCAGCTAATACTTCAGTTGGCGTAGGTTTTTTTCGTTTAACTGAATATGCACGCGTGTTATCAACTACTGGTTGAGTTTCTGAGATATACGTGTCATTGCTCTCCGTTGTGACTACATCAGAATCTTCGATAATTTCTTCATCGACATCGTCAGTTGACATATTGGATTCCATTGTCTAATGCTTATTAATAAAATTGTCTAAAAAAGTCATGCAATCTGCCAAGTACCATTTTTTCTTATTGGAGGCGCCAGAACCACTGGGTTTATATTTGACATCTCTGACATACCTTCTGTAAGAGTTCCGCAGATTTTGCCATTTAAGTCGACAATCGGCGGCTGAAAACAATTACAGTTATGTGTAGATTGTTATAAGAGTTTCCTTAATGTTACATGTACATTACTCTCTCATACATTTATGGTAGATGTTGATTTTAATTGACTAAATAAGATAAGGTTTTACGTATTTATTAATCAGCTTATTAGTTTTTATGTGGCATATTAGTTATTAATCAGCTTTTCACAGGGTCTGTATAATTTTACTCTCTTGACATCTCTATACAAAAACGTTTACCAACCATATATTTTGTCATTGTTATAATTATTTACAGATTCCTGGCAACTGGGGAGCGTTTCCAGTCACTCCATTATTATTTTCGCACTGGCGCTACGACAATAGGGAAGATAGTTCTAGAAACTTGTAAGACCATTTGGGAAGTATTGCAACCACTGTACATGATACCTCCAACTCACGAAAAATGGAAAGAAGTAGCAGAACGCTTTGAACATTTGTGGAACTACCCCAACTGTTGTGGCGCAATTGACAGCAAGCATGTGCGCATGGAGTGTCCTATAAACTCTGGATCTGCTTATTACAATTACAAAAACTTTCATTCAGTTGTGCTTCAAGCTGTTGTGGATGCAGACGGTAAATTTTTAGCTGTTGATGTGGGTGATTATGGCAGAAATAATGACAGTGGCGTGTTCAAAGTGTCATCTTTTGCAAAATTATTTTTTGATAACAACCTGGACCTTCCTGCTCCAAGAAAACTGTCACCGGATGAGTTTCGTTTTCCATATGTTTTTGTAGCTGATGAAGCATATCCACTAACAAGAAATTTAATGAGGCCGTTTTCGAGGAATTCACTGACACGAGAAAGAAGAATTTATAATTACCGCCATTCAAGAGCACAAAGAATTGTTGAGTGTGCTTTTGGAATGCTAGTGAAAAAATTTCGTATGTTTGAAACATGCTTTTTGATAGGCCCGGAAAATGTAAAAATAGTTACACTTGCAGCTTGTGTGCTGCACAACATGATAAGAGAAAGAGAAGGTCCGCTTGCAGACATACATCAAGAATTGCTGGAGCTTGAAGAAGAGATCGATGATGATGTTGATGACATAAACAATGCAAGAGCCTCACGAGCAGCTTATGCTGTGAGAAATAAATTTGTAGATCACTTTAACTCAGCACATGGCAGTGTTTCTTGGCAAGACAAGATGGCTCTAATAGATTAATGTATGAATTTAACCAAGGTGATGTAGGCCTTATATAGGTGCCTCAATAGGTAACAGACATATTTGAGGTTAGCAGGACAATATTATATTGTACAAGGATTATTTAAAGAATAAGTTTATTAATTCCTTGTATGAAACATTAGGCTAGTAATTAAAAAACGTAAAAACTAACTTTGTTTACATTATATTCTGGTAGAACAATGTACTACATAAAAAACATAATTAATAGTCAATCGTCCAGGCTATTTATGTTTATACACACTTCAATTCTGCTCCTTTAAAAAATTCTGCTCCTATATAACTTCTAGACAAAAACTTCTATTTGATTCTTTTTTTATGAAAAACTTTTCACATTGTTAAATATAAGCTAACCATCAGTATTAGTAGTCTACTATAAATGTAAACTAGACATATCAATCAAATAAAATATTTAGTGTTACGTGGTGGATCGCCTGGCAACGTAAAAATAATAACGTTCCCTTTCTGATTTTTGTACTGTGTATGCCTTCCCCCAGCGCAACATGTGACTTTAATACACAATAATAAGTGTTATTTCATTTTTGGTTCAATGTCCAATAAATAAATTAAATAAATAAATTTGGTTTAACTATTAAAGAATATGAAACCTTAACGAACATGTGAATAACTCATACATAAGTATGTCTAGCCTCGGTAATTTCTGCTTATATTCCTAACAAATACGTAATAACTAAATTACGTAATAAATACGTAAAAATAATAAATTTGCACAATATACCTATAGAAAATATTAAACAATTAACTTGTGCTTTCAAGTAAAATTGTATGCAAGAAATTATTATTCAGTCAATCAGAGTAAATTTATTATTATATTATAGCCTATTTACAGCTACCAAATAACAAATTACAGTACGTTAAAAGAAGGTAGTTTAAAAGACTTTATTGAATAGAGATTAGTTGAAATTACCTGTCGCTTTTAACTCTGCAGCAATCTCATCCCACAATTTGTTTGTTACATCTCTGTTATGGTGTTCTTTCAATGTAAAATCGAAAATAGGAGGCCGTGCGTGCACCAACACAACTATACTTTGTTCAACGAGTGTTTCCAGAAAATGTTGGCCTATTACGACACTGGCGAATGGTAGAGGCCGGTTCACAGGCGGACGTGCGGGGGGCGCACGGGCTACCGAGCATCTAATAAATTGATGTTTTGTGATCGGTGGACGTTAGTATTAATAAGCCTCCGAGGGAAACGTCAACCCCTCCACCTTGTCGGAGGTCACTCTCTTTATGCTAGGGGAAAGAGGCTTCCACAGGCCTAGATCACATAAACCTGTGGTACGGAGAACCCCGGACTAAAATTATAACATAGGCAGGCCCATTTGCTATTACAATACTAAAATCTACAATGAAATTAATTATAAAATAAGCCTATTTGCTATGATAGTACTAACATGCCATTTACTACAATATTTACATCAGCCTATCTACTACAGTATGTACGTACATTGGGCTATGTACAACAATGGAAACTACGTTTATTCCAATTCCATAGCTAAGTCGGAGTCACTGCTACTGTCATCATTACCAACATTTATAATCAAAGGGCCACTCTCCTCCATTTCTTCTATTAAGTTGTCCAATTCCCACAGTTTCGCCTCTTCTTTCTTTACGTGCTCTATACACTTCTTCCAGTCTTCTTCAGTTACTTTTTCCACCCCTTCTTCCAACAGCCGTTTTACATCTGCAAGCTTAAATGTTGTGTTGTTAGCCGCAACATGATTTTTCACTTGAGCCCAGATCAACTCGATGGGATTTAACTCACAGTGATAGGGGGGTAATCTCAATACTGTCTTGTTTTCCTTCTTGGCCATCTCATCAATAACATATTTGTCGTAATTTCCTTTTTCTTGTTCTACTATATAAAGAAGTTCTTTCTTTAGATAACTACTATCAGCATTAAAACCTTTTTGTTTTAACCAATTTGCTATTTCATTTTTTTCCCACGACATGTTCGGAATTTTCTCACACTTTACTGAATGATATGGTGCGTTATCTAACACCACAACAGAGTTATCTTCCAGGGAAGGTAGGAGTTCTCGAAAGTAATCTTCAAATACATTCCCGGTCATTTCTTCGTGATAGTCAGCAGTAGACTTTGATTGGAACACCATTAATCCATCTTTCAAAAATCCCTCTTCTGAGCCCATATGCACGACTATCAGGCGGCTCCCTTTCCCCTTCGGACTTCGTATAGTCCAGTAACCGTATACATCAGACCTTGCGTCAGATCCGGTAGTTCTGATTTTTTGCAGAGTTGTTAATGATGTTGGCCCAATAAATAATCCAAGTTTTCGACCTCGAGAGCCGAACGCAACATTGTCAAAAATCCAAAAAAAAACCATGAAATTTTCTACCTTTATTCAGTTTTTGGCGATTGTAACCCTGAAGGACTAGTTTTACGAATTTATGTATTCAGTACGTTTTTAAAGTAGACTAAATTTGCAACAATTTGAGACCAGAACCGTCTTTGTAGACCAAATAGTTTCTGAAATACAGTTTTTCAAAATTTATCAATTTTTTCAAACTCGGGAATTTTTAGCAATATTTTGTTGTTGTGTAGGAATTTCGACCCCGTAGGCCTATTTTCTTCGGGAAATGCCCCCTCCCATATTCCAATGGATGCTGAATAGGTTTGAGGGGACCTACAGATGAACCACCCCCTAAATTACTATGAGAAATATGAAAAATATAAATTCTAGTAAGCCCTGTTCCTTGTGTTACATTATCGAAGTCTGAATGTTTCATGACCTGTTCCCTTTATCCATGTCAAAAATTCTGAAAATAATATATATCGGTAATATTGTTTTGCTCTTTACTTATTATTTGGGGATCTTATGAAAGAAAATGAGAATTATGAATGATTATTTTAATTTCAATTTCAAAAAATTTATTCAAAATTAAAATACACTTTGTTGTTATTCGGTCAGGGCCTTATTTACAAAAACCTATCTGCCCAAAACCGTCACAGCATATTATGTTTCAATCTATTGTACCCAGTATAATAACAAATTAAAACAGTATTAAAAATCGATATATCAAAACTTATTATAAATTCTAAAGATAATAATTGATTAGACAAAAAAAAACAATGTTGTTGAAAATAGAAGAAAACAAAGAACATTATAGTGTTGATTAGAAAATCAATTAAAATAAAATTAAACTTTGGAAGAAAAATAAATGAAATAATTATCATGATGTTTAATTTCTGGAATTGAAAGTACATTTTGCCCTCTTGGAAGGCCCCGGTTGAGCATCGTCGGTTTCTCCACTGGAAACAACACCCGCAGCAGCGTCGTCCATATCTTCTGCGAGGTCTGTCCACAATACATCCTCCAGCATCTCGATATCGCTTTCTGGGGAGTGGGAATCTTCCTCAAGTTCGATGTCTGGCACATTGTCGCATGAGACCCCGCTGTAGTGGCTGCAGACTAAAGAGCACTTCAGCCCTGTCTTCCTGCAGCTGCACGCGTTTCCACAACCCTTCTTGCAGCCGCACGAAATCATCCGCAAGAGGTGCTGTGGAGCTGCGTCTCTGGCCATCATCTTGGGGCTGAGGCCTTGTGAGGTTGATATCCAACCCCAGGCGAGAGGGTTCAGTTATGAACTTTATTTGTGTATGTTATATTATCCATCATTACTAGAGTTCTGCCTTACTAATGATCGCATTATTATCAAGTAATTTGGTTTTTATCTGTTTCAGTATTTTATAGTTTTCTCTGGAACTATTGTTATTAGTTAAACGATTAGACGAGTTAGGCGGCATGTGTGTGTTCATGATTCTCCTGAACCGGTTGTTTATCAGATGACGTGCCTCGTCTTGCATTTTTGGATCAGCGATGGCTTTCACTGCTGTTTCGGCGCTGATAAGCTCATGGGCAATATGATAATTATTGAAGACCGGCGGAATACAATAATTTATGCCTTTATTCAATAAGTTTAACTCGTCATTGTTGAAGTTTATAGACATTAAGTTAGAAATGCGTGGGTAGAAAACATGATTACATTGTATGTCTTCGTCTTGGCTGTGTTTATGTTTCAACTTAAGATTGTTTAATTTCCGTGACTGTTTTGTGTATATCGTGTTATTCACATATTTATGTACTGTATCAAGTATATTATTTATAATAGCAGGATGAATACTATTTAATATCTTTAGATGTGAGTTAAGTAATTGTTTGTTTAGGGCAGATTTTTTGTTATATAATGACTTAATTTATTCTTTAATGTATAGGAGTTGGGCACGTTTAATTGTCGTTTTAGCTGATTTAGAAGACGAATTAATCCTTATGACAGCGTACTTTGGAGTTAAACAATGCATTAAACAAAATTTATTAAATTTAATATTAAATTGGTTTTCAATAATTGAATCCTAATGTTTTGATATTTAAATACCGATTTAGCTTGACTGGCTTCCAATTTGAATAACATGTCTGTCGGTATCCAGGTCACTTATAATGACTAATAATAAATATATTTACCTTATTTCCTGTCTCGTGACCACATGTATTTAACGCAATGAATATTACGCGTTTCGAGACATATGTGTCGTCATCAGAATATATATTAAAATTTAAATCACTCAATGAGGTCGTTAAAAATTAAAACATCAAAATCATAAAATCGAAAACCAAACATATAAGTATTTATGTGATGCGAGTGCGCACTCGACGAAAGCCGGGACTGATTGATAGCAGTTACAGATAAATTTTAGTGCTGTGTCATATAATGTATTCGACTTGAAATGTAACTGGTCGTTTAATATGGAATTACGGTAGTATTTGTCATTATGTGCTCTATATATTTCAAATTCTTCACGTGCATTTAAATAAGCGCCTTTACCACAGACATGCAAGGGTTTCAAGTTGGTGTCAAAGCTTGTATAATTATGGTTCTCCTGTATAAGATGACGAGCATAGTTAGACTTTATACAAGATTGTGTTGTCAAATCCTTTACATTATGCTTTGGAGTGTGCTCAACGAAACGTTTGTAAAAACTTCTCCCTGTCTGACCAATATAAAAGCGTTCACAGTCGTTACATGAAAGCTTATATAAACACCTGTTTTCATTTCCAAAGGTGTACTGGTTCTATTACGAAGCTTATTAAACAGATTGTTGCTGGTTTCAAATATTACAGTATTGTTATTATTTAATACTGTTACGACGTCACAGAACAACCTACCGAACGTTCCAGAGACATCCAGAATGTAAGCGTGTGGTGTACGTGCTACTAGACGCATTTTGCGAGATGTGTACTGCACCCAGTTGAGAGCAAGGCGACAGCATTCCGTGGAGAGTCTTCAAGAGTTTGAAGCAAGTATCGACAGACTAATTAGACTGAAGCGCCAGAAGATTTTCGAACGCGTTTTGCGATGCAGACATTTACTGCCGGTGTCCGAGAAAACGAACTACAGCAAGTGTTACGAAGGCAAGACACCAGAACAGTGCGGACGCCCTGGTACATGCTTTGCAATTTGAGGCCTCCAAATCAGCGTCTGGTTGGACAAGTCATAAAGTGCGACGGCACAGACCATGAGGAAGAAGAACAAGGAACAGAGACTCGACGGTCGGCGCCACAGAATAAAGTAAGAAAGGATGGAAGACCGAAGTGTTATCGATGTGGGAAACCTGGACATCTTCAACGAGATTGTCGGGTTAGAATTTAGCAGCAGGGAAACGACCAATTGTCGGTACAACGGGACGTGTGCTGACTAACTGGAGGAACGAAGCCCCTAGAGAATAGGCAATTTCTACACTTCAGAAAAACAGCGGGAGCTTGGTAGTTACCGGATTTGTTCAAGAAAGGCCAACCTCGATTACAGTTGACACAGGCGCAACAGTTTCTATTGTGCGCCCCGACGTGGTGAAAGATCTCAAGCCAATCTGGTGCTCTTGCAGCTTGCGAACAGCTACTGGACGGCCTGTAAAAGTGTATGGAAAAGTGGAGATACACCTATATTTATAGTCGACTTCAAGAACAATGTCTTGAGAATCGTACCCTTGTTTGAGGGCGTGGGTACTTGTTTTCATAGTTGACACAGATTTTTCTATTATATTTCTAATTCCAACAAGCGTTCTAATAAAAGGACTCTCACTGTTTAATATCAAGAATCGCTTTATATCTCGTCGGATGAAGCAGTTTTACTCATGTCGAGTCAAAATTAGTTTGATAAAGTGAAAAAACCGTCATAAGAGCCTGGGGTGATGACCTTCTTACAACGATAGAACAAAGGGATATCAAAGGAAGTGGCAAGAGAATCGATGAGAAAAACCGGATCCTGGATTGTCAACTCAATTGAGTTAGATTTCAAATTCGAAATTACGACTGTCCCCACCCTCCGGTTGAGATTAAGGTGTGCAGCATCCTTAGGCAGGTTACACAGAGCAATCTTCTCAGTCGAAGTGGGGGTACAGACCGTCACATCAAGGTGAGACAGAGTCGAGTCCACAATTTTGTCAGAGATGCAAGTGTGACACTCCACCATCGTCGTTATTGATCTTAAAATCCGAAACAAGAGGAATATGACGAAGATCAATAAAAGCCAAGTAATAAAACAGTCCACTTTTTCGACGACAATGAAAAGGGGATCTAGCCATTGGGAGTTGTGACAGAGCTATAAATGATGCTGAAGTGGACCCGACCCTTCGGTAGATCAACACACAAACCATGAGGAAAATAATGGCCACAACTCCCACCCCAATATAGTAAAAGAGAGATTGATATTGAGAAGTCCATTGGACTTGAGCTAAGGGAAGCTGTTGAAGATTCGATAAGACCTGGTCCTCAGCTTCATTGAAGAGGATTTTAGTCCAATCAGGTTTTAGGACAATCTTATCAATAGTGTGAGGATCGATGACAAGCTCATCAAGATTGACGATTGCGATTGGTATGTGCTGAACAATGGTCGGAGTACCATCGAACATGCACTGTGGTCGGCGAAAACTTGTTGATTGGAGTATTGCAAATCACAACCGCAGGGCAGTGTTATCAAGGTGGTGAAATATCTCCAGGTAATCTGAAAGAATTTGCATTTAACCTCAAAGTTTCTTTTTTTTTGACGGAAGATAATTACTTACTTTAAACTCGTTGAGGCCTAGGCCTAAAAAAATTAGATTGAAATATCTCTAGGAAGTTTACACTTCTGCCGCCCGTCCCTCTGACAGGCCCAATTTTTTTTTTTATTCTTATTTCATTGAAAACATGCTACATGATCTTTTATGGGGATTTTAACTCCCGTAAATCCTCCCCAAACTAAGACATTTTTTTAGTTTTTATGTTTTTTGGTTGCCTAACCTGAAGCCGGAAAGCCCAAAAAAGGTTGTAACATTTCAAAAATGTCTTTACTGAGGCGCTGTGCTGACCTGACGACGGAGCACTCAGTCAACGTGATTGTATCGTACTTTTATGTTGACGGTTCTTTCAAGCAGTATTTGTTACCATAAAATATGTTAACAAAATAATATCGTTCCTCGTTCCTACCTCAAATGAAGAATCTCCCTCACATACTGTACATCAGCATAACTTCCCCTTGAAATGAGTCAGAATCAAAGTTCTTTTTCATTTGCTGGATCATTACTGTCAGTGTATTGACTTGTCTGCAGTAGTGATTCTTCATTCACCTAGATGAAACAATCATTGTTAGAAATACCACATCAAACCAGTTTGTAAAAAAAGTACAACTTCATGGGACCAGTAATTTTTGGGTGATTAAATTTCTGATTTATTTATGAAATATGAAATAGTACAGTATATCGAAATTTTAAATTTGTATTAGAATTGTTCAGATACAAATTTACATTTACCTTAATCGTTGATGTTCCAGGTGACTTCGTTGAAATTTCTAGTTCCGTGCCCAACAAATTTTCCAAAATAAAGTTTTCTAAAACTATAGGAATTGCTGTGGACGTAGTTGCAGCAGTAGTATGCCTAATAAACTTATCCCAAGTTGCTGCTTGTTTTTCTTTCTCATGGCTTTTTTGCAGTTTTCTTTTTCTGTAGTAAGATCCCGAATGTTTCTTTTTGTCTGACATTTTAAAAATTAGACTTTACTAACATTCTGAAACGAAACAACACGGTACGCACTACGCACAGACTCACACCACATACACTTGGGTAGCATGGGCTTACTGGCTCTTTTGTTATCCGCCTTATATATTCGTACTCTGTGTCCGCCTTGCCATCGACAGTAGGACGAGTCCATGTTTTGTTTCTAGGGGGGCAGTGGTCGATGCGTCGTGGGGGAGGGGGCGGGTACTACTGCGACTGTCAGTTGAATCGGTCCATGCAAAAAGGGCTTCAGTCACATTTTTGGTAAAATAGAGATAACCATGGAAACGGTATATTTGAATGTCATTCTAACTGACACGCAAAAAGGTCTCCAGTCCAATGCTTGCAATGCCATGAAACACAGTGTGCATCATTAATATTCCATGCAAGAAGGGCTTCAGTCCTGGACTGAAGTCCTTCTTGCATGGAATATT
The DNA here is from genome assembly GCA_034769895.1 of Magicicada septendecula. Taxonomy (NCBI): domain Eukaryota; kingdom Metazoa; phylum Arthropoda; class Insecta; order Hemiptera; family Cicadidae; genus Magicicada; species Magicicada septendecula. The sequence continues at coordinate 331,627,194 of CM068374.1, read as the reverse complement.
AAACGGGAGTTTTCGTTTTAATCAGACATTTTGAGGTAATTTTTGTTTGTACTGTTGGCACACATGCATATTTCACATGTGTTAAAACAGTGTTATTGTGGTGTTGTTAGCTTGCTGTTTTGTAACTTTAAGGTTATGAACAGATTGGTTTTGAGTTTATGAAAGTCTGACAAGGAAAGATGAAGTCATCTAGTGCTGATTCAGATGAAGAAGTAGTGGTAGTTGGTAAGAAGAGGAAAAGTAATCCATTAAAGTGGAAGAGAAATGTGAGGAAGATAGAAACGTTAAAAGGAAATGAGCACACTGATTGCAAAGGCTGCCTTGTACCAGCGAAAACAACTACTGGACCACCTTGCGGGTAACTATATTCTTATTATGACTTCTTCTAACCAGTATTATGAGGCTAAACCCGTTTCAACCTTGTTATAATATAAATAGATTGTCCTATAATATAGGCCTATGATTAACGTAAACACAGTAAGATTTAGCCTAAGAAAAAGCTCTTACTGAGAATATTAAATTGTAGAGTGTTAATAGGACTAATTGATTCCAGATGCAAGAAGCTCAAGCGTTTTGAACGGATATCAGAAGAAGAAGCCATAGATATATTCAAACGAGTCCATGATTTACCTTCTAAGAACGAGCAAGATTTATACATCCAATCCCTCATCGAAGATCATGATGTTAAACGCCACCGCCCTCGGAAGGATCAACCTAGACAGGTAGACAAAATGTTCACTTATTTTGCTTTTGTTGGAAAGAAGAAGACCGAAGTCTGCTACAAAGCCTTTTTGTCTCTTCATTCAATTACAGACAAACGAGTGAAAAGGCTAAGAAAACTTGCTTCAGAAGGAAAAACTCCTGTAGATAATCGGGGAAAGAAACAAAGCGCTAACACTCTGACCCCTGAAACTAGAGAGATTATTAGAAACCACATCGATAGTTTCCCTACTAAAGTTTCTCGTTACTCTGGAAAAACAAAACCGTTCTTAGACGCTAGGCTGTCTGTTGTTACTATGTACCGCCTTTTGAAAGAGAAGAATCCAGATTTGAAATGTAGCTATCAGTTTTTCGTAGAATTTTTCAATAGTAATTACAATTTATCTTTTGGTAGACCCCAAATTGATACATGCTCAACCTGTGAGGAGCTTCTACTGAAATTAAAAAGTCCACATCTTAATGATAATGCGAAAAGGGCAGCAGAAGCAGAATTATTGGTTCACAAAAGAAAATCAAAAAAGTTCTATAATGCCTTGAAACATGAAGCAGAGGTGAAAGATGAACCTCAGGTATTATCTCTATGCATGGATTTTATGCAGAACGTACCTTTGCCACAAATCCCCATCCAAGACACTTTTTACATGAGGCAACTAACCATTAATGTATTTTGTATTCACAATATCAAACAAAACATACGTATGATATACCTTTATCATGAGGGAATTGCTAGCAAAGGCCCAAACGAAGTGTGCTCTTTCCTGTTTGATTACTTAAAAGATGTCCCACCACTATTCACAGAACTTCGCTTGTTTGCAGATAATTGCAGTGGGCAAAATAAAAATCATACCCTCGCAAGATTTTTACTTGCCTTGACCCAGACAAGTCGTTTCGAACGAATTCAGCAATATTTCCCAGTGCGAGGGCACTCATTTCTCCCTTGCGATAGGGATTTTGCAACCATAAAAAGGGAGCTGAAGAAACATGATAGGCTGTATGATGTACCAACATTAAGAAACTTAATCTTAAAAAGCAGTAAGGAAGGAAAAGTAACTGTCAAGGAAGTTGACACTTTAGAAATAGTTGACTTCAAACAGTGGTGGAAAAAACATTTTAAGAAATCCTGTGTTTCCGAAGAGACTCGCCCTCGGCATATTCCTAAAGAAGAAAAAGTTCGCTTTGGCATTAGCTCTCTGATGCATTTTATCTATAACAAAAATCTGCCTGGAACTATTATCAGTAGCAACACTATTGACAGCATGGTCAAGCACACCTTTAGGATGGCCCACAACTCTTTTGACATACCTGAACTCCCACAACAACTTGCCTACCCTGAGGGTAAAGTTCCAATCAAACTAGCAAAGATTACAGACATAATCAAACTCCTACATTACATTCCTGATGAATATAAGGATTTTTATGAAGAAATAGTCAACTGGCCAACTACAGCACAAGAGATTGATGCTAGCATTCAGGATGATTGACTTGTTACTCTACTCTTTGATCAACAAAAACCTGTTAAAACATAACTTTTGTATTTTTCAACATGTATATTTGGGTAAAATACATTTCAGCTCTGTAAAATGCTTATTACTTTATTATCCTATGACATTAGAAACTAATTTTCAAAGAACTTGAACCTTTTAGGACATTTAACAAGATTAAAAATACGGTAGAAATCAATTCCGTGCAAAAAGGGCTTCAGTCCGTGGGAGAAAAAAATTTTTTACGAGTTGTACAATTTATAATTTCTTTTTATATGAATATGCCAAAGTTACTGAATGCATGAAGAACCCAACTTAATTTTTACATAAGTATTCTGCAGTTGGTAGAGAGAGGGGAAAGTTTTTTCAGTTTTCTCAAAATGTAGTTTTTGTGACTGAAGCCCTTTTTTCAGGGACCCATTCAGTTGCAATGTAGTCTGTAGGCGGACAAGATTCTGCGGGGAGGTCCACGGAGCTGTTAACCGACTAATCAGGCGACGTGGTGGGGGCACTGGAGGGGCAAGTGCCTGACCGACCGTGACACCGACACACCGTGCCACCTGGCGGGCTCAGCTGATACTTGTCTCAGCTGATTTTGGTACAAGTTTTTACCGCGCGCGCTTTTGTATCTATTTTGGATGCGTGTTTGAGTAACCTAGATAAAGGTAAGAATTGTCTTGTATCATGTTTTCTATATAACTATATTACAAATATATTTACTATATAACAAACATTATCATGTTAAGTTGCTAAACTCAATGTCAGCAGCGATTATTTCTGTCTTGATGCGTTTACATATCAAATGTAAAACTCGAGTAAAACTGAAATACAAACAATTTAATGAAAACTAAAAGCAATTAAAATATCGGTATGGAGAACCATACATTACTTCCATGTTCAAAGATTTATATTTAAAATCATAATGGAAATGAAATATTTCCACAGAAACTACTTCTTTCTACTTATAGATTCAGCCTGACCACAGTACTGTGCATGTGGTCACTAACGTATACCACCTTACATTATCGCACTCGATTTTCACTCATGATGACAGTCGATGGCACTGCCGAAACGTCTGGTTTTGCAGATAACATTGTACTTTGCTCAAACAGCCCGGGAAGGAATTTTTACACTAAACTACTTCTTTGTTGCCGATAACGTAGTACACATATAAAAACATAAAACGTTGCAGGTAAACTACCCCTTCTTCTTAACCGACCTTCACCAAAATCAAAAGACCTTGAGTGCTGTACACATTAGGGACGTATGCAAAAAATTATTTGATTCTGTTTGACTTTACGGCAGTTATCGTTCGTCATAGAAAAAATTACCCTTATTAAAACATTAAATGTTGCAGGTAAACTACCCCTTTCTCTTAACTGATCTTCACCAAAATCAATAGGTCCTGAGAACTCTACAATTCAGGGCTGTATGCAAAAAATTATTTGATTCTGTTTGAATTTGCGGCTGTTATCGTTGGCCATAGAAAAAAATCTACACACAGACACTTTTCGAAAAATGACTTTTTCGTGTTTGGAGGGTAGTACATGTACATGTATTTGATGTCATTTTGATCAATTTTGCTGCAATTGTAATCAATGTTATGGAACAAGCAAGTAAAAAATGAGTACTGTGTGTGCGTGCATGCACAGCTGCATGCTCATTACATTCAGTTACTTGATATGTAATGCTTTCACAATTGAAATACATTTCAGTGAGATAACAATTGGATTCGTTCCAGGGAAATGTAAAATTCCTGTTACAACCACACAATTTCTTGTAAAAGTAGTTCTTGACTTTTCCTTATACAGCAAGATGAACAATATAATTCACAACTCTAACCACTCTTTCCTTCTCAAAACGCTATTTAAAAAAAAAAGTGTCTAACAAAAGATCTGAGTATTCCTTCTTCTAGTTTGTTTGCCAACAGAAGTAAAATTAGTGTATACAAATATAGTATTATGCACCTATCTTTCAGTAGGTTTAATATGGCGCACAGTGTTGTATCCAATCTCCTCACAGTTTCGCTCTTAAGGTAGCAGTGCTTCAATATTTTGTTGAAGTTTTCTACGGACATATTGGTATTTATACCTAAATTGATGCGAAAGCAGTGAGCCTATTGTCTGAATTTTTCTTGACTAATATAACGTTTTTCAAAATACTTATAAAATGTTTGTGTATCCTCATCTGTGGATTGTGTCTTGGAGACTTCAAGGATCATTTTTTGAAAACTGTCTTTATCGAGTTCATGTAACAATGTCTGTAATGTTTTAAATGCACTGTCACGGTTCTCCATACCGATATTTAAAAAATGTTACAAATATAAATTTAAATTAAGAAAATAATTATTTTCCCACCTTTTGGAGAGTCTAATTGGCTGTCAACGGGTGCAATTGTCTTAGAAAATATTTTGCTTTTTCAGGATAGTTGATATCCAGGGTGTAATATCATGATACTTGATATCCAGGATTTAATGTCAGGATACCTGACAGTTTTTAATCATTTTATAACATGCGAGTTAGAAAAAATACTGTTTTGTAAAATTGTTCGCAATTTTTATAAACAGTTGTTAAGTGTGTCAGCAGGAATACTTAATTTATCTGCTATAATTCAAAATGGAAAATCATAAAAATTTTAAATTTCAGTTGCAGTTATAGACAAGTATAAAAGTAAACAAAAAAAATGTAATACAAACCCTTTTGATAACAGTTATCACATGTAACACTGCTTAGTTATATGACGATAAAAATGCTGGACTTAGAAACCATGTCATTCAACAGCAGACATCAAAACGTATTTGTGTAACTTCTAGGATGAAAACCTTCAAGCTTTAATGTGTTTCTAAATTTGCTGTCGCGTATAGCACACCATAAGTCTGAAATAAGTGGTTTCAGAAATCACTATGCTGTCTATACTTAGAGCACAATTATTTTACAATTTAGTTACAGACAGCAGAGTGCTGATTGTGTCAAACTGAAATATCACCACTGTTCCATAACTGTGAAGAGTTACTCTCTTATGCATGCTACCTACTTGCCAAGACCAGCTATAGGTATTTAAATGTTTAAGAGATGAACCCATTCTTTTCCCATGATCGCTTTTTATATTGTAAGTATAGTATGAAGTACTTGTGTTGTGTACTATATTCATGTGTATATAGTAATACTAGCAAAATACCCGTGCTTCGCTACGGAGTTTCACGTTGTACGTAATTGTACAATTATTGCTCGCTTAATAATATAGGATTAGATAGATTGTACAAATTCTCAACTCTTAGTTTGTTTATATACATTTATAGCAACAGCTATTTATTATTTATTTCGAGAAAATCGTTAGAGCCGTTTCCGAGAAAAAAAGGACATACATTTGAAATGAAATAATTGAAATAATAAAAGTGAAATTAAGTTCATTAATTGGACTTCGAAATTTTCTCGACTATAAAAACCTGCAAACAACGAAGTTTTTTTCAATTTAAAACAATGATTAAAATCTCAGGACTAAATGTATTCGGGGTTTCCAGTAAACTGAGATGTCAACCACTTCATTTACCAAGTATGCAATTCCCGCGATAAATTTCAGTATTTGGTATTTTGAATTTACTCTCATTCAAATTCTAGTAGCTTTACTCTTACGTTTAATATGAATGATAGAGTAGTGTCAGAAACAGAATAACATTTTTTTAAATCTGTTGTTTTCATCATTCATACTCATCATTATTAAAATAAGGTATATAAAAAATATTTATAAAACGATTATAATTTTCCCCGAGCTTTAAAATTTTATTTTCGTAATGTTATTTCTAAATGTTTAACTTCGTTCAAAATGTTTAACTTTGTTTTTATTTTCTTCTTATCACATTAATTATGTATTGCACATTTCATAATACTTAGGCCCTATTGCGGTTAACTTACATTAAAATTTTTATGCATTCATTTTATAAAATCCTTATGAAAAAAAATAATGTTCATCTTTGTTCAAAATGTTTAACTTTGTTTTTATTTTCTTCTTATCACATAATCCTTATGAAAAAAAATAATGTTCAACTTCGTTCAAAATGTGTAACTTTGTTTTTATTTTCTTCTTATCACATTAATTATGTATTGCACATATCATAATACTTATTGCGGTTAACTTACATTAAAATTTTTATGCATTCATTTTATAAAATCCTTGTGAAAAAAAATTGAATTATTTCGCAATATTTCTCACAAATACTACATATATTTAAGTGGCTGAAAAGATAATTAATTTGTACTAAGGACTTCTTTGTAAACTATATTTGTTGTTTTTCCTTGAGGTGCTGAAATTACTAAACTGCTAGAAGAACTTACCCTAGAAGCACCAACGTAAAGTTGACCATGAGAAAAACAGTCTTCTCGTAAATCAATTCCTACAAATTTTAAAGTCTGTCCTTCCGACTTATTGATAGTCATAGCAAAACATACCTTAAGAGAAAACTGTAGTCTTTTAAACTCGAATGGATACTGCGATGGAATTAGCGGTATTCTAGGTATGAAAACTGATTCGCCTCGAGCACAACCAGTGAATATCGTAGCTTCTACAAAATTTTTTTCAAAGCTGTTACCTGTAGTCTGGTTCCATTGCATAGTTTTGGAGGATTGAGATTTCTTAATAACATCACAGGTGTTCCTACTTTAAGACGAAGTATATGTGCCGGAAATCCAGGAGGGTTAAGCGTATTGAGAAATTCTACTGGGTAATTAACTGCTTCATCTGTTTCTATTCCCTTATCAACTTATTTGTATTCTACTACATGTCCTTCAAATGAGCGAAGCAATTGATCATTAATCTCAGATGCTCTGTCATTTTTAGGAGTTAAAATGGCACGTTCACTGAACCATTCCATAGTTTTTCTTTTATTCTAAAAATATCAGAATAAACTGTACTTATAAGCTGATCTAAAGTATTAACTACCTTCCCCAAAGTTTCCGGTATTAAAACTTTTCCTGCTCGTTCTGGATATTCTCCATTGCCTATTTTAAGCAGAAGCTCAGAAAATAGTCCTGCTGAAGAATCATTTTTTAAATAAACTCTCATATTAGTTTTAAGAGATAATTTCTTTATTCGAGGCCATAAACGTGACGATTTGATGCATGCTTTTACCTCATCTGCCCGAGTTCCTCTTTGTATGACAGGTAATGTTTGCCTAAAATCTCCAGCAAGTAAAACGGTGACTCCACCCATTAAAGATTTGGTGTTTCTTAAATCTTGAAGTGTACGATCTAAAGCTTCAAAACCACCCTTATGCATCATAGTGCTTTCATCCCAAACAATAAGTTGACAATCTTTCAAAACTTTGGCTCTATTACTCTGCTTAGCAATTTCGCACTTAGGAGATTCAGTATAGTTCAAATTAAGAGGTAATTTTAAAGCACTATGAGCAGTTTTTCCTCCTTCTAAAAGGGTAGCAGCAATCCCAGAAGACGCTGTAGCTAAAGCAATTTTTTTATTACTTCTCACTTTTGCTAATAGTAAATTAATTAAAAATGTCTTCCCAGTCCCACCCGGCGCATCTAGAAAATATGTCTGCCCTTCGGATGATTCTATGCTATTCATAATTTCAAGATAGATACTAAGCTGTTCTTGTGTTAATAATGCCTCGTTATTTCTTACCACTTGTTCCAATTTTTCCGAGTTGTAGTTCATTTCCCTTAAATAATCAATATTGTCAAAGAATTCTTCATTTCTTGTAGGCTGTGGTAAACTGTACTGTTTTAAACCGCTTGCTCCCAACGCCATCACAGCATCCTCGATCGATATCAAACATCTGTTATATATTTCGTTCGTAAATCCTTGAACCCCATCTTGAACTGCCCTTTCTACTTCATGCCTAAAATCTTCACTTAAACTATCTTTATTTTTTCCCAAAGATTTAAAGGGTCGGAAACATGACAAAACACCAACATCACTACAAACACTTTGCCGCATTTTATACGGTGATTCACACAAAGCAGCTTCTTGTAACGTATCATCCCAGTGTCCATCGCTTTCTAACAAACCTAAAGCTTTGCAAGCTGATTGAAATGTTTGATGAACTACACCGTTAACTGTTTTAAGGTATTCAAAAGATGTTGGACCTCGAACTACGTGTAGTAACAACCTTAGGTGAGAGCATTCAACGTTGTTTGGATGTACCGTATATACTCTTCCTAGGGCTGTGTCTTTCTTTATCCCTGGCCAATTCTCAACATTTACGCCTCGCTTTCTCCTTTCAAACCGTCTATTATCTTTCCAAACGTAGTAAGATGGAACTTCTGAGTACAGCAGAGTCTTGGCGAATTCATCTCTTTGGCACAACTCGAAGAATGCTAAAAGTGTTGTTTGAGGAGGGTTATTAACTCTCTGAGCTAAATTATCTGAGGTGAAATAAACACGTTGGCCATTTTCTAGATGTACAGCAAGATGAACAACAGTAGGGTATCGTTCATGAATTGGAAAATCAAGTATTCTCCAAACTGCTTCAGAACTACTGATATAACGCCCGCTTTCATATAGACTGACTTCATTTATTTCTTCAGTTTTATTGTGTAGGCCAAAAGCTGCCTGATCTGTCCCCTTATTGATATATTTGCAGATGTATTTAATAGATTTCACAGAATTACAAATTTCAACGTTAATGTGGGCATTGAAAGCGCGAGATAAAACGGGGTTGTAAGGCACAACCCAACTATTATCTACGTCTATACCTTTTATTTTTTACTGTGAAGCCACCATCATCGGATGATAACCTTCTATATTTCGGGTATCCATCTTCTCCGGTTTGCGTTTCTTTCAAAAGAGGTCGTGGATATTTTTTGCTGCACCGCCCATCTTTCATGCATGGAGAATTTACGTTAAAAGTACCACATGGCCCGTGAATCATGTTAGACTTAACAATTTCATGGAGAAGAGGATCTTTACTGACATCAGGTATTTCTGCAGAGATGACTTTATCAGTTAAACTCGGGGCCAGGCGATCTTTTAGCCAAAGCAAAATGTGCGCGTGCGGCAAACCACGTAGCAATATAGCACTCAACTTCACCAAAAACGCTGCCTTTCACTAACAGATCTTTCATAGCTTTAAGTTTAAGATGGAATATCCTTGCTATAATGTCATGCCGATCTTGTGATTTTTGACCAGGAAATAATAGATCTTTAAATTCTATCCACTTCGGATTACATGTGAAAGTGATAAAAACGTCAGGTCGACCTTTGCAACGAACGTATGTCATTGCATCCTGAGCCCGTTCATGCATATATCGTGGCCCTCCAGTGAAAGATGATAGAAGTACTACCAATTTTCCTAATTGATCACCATTCACATCTCTTCTTCCAATCGCATCTTTCAAATGAATATATTCATCGACTCTAAGTTTGCTTTGGTTATTTCTAATGTAATTTAATCGTTCAGTTTCAATTTTGGCAAACATATCAACCAAAAATTGACTCAACAGTGATCCAGAACGAAGAAGAAAGTTAAAGTCATTCTTTCTAACCATAATACGATATGCATAGAAATCTGAAGCTGTTATTTTTCCTCGTTGAAGTGTTAACTTTGTAGTAGGATCACAGTAAGGCATATTAATGCTGTAGCCATCTTCACCACGACAAAATAAAAGAGGATATTGTAAAGAATCATACGAACGATGAATTTCACTTATGCGGCGTAATTTGTCATCATGGCTTTGAAGAACAATATCTCGATTTTCAAATTGTTGTCCGCTAATTACTAATGCTATTTCAGATGCTGTTGACTCATTATATCGCCCTGCATGAGCACCAGCAGGTTTCCTATCAGCGTGAATAACTACTTCAAACTTGTCACAATTGTGAGGAACTTTTTCTAAAGTAGTTTTGAAGTCTTTGATGTAAGCGTTGTGCTCATGCAGCATATGCTGTAATTGCTTTACTAATGCAGGTTTTACGTCTGGATAGTGACTACACCTCAGTCTTGTTTCCCGTTCATCTTCTCCCACGAAGTAGATTTGAAGAAACCGAGCTTCTTGATCTGGCAATGGCAGTACACTTCCTCCTAAATGACATACTTGTCCGAGAACTTTAAAAGTTGGCATAAATCTATTTTGTACAACCTGTTTCGCACCAAATGACGTCATCTGAAAGCAACCATTATATTTACGTATCGAGCTTATGAAATGAACATGCTCGGGGTGACTATCGTTTAACAAACTATGAAGAGGCTCCGGTGGAGGTTGGAGGTTGGGTAGGTAACAGTTGCACTTCTCCACCATTACAGCACATTCCAGGTGTCTCATTTTTCCATTTAAGAGCTCCACAGTATTGGTACTCAGAATTCATTATACATATGCTTGTACATGGATCTGTTTCATAATTGATTTCTACGTTATATTCCATACCTGAACGAAGTTTTTGTGTCCATGGACGCTTTCGTCTTTCTTCTCGAACTCCAGGCGTATTTATTTCATAACGATTTTGAGCTGCTCTATGAACCTGAGGGTGTTGCTGCTGATATGCGGCTGCTGCACTCCTATAAGCCTCAGGATGATTTTGCTGGTACTTAGTATTAGCAATCTGACGTGCAAGGGGATTGTTTTCCAAAAATGTTTTCTTAGCCGATTTTAGTTGCTGTTTGCGTGTTGCATTGCTATACCTCGCGCTTCTTAACTTGTTTCTTGCCCTCGGAAGGTGATGGTGTCAACATTAGATGACTTTGGATTTTATATACGTCAAAATGACCATTAGATAGTGCGCCAGTGAAGCGCAGTCTTTTAGTTGGATTGTCATTATTACCAAATACATCATAAAGTTCATTATTGAGGCATACTTCAAAACAATAAGGAAACAATTCTCCTGCTGCCGTTAGTTCAATAAATCCAGCATAAGGTGAATGCTGAGACATATGAGTGTAATAACTAGGGGAACGTGGGGCAGGACGGGGTACTTAATGTTTGAACACAAATATTTTATAATAAATGTTTCAAAATTTTCTGTTTTAAATATAAATACTTTTATTATTACATTAAGTACAAGAAATTATCATTACATTTTAATTTGGTAAAAACACATTCTATATATCTTAGATTAAACAAATACATGTCATTTGTCCCGTTTTGCCCCGCTGGTGGGGCACAATGGGGTACCTTCCTTTTTATAAAATTCTGTCATGAAATACAAAAAGCATTATTGTCAAAAAACAAAAATCTATATTTCTTAAATGAACTTCATGTTTCACAAAGAGCACAAATGTGTGTGACATCCTCGTCTTCACTTTCGATTCCTGCGCAAGAGTTGTGAGCCCATTTTAGGCAAGAAACACATCTAATCCAACCTTCTTCAGAAAAATCATGACAGTAGAGACACTCATCTTCGCTATCGACTTCTTCATTAGATGACTGAGGAGTTACGAAAACAGTTGGTTTGTTAAGGTTATAGTTTTTGTCATTTTTAGGTGATATGTTTCTCTGTTTATCTGGATATTTTTTCAGAGCTTTTTTAGAAAGTAAAAGGCGTCTTTTCACTGGTTTCTTGACCCCACTTTTATTTTTTTCAGCACTCTGTAGCTTATTTTTATATGGTGATGATGTTAAGATAGTACTTTTACCACGATTTTTTGAAACACGTTTATTTTCCTGAGAAATTTTTGGTATGGGTAAAATGTTTTCCGGGGTGGCACATTTGAAATTAGGCCTACTACAGCTCGGCATATTAAGTTTTTCAGGACTACTCAGAGATGGTGAGGTCAGGTCTGCCTGTATATTTAAAACTGTAGCCTCATTAGCAATGTCAGTAGGGAGCTGGATGTCTGTAGTTACCGAAGGCAAAAAATCTGCATCATTAAAAACATTCATATCAACAGGCCATATGCCTGTTTTCCGGAACCCGTTCACGGCTGTCATCATTGTTGATGCTTGAACATAGGCGGTACCAAACAGAGAAGCGATCTGGAATAATGTCACCACTTTTCCTGGATTGCATCTAAGCCATTTACGGACTTCCTCCTCATAGTATTTACTTAAGGGCTTCATAAATGCAACGTCAAGGGGTTGGAGTCTATGGGAACAGTGGGGAGGGAAACACAAGAGAATCACTCCATTTGCACGAGCCATATCAATTAGTGCTAAACTTTTCGTGTGTGTTGAATGCCCATCCAAGAGTAGTAGCATTGGTTTCTCTTTTTTTGCTCCTGTAAAAGATATGAACTTTTCAAACCAAACTAAAAAAAGTTCTTTGGTCATCCATCCTGTTTCATGGACCTGTGAAGTCGCACTTGGGGGAAGTCCGGTCTCAAATTCCTGCTGCATCCGTTTTCTAGGAAAAATTAGCATTGGAGCGATGTAGGTTCCAGCAGCTGAAAAGCATATTTCAGCTGTAACAGTTTGACCCCTCTTGGCTGATGTGACTGTGCCAACCTGTCTACGGCCTCTTTTTGCTATTATCTTCGAATGCCCTTTAGGGTTTACAGTTAGACCTGTTTCATCACAGTTATAAATCCTATCTGGTGTAAGCTGGTAAGTATCAACTACGTAGGATAGATGGCTGAAGAACTGTTTTACAGCAACCTTATTGAAGCCCATCGCACGAGCTGCAGACGTAGCCTCAGGTCTTCTTATGCTTAAATTAGGGTGGCGAGTTAAAAATCCTCTTGCCCAGTCTACACCAGCTTTTCCATTCTCACCAAATGGATGATTCAATTTATTTCGCTCTGCTAGCTGGAAAGCAAGGTCACGAAGTTCATTGATAGTAAGACCGAAGAGTTGAGCCTCCATTTTAGTTAAATAATCCACAAGCTCGGATTCTTGTGCTTCATTAAAAACACAAGTGAAACGTCCCATAGATTTCTTCACAGAATGCTCTGGATCATCTCTTTTTTTCTTAACGTGGCGCTCTAAAGTTGTTTGTGGCACTTTGAACTGAAGAGCTGCCTTTTTGTATCCCATTGAGCCATTTATTACTGCTTGAACAGCTTCTTGCATGGAAACTGCCGACCACTCTTGCCTCTGCGTCTTTCTTTTGTAATCTCTCACCATTCTACAAACACAAACAACGCGAAAAACCAATTAGCCTACATTTTACTAATGAAACACCTATGGAAAATACGTGGGGCAGAATGGGGTACTACCCCGTTGTGCCCCACCCCGTTCTGCCCCACAGTTACATTTTTAGGTTATAGCGTTGTGACAGGATAAAGTTTTCACGAAGCTTAACGAAAACATCAGGATTAGAAGTGTATGAAACATGTTATAATACAGTATACACGGAAATAAATTCTAATTAACTCACTCTTACTTACATGAGCTAGAAGAAGTGCGCGATATTGTAGAAACACAAGCAAATATGGTGCAGCACCTTAATCATACACAAAGACAGCAACAATGGCTGCTAATCTCTGTGTGGTAATAGGTAATACTATACTGACGTAGTTATGAGAAATTCCAACAGATTGCACACCGTCTGTAAAAAATAAAGGCTGTACCCCGTTCTGCCCCACTACCCCGTTATGCCCCATATTCCCCTACTGGAGTCGGAATAATTATTACCGTTATTATCTTCAGAAAACGCAGAAAATCTCCCAGTTTTCTGCTACATGTAATACGATAGTTTGACGAATATGACAACATTTTTCTTGAGTATTATTCATAATGTAAGATAGAGATCGAAATAGACACGCACCATCCCCAATAATTGGAATTACGGCGTGCATTACATTTTTACCATTAATATTTAAATAATCAACAGCCACATTATGTAGTTTAAATATATAACACTTATTTATGAATCGGATATTAGAGTTAAAAAATCAAATAATTAACCACACTTGTAAACCATACATAACCATACATATTTGTAAACATACAAAGGTTTTTTTAATTGTTGTAATATTTTAAACTGAATTACACAGTCTCGGCCACGGTCTCGAGTCTATCGAAAAAACTCAAAACTTTACTAATAATTAATTACTAACTTTTACTAATTATAAATTAGTAATTACTAATAATAACAATACTGCAATTACTAATAATTGCAGCAATAAGATTTTTGTATATATTTCTAATGAAACAACGTTATAATGCAACAACGTTATAACAACGAAATTCATGTGTTTCGAACGAAATCTCGAACAAAACTAAAATCTGTAGTTTCAAATTGTATAGATTCATTTAAACATTTAGGTAATTATTGGTATTAATAATAGACACGGAGCGGTTGACAGACCGGTTTTTGAACTTGCACATGCATGTTTAAGCGTGTATATATGACGTACACAACAATGTGGGAATACGTTTTCTTTTAAATGAAAGTTAAAAAAAGATCAAAGTAAAATACAGCTTCAGTAAAAACCAAACTTTAAGTATATATACGTAAAAACCAAATGATTTTATGATAAGTAGTAACCTTGTATTGATAAAACAAAAGATACAATATACATGTATAGGTCCATGTGTAAAAACAATATAACAATTTCAAACGGCCAGGGAGTCGATTACCCGCACCCGTCGTTTCTTGCTACTGTTAACACAGATGAAAAGTACAGTATGCAATAGTAACATGTCACCCACAATTATTATTACAAACAATCGCCAATTTTTTATTTGATATTTATTTTTGTGTTTCAAAAACGAAGATGCCAAATTACGTGACTAAACAAAATACCCGTGCTTCGCGACGGAGTTTCACGTTGTACGTAATTGTACAATTATTGCTCGCTTAATAGTATAGGATTAGATAGATTGTACAAATTCTCAACTCTTAGTTTGTTTATTTACATTCATAGCAACAGCTATTTGTTATTTATTTCGAGAAAATCGTTATTCCGAAGGATCGTATCGAAAAAACACCTATCCTATGTTGGTTCTCCCGTTGCGTAAAATATTTGTGCCAAGTTTGGTTGAAATCGGTCCAGTGGTTTTGGAGGAGATGTGGAAGACCCCAAAGGACCCCATCGAAAAAAACACCTATCCTATGTTGGTTCTCCCGTCGCGTAAAATATTTGTGCCAAGTTTGATTGAAATCGGTCCAGTGGTTTAGGAGATGTGGAAGACCCCAAAGAACCCCCCAAAGGACCCCATCGAAAATAACACCTATCCTGTGTTGGTTCTCCCGTTGCGTAAAATATTTGTGCCAAGTTTGGTTGAAATCGGTCCAGTGGTTTAGGAGGAGATGTGGAAGACCCCAAAGAACCCCCCAAAGGACCCCATCGAAAATAACACTAATCCTGTGTTTGTTCTCCCGTTGCGTAAAATATTTGTGCCAAGTTTGGTTGAAATCGGTCCAGTGGTTTAGGAGGAGATGTGGAAGACCCCAAAGAACCCCCCAAAGGACCCCATCGAAAAAAACACCTATCCTGTGTTGGTTCTCCCTTTGCGTAAAATATTTGTGCCAAGTTTGGTTGAAATCGGTCCAGTGGTTTAGGAGGAGATGTGGAAGACCCCAAAGAACTCCCCAAAGGACCCCATCGAAAAAACACCTATCCTATGTTGGTTCTCCCGTCGCGTAAAATATTTGTGCCAAGTTTGGTTGAAATCGGTCCATTGGTTTAGGAGGAGATGTGGAACATACATACAATGGAGGGGGGGGTTGCCCCTTAGGAGTGAAAGTTTTTAAAACCGTTTCTTAGTGAGCATCTACGACCCCATAAGAATATACCTTCAAATTTTGAGATCATTATCTTCAGTAGTTTTGCTCTACGTTGATTCTCTCTCAGTCAGGACAAAGCCGCTTATATATACTGTATACAGATTCAGACTGACTTTGCATGTTAACTGTGAGTCTGTGTGATGACAACACAAAATCATAAAACTGTTTGTGTATAACTGAAATTTACAGTGTATCGAAGTGAAGAAGGAAGTTATGTCCTTCTACATGAATACTACATGAATTCGTTTAATTTTTACTCAGTAAAAGGTAAAAAATTTAGGTGCTTAAAACGTATAATTGAAAATATTAATATCAAAAGTTTTAAAATATGTTATAAAGAACGATATATATTCATATATTTGATAATGCAGTCTGAGTATAACTCCATTCATGTGTAAGTACTGGTATTTTCTGTAAAACCAATAAATTGTACATTTAATACAGTAAAGTATTTTTATCACCTTATGTGCATAATTTGGCCTCCACATTTGTTATTTATTTAAAACAAATAATTATTCGCTATCCGTACTAATAATTGTAATAGCAATTGAACAGAGCTTAATTAAGTACAATCCAACCATGGTCAGATTCTGTGTGATTAATTTAACTTGTGATTTAGATAAGTGTGTAATTTGGAACAGATGTGTGAAGACAGTTAATTAGTATTCCTCAAACTTCAAGTAACACGCTGTTACTGAGGTTATGTCAGACAAAAGTATGAAACATTCGCATTCTGTAGCGCTGAACGATTACATAAAATATTGTAAGTATTTCTGCTTACGAGAGAACACACGTAGGAACACCGCACACAGCTAAACAAACCGAAAATAAGTTACAGGTTTATCGTCAAGTCTACAAAGACTCGGATAGAGCGCAGCCGCATCCCATCCCATCTATTAATCGTACGGGCAGACGCTTGTCAGCCCACAATGCGAATGTATCACACAAGCAGCGTCTGCCCGTACGATTAATAGATGTGATGGGACGCACCTTCGCTCGCCCCTCCAGTGCCCCCACCACGTCGCCAGATTAGTCGGTTAACAGCTCCGTGGACCTCCCCGCAGAATCTTGTACAGGTACGTGCGTGAGTGGTCTGGTCTGGCGCGAAGCCGAGTGCAGGCGGCGGGGGACTATTTTTTTGTGTCGTAGTAATTAGTACGACTTGCAGAATTTACAAACTTTCATACGTTACATACTGGATAGTTATCAAGTAATTCCTCCTGCTTCCGCTGCTATGAGTGCGCCAGTATCGACAATGGAATTGTAAATTTAGCGTGCAGAACCTTAATAAAGAAACAAATTGAAAATGGCGGCTTGTACTTACATTGGTAGTAGTACAGACAGTACAGTTGTCAGTTAGCAAAAAAAAAGTAGTACTAGCTTTTGCCTGCAGTTCCGCTCTACAATTTAAAGATTTTTTTATGTTAAATGTACTTACAGCGTTCAATTATTTATAGAATTATTAGGCTTAGAAGTGTACTATTGTTATTATAATGATATACATTTATTATATAGATGACAGAGACCACGTGTATGCAAAAGTTGTTTTGTAGGTACAAAAAAACTTCGGCTTGATTTATAATTATTATTTTTAAGAAACAATATTATTACATACTAGTTCATTTAAGGCCTATTAGAGGGCTCTTCGCCAGGTTCAAATTTTTTTTGCACGCTGTACGGCCGTGTGTGTGAGTATAGACAACAATAGTGTGCGAGTGAGAGGTAATGATTAGCGCCGCCATTTTAAATTCGTTTCTTTAATAAACCAGGTTATAAGATTTTTCCAATATACCCATTATTTTCTTTCGTAATAACCAAAAATTTGTTTAGTGGAAAATTTAGTGGTTATAAGAGTAACGCCGCTTTTTGTTAGTGGTTTTCTGGTGGTTTTAGAAGTTGAATCTGGTGGAGAGCTAGTTCAACTGTTGGCAACACTACTCGGATAGTTAACGGTGAAATAACTATTCTAACAAATTGTTATGCTGACTAAACCATATATTTTCTTTTATTCAAAAAATTTCTTTTCTTTCTACTATTATTTCCCTCAAATCATCAGACTCTCCCCTTTCTTTAAACACACTACTCCATTTTTATAACATAAAACTCATAGATATGAAACTAGAAGTGATTAATAACAATAAATTATACATGATTAATTAATATATATTTAATAATGACAAACTTTTAATATTTTTGCATTCTTCCCCACACACCCTCTCATTCTGAATATGTATTTTACACCTTTTTTTCTACTCAACCTTTCCCTCTGTTGAATTTAATTAAAAAAGTTTTTGTTTTAGATATGGCCAATTGACTAGTTAGGTGCTTATCCTGTTTGTGGAAGTATCCAATCTGTTCCACCACCAACGCTAATTTACGATTTTCCCGTAACAGTCCGAAAATAGTTTCTCAACTGTCACATTTTGAAAAACTGTTTTTAATTAATTTACATTCTGCACTACCATAATTAAAATAACATTTTTGTCGGCCGACTTTAAATTTGCTCGCGAGCACTGATTTCTTCTGACCCCGCGGTCCTGAAGCTGGTGTCGACTGCCGAGCCAGCTCGGCGTGGGTACGCGCTCCCTTGGGTGTAGCCGGACACGTGGCCACAAACTTGAGCTCTGATTGGTTGTTTCCATCGAATGTTCCAGGAGTTTGGTGGGGGACATTCTTTTAATTTCCCACGTGGTCGATTCGTGTGTACCTAGTACCACTACAGGGCGTTCCCAAAAGTTGTACATTGAGTGGTTTTACAAGTTAGCGAAGATAGATGGGAGGGAGAAATTCTTTAGCAAGACTAAAGAAATCGCAAGGTTGTGGTGGTGGGGATACCAACAAAAAATACCTTCAAAAAGGTACCAACTCTGCCTTAAGGCCTGGTTACACAGTGCGAGCTAGCATCCGAGCTGGCCTAGTCAGTTACTGCAGTGCAGCTACTCGCACCGTGTGACCGCATCGTACGAGTTACTGTCATGTGCGAGCCGGTTAGTACCTCGCATCCGAGTTACTACAACATTTTTTGTTTTTACTCGCATCTCGCCTTTCCCCGCCACGCCACAAGCAGCAGCTCGCATGCGACTCGGACGTCAACTTGCACGGTATTGTGAAATGACAGTAGCTCGTAAGCCCGGGACCACGCCGGGTGCATTCTTCGTTGCTGCATGTGTTTTTGTGTTTCGAGTAGCGGTTAAAAACAAAAAATGGCGGATAGATGGACTTCCGAACAAAATATAAAGTTTTTGGAGTTATACAAGTACCAAACCAACTTATGGAATTGTTTGGATCCTAATTATAAGAACAGAGATTTGCGTAAACCCTCGCTTGAACACATTCGCATGGAATTGGGTTTACAAGACACGAATGAAGTAACAAAAAAGATCAAAAATTTACGTTCTACGTATAACCAGGAGTTATTGAAAATTGAGAAAAGCAAAAAAAGTAGATATGGCACTGATGACATCTATAAACCATCCATCAAATGGTTCGATGCTATAGATTACATTATGAAAATAATTAATCTAAAAGAAAAACAAACAACAAGTAATCTGGTACAAGTAAGTATTTTATTATTATATAGTATTTTATTTATAATCACACAATCATATAATTTTGCCAAGTAACTGCTCTCTCGCCATTGAAGTAATTTTTATATTTATCTCGCATTTTCTCTGCTATTGCTTTCTATCTATTATTGATCCGCGAGCGATGGATGCTTTGTAATTCATCAATTTCTGACCTCCACTGCCCCAAATTGATTTGAAAGTTCACGATGTCTTCATAATCTGTCGTTCCTGGTGGTGTATAGGTTCTTGATGCAGTGATACGTAACCAGTTGTGTAACGTACATGCACATAAGACGATCTTTATCGCAGTGTCCTCTTTAACTTGAATTGGTTTTCCCAAAACACGAAAACGAGATGCTAGAATGCCAAACCCATTCTCAACGATTCTTCTTGCTCTGCTCAATCTATAATTATAAATCTTTTCTCTTATAGTTGGTGTATGTTTGTAGGGCTTTAGTAAGCACGGCTTTAAAGGGAAGGCATCATCTCCAACTAGAACACCATTTTCAGGCAACAATAAGTTGTTTTCTAGATAAGGATACAAAGAGCAGTTTTGGAATACCCCACCATCTGCATTACGACCATATGAGCCTATATCTACATATCTAAAACAATAATCGTGATCCACGATGGCCATAAGCACTATACTATTTGTTCCTTTGTAATTATAGTATTCACTACCACAATTTGGTGGTGCTTGAATTGTTATGTGTTTCCCATCAATAGCTCCACAGCAACTTGGGAAATTCCACCTCGAATGGAATCCTACTTGTATATCTTGCCATTCCTCCATATTCGGTATCTGAAAAATGAAATAGTATTGTTAATTGTGATTTGACTTAAAATAGTATCGTTAAAAATTCCAAAATAAAATAGTATTGTTAATTTCAGGAACCACATCATGCATCAACGTCAGGGAACGAGTTGTCTGAAGAATCTTCAGAAACTAATAACGAGGGCCTTGATACTAGTGGCAATAGCAACAACACCGTTGAAATACAACCAATGAAGCCACCAAAAAGACCAAGATCAAAGACGAAATTGTCACCAGAAGGGTCTGAAATTCAAGCAGCCGTGAATGAACTCAAGGAACAAAATCAAAGTTTAACAATGTCTGCCCCGAGTCCAAGAGAATCAGAAGATGAATGTGATGTAATTGGAAGACATGTAGCACTGCAGCTCAGACAGTTACCGCCAATTGATAGAATTGATGCGACGGATGAAATACAGGCCATACTTTCTAGATACCGTAAGACAGCCCTCTGTGCTAGAAATGTGTATACACTTTCTAATTACAGTTCCGAATCTGCTCCATCACCACAGCCGACTGTAGGGTTCCCAACGAGATCACCACTAACCTCTACACCAACGTCTACTTACTATCAGTCTGTTGAACCTTCAGTGTCTGCACACTCTACACAATTGAAACAATACTCGCAAGTGATGTACTTGCTGCAGCAATGACATTCACTGATATAATAAACTAAGCTATGTAGTATTGTATTACTATGTAAGGTTCATTTTTAATACATGCAAAAAAAGTTAACAAATCAGTTGTGAATTTGATTATGAATAATAAAAATTACTTACTTTGATAAAATCTTTTAGACTTTCATTTATAGCATCACACACTTCTGGTATTATTTTAATTACGGATGCTTTTGAAATTCTGAAAAATATCGACAACAATCTATACGATATTCCAGAAGAAAGGTATACCAGGGTTATCTCCAACTTCACTCTTGCAGGTATAGCATCCCCCATCTGTGTATCTTCACGTTGAATTTTTGGAGCAATTAAATTTAAGAGTATTTCCACTTGTGTAGGTGTCACTCTCATAACTGCTTTATATTCTCGGGGATCTTCATTATATAGTTCTTTAAATATTGTATGCGTTGCCCCTTTCCTTTGCATCCAATTCCTGACCCAAATCGTTCTGTTTTTCTTCTTTTTTGTACAGCACTTTCAGCTCGAAGTGTTTCAGCGCAAAGTATTTTTGTAACCGCTTTTATTACGGTATAAACTGTGATCAGTCGTGTATTTTGCGACAACATTGCACGAGACCTAAAAGCTACTGAAAAGATGCGAGTACACACGTGCAGTAGCTGTCTAATTTCACGCCAGCAACTCGCACTTGTGTGACCGGGCGAGGCGAGTCGAGCTACTGTCATGCGAGTACACAGGTGCAGTAGCTGTCCACTGTCAGGTCAGCAACTCGTATTGTGTAACCAGGCCTTTAGACTTCCAGAGAATCGTGCTTGTAAGCGTATCGTGCTTCGTGTGCCAACTCTGTTTTGATTAGTGATTTCTACGATAAGTTGGAAATGTTATTCACTCGTTTAAATGTCAATCCTTGTGTGTTACGGAATCACATTTGGAATGTTGATGAAACAGAACTGCAGTTTGTTGTGAAGCTAAACTAAGTTGTCACATCAATTGGAAAGAAATATATTTACAAGAGAAGTTGGGGCGAAACTACTACACTAATTGGATGCATGTGTGCGAATGGGTCTTGGATTCCACCCTTTGTGATATTCATGGGCATTCCCAACAACGAAAGACTAAAGGACAATGCTTTGTTTAACACACAAGTGAGACTGTCAAAAAATGGGTGGGTAAACGCAGATATTTTCAGAGAGTGGTTTCAGTTCTTCATAAAAACAGTAGGTGAGAGGCCAATTGGTTTGCTGATGGATTCTCATGGTGCCCATATGACTCCTGAGATTTTCACGTTGGCTGCAGAAAACGACATTCACCTGCTCACCTTCCCTGCGCACACACCCCACCTGTTGCAGCCACTTGATGTAGGCATCTACGAATCTTTGAAGAGTGCTTGGGGGAACGCCTAAATGAACACATGGCAGGAAAAAACCCAAATGACAAGCCAACAAGTCTCAAATTCTTTCTTTGAGTTCTTTAAGCCAGGATTTATTGCAACCATGAGCCACAGCAACATAACAAATGCATTTAAAAGAACAGCAATTCTGCCTTTCGACAGAAATGTAATACCCACTGCAGCTACAGCACCTTCACAGTTTACTGCAGATACTGAGACGCCGACAACTCCTGGCTCATGTGATCAAGAGGATGAACCTACTTCAAATTTAACAGATTCAGTAGAAGACAACATTCCATTTCCAGAAGACCAACTTCCAATACCAAAGACAACAAGACAAGAAAAGAAGAGACCATCAAGGCAATGTCCGAAGGCAAGGGTCATTTCACCGTGGACAACTTCTTCTTCAGATACGATCAACGACCTCCAGCTATGTAGCAGAACCTCCAATAATGACAAACTAGGACCAAGCAAGCTAACTCTATGATAACTGGAAGTGCAGTGTGTGTCAGAAGCTCTACTCTGATGACGAGAATGGTGCAGAATGGATTCAGTGTTCATTTTGCCACCAAACATTTCGTCTGACCTTCAGAGTGATGATCCTGATGAAGAAACAGGAGTTTTTATGTGTAATGACTGTGAAGGGAGACCAGGACTGAAGTGACGGTAGGAAATTTGTTGTGTTTCAGCTAATATGAATGACTTTTTTAAGGATTCACTTAATAGTAGGATTTTTATTAAGAGAAATTACATATTTGTGACACACGATGTCTCTAGTTACAAAACTTTCGTTCTTGTTATAGTTTTCTTGAAAGTAACTTATTGTTCAATAATATTTTATAATTTAATGGATTATTATGCAATGTATCGTATTACCTAATTTAATAATGTAAATTTTTATAAATTACTTCTGTAGTAATATTTGTTTCATGAGTTTTTCCCATTTCATAGTAGCTTCAAATAACTTAACTCGTTTTTTGCTTACTTTGCCATTTAATGTGTGATTAATTACTTTTAATGATTACGTTTTGATGAAAAATGATAATAGCAGAAATATTTTATATTCTAATTAATTTTAAATTTTAAATGTGTTGTTTAGTATTATGATGTATTTTTAATAAATTTGTTCTTCAATCACTTTCAGACTATTGCCAAATTACCTTACCAGTGAGACGGGGCTAATTAAAGTCCCCTCCCTCCACCATTTTGATAATGAAAAATATGAATTTCCATTTAGTTCAGAGATAAAGAATGTAGGAAAGTAATGAGATATGTAGACAGATTTTTCAACGAGTAAATTAGATGGGTTAGAAATTAATTTTTCGTAAATTACTCCCAAATTACCTTACCTTGCCCTACCTGTAACGCCATTATGTATACAGCCAGCAGACGTTTAACGCCATGGTGGCGTTAAAGGTCTACAACCAGTGACACACGTCTTTTAACAGCAATACGTAAAATAAAATGAGCTCAATAAACGGTGGTTATTCAGATATGTAAAGAGAATGAGAGAGTGTGTGAAAATATAAAGAGAAACAGAAAAAGTACTGGTTTGTATATAGAAATTTGTGTATTGAATTTTGTGATTTATATGTTTGGGTAATATCAAAGATAAAGAGAAATTAATTGTTGCATAATATTTACTTAAAATAAATAAGATTTGTTTAGTAAGATAAACATGCGTTTAGAGTAGTTATTACGCCAAAACCTAACCTTATTTTCTGTGGTGAAAAGCTCGCCTAATCGAACCTGTGAAAGTTTCTGAATTAAGGGAGATAAATTATCTAAATTATTTCTTTTGGGGAAAAGTACAATAGTTTCCATATTTGCTCTACAAAATATGGTGGCGATCTTGAGGGCTGTTTGGAATCTTCTGATGGTGTTTTAAGGTAAGTGCTGTGCTGAACCTGTAAGATTCAGCGCGATTTCTGTAATTGACGATTGGAGAGTGGGCTGATCTCTAGCGGAAAGACGGCGCGAAACGACTGAATATACCGCCTGTAGTTATAGGCAGTACAGAATTTAATGCGGTAATTAGTGCTGCGCCCTACCCGTGGATAGGAAAGACTACCGGTTTAGTTTAGACAACGTTGGTCGGTGTCGGCACCTGCCGACAACTGGCAGTATGAAAACTCCAGGTGCTGCTTCCTGGCGTCAAGTGCGGTACGCAAACGGACACGAAGCTGGATTTTCTGATTAAGTTGTCTGACAAAATACTTCGTGGCTGACGGTCAACGCCATTTTTTCTCCGGTAGAGAAATGAAGATTTCAACAACTACAAGCCTTCACACTATGTCTAGATAAATCTATAAACGGCTGCGGTAAGTCTCGATTACTTTCATATTAATTAACTACTATATTTCACTGGAGAAAACTGTTTTTTAATAACCCTAAGTAAGTTGAGTCTATTCACCTGTTACGACCTCGTGCACTTGTGCAATACGCAATTTGTTGGTAAAGTTTTTAAAACTTTATAAAACATTCCATTCAAGTGTCAGAATTTCGGCACTAAAAAGTAAAGTATATTGAATACAAAATATTTAAGTTTAAAATTGATCTAACATCGATGTAACGAGATTCGTGTTACATCAATCTAGTTTATTGCACAAGGCGTAGTTGGGTTACAGTAAAACTTTATTAATGTCTGGTAACTTACTCAGGCACGTTTTGAAAGTAAATAATGTCCAATTCATATTATTTTCTGTAGTAAAAACTATGTATTTGAAACAACTCTTAACCACGTGGTATCTGCATATTCACACTATGTATAAAGTATGAGATGGTACAAAGCCATAATTAATTGTCAAATTGCAAACAGGGTAACTCACATTAGGTGAAGTTAATATTATGAAGAATTACTGTTATAAAGATTTTCAAATAAGGCATGTTGGCCATATAAATTTTATCAAGTTTAATTAAGTAGCTCAATAGCTGTGTTGACTTTATGTATGTATTTTGGAGGGTGTGCAAACTTTAGTGGGGCATTGTGTGGTGTTCTCTGACTAAAATATATAATGGTGTAATTAGGGTCCACCGCAATAGACGAGAAAAAGACCTACTACATAGCTGAACTATGAACATCATAAGCTCTCATCTTCGATACCGGAGGGATTTGGAGGACCACAACCAACACCTAAAATGTCGACCACGAGATTGTCACCTCAATAAATAAAATCCCTCATGGACGAAATCAGGTGATACAAAACCAATTATTAATTACACATAGAGTCAGCACTCAAGCATACCCAGTGACCAGTTATATATATCTATCAACTACAACATTTCAAGTTTTAAACTTTCATTTGGATCCCCAATTGATGGGACAGTTTAGTGTGTGGACTGGGTGCAAAATTAATTGTAAATTTCAGTATATTTCTGGTAAAATTGTCAGCTCAGAGACTGGCATGCATTACACAGTTCACATTCAGCATAGATTTTCCACTCATTTCATCATAGGGGTTTCTTTACAGATTTTAAATCAACTTGCTATTAGTAATTTATCGTGTTCAATTCAGTAGTATATATATATATATTCTTAATTTAAAAATCAGTTTAATTCATTTGTATAAAAAATTACTGGGGAGGCAGGTGCATTTTCAACAAGTTTCAACCAGAAGGAATGCCTGTCGATACAGTTTTGAACTTGTTTGTTGAGACAAGTTGAAAGATGAATCATCAGGCTATTAACATGTCCGTCTCTGGGCCAAGTGTATTTTTCATAGGGTTATAATATTATGCAATATTTCTCTTTTTATTAATTGGCCATGTTTCAGTATATATAAATTCTTTATATTATTTATGATAACTGGGGGGCGTTCACTATTTTAAATATTTTTAATTTCTCACTGTTATAGAGCCCAGAAGGGCAGTATGGTATAACTGCATTAGGCACTTAGTTTTGAATTTTATTATGTCCTGGGGACTACTGTATGCTTAAGCATTATCTAATACACCTGATGTGTAATCAACCAGCACCATGGGGGTAATATAAAAATAAATTTGTAATCCTAACAGGGATAATTATAAAAAAAAAAAGGAAGTAAGAATTTATATACACCATGAGGGTAATATAAAAAGGGCGTGGCAAGAGATCCTTATGTATGTTGTATCGTATACTATTGTATAATGTATATGTATTGTGGAACATGTTATGTGTGTATATTTCTGTGTAATTTTGGGGGTTATAAGTATTATGCATTTAGTGTATTTTGGTGGGGACTTTAGATATAGGGTTCATTTGTTCGATGTCTTTTTATAAAAGAAAGTTAATACATGGAGTCATGTAGGTATATCCTTTTCATTTTTTATAACAGGTATTCTATCTCAATTAATCATTGCTGATCATTTCTTAAGGAAATAATTTATTTTATTTAACCTTATAACAAGTATATGAATTGTCACCCTTTAAAATTTATTTAATTTGTTTGAGTAATTATTATTATAATTAATATTAGCAAGGAATCTATACCATTTATCTTCATTAAGTTATATGAAGCATTCTAAAAGGAACATATAAAATAAATTTTATATTTTATTAATATTTTAATGGCAGCTTTATTTCAAGGTTAGTTATGGTTTTAAATTTCAATTCATTGGTAGAGTGACATAGCAAATTATTTTCTTGGTTTCAATAAATATTTTCAGGTGGCCTTGTTGAGAAAGTATACTTTATTTAATTAACTATTTAAGGGGAATTATAGATTACTGTTGGGTTTATTTATTTTATTATTAATTGTTTACTGAGATAGAATAATAAAAAGGATTTGTTAATCGTTTAATTCTTGAGTTTTCATTGCAAGTCCCGTCTCACTGGATCCAGCGCATTTTTGGCTTCTCTAGGCTTTATCCTAGTTATAATTAACTGTGGCCCCTCTTTACAAAAAAAAAAAAAAAAAAAAAAAAAAAAAAAAAAAAAAAAAAAAAAAAAATCCAAAAATTTTTCTCAAAAAAAAAATCTTTTTTTTTACTGCATTAAGTTAAAGAGGGGTTACAGTGCGTAAAAGAGTTTGCGGTAACCAGGGTAAGCAAAGTAAGTAATAATTCTTCTTGGTTGATTGTAAATTGTTTTTACCTTTACAACATTATCCTCATCTACTGCTGCACTAATTACATCACAAGGTAAGTACTCAATATCATCAATTCTCTCAATATATAACATCTCTATTAATTCTTTATAACCTATATTAACCTTAAAAATTTCGATCTCTCTCTCCTCATAATACCTCTCACAACCCTCCTGAACTATCTTACTCCATGCAAAGGACAACACAACGTTATTTAAACACATCCTGGCTTTACCAGGTATATCGCAACAAAAACGTAAGGGACCATTTGGAGACACCTCGTCTCCCACATAAACTCTAGAGGAACCTTCGTCCTCAAAAACAACTTGTGGAGTCTTGAATAATACCTAATGGCACATACTATTTTAACAGTTCTATTTACTTATCACACTTTTTTGTGTTTCAATTATAGGGTCGTAAAAATCGTACAACCAGCGAGCCGGGAAGAGATCATGATCTTTCATGGGGTTCGTGTAGAAACGGCGGACAACCACATGAGGACACATTAATCCTAGCACAGATCATTCCTGGTGGCCTACTGTTTGATCTTCATGATAGAATGCATGGAGTAACAGACCAGTTGGGCGTACCAGTTGTGACGATTTCATTAATAAAAAATATGTTAATTAATTAAGTTGATAATGTATAAGCTGAGAAATTTTAAATTCTTAATAAAATCTCACATTTTTAAATTAAATCTTATTGCAATCATTAAGTAATAATAATATTTAATATAAAGTCTAATAATAAAATAAAAGGGAATGGAATTGTACAGAAAGGGTAAAGCTTATTATTTAATCCTGCATAAACAGGAACTGACCAGAATTAACTTGTTTTCTGACCCCTAAATAAACTAAGTATTATTGTAAATTTGTTATTATTTAAATAATTAAATAAGGCCCCAGTTACGTACTTTGATAACTTCTGTAACTAAGAATATCTCTAGTTAATAATTTAATCAAACTTTAGTCCTTTAATTAAATTAGAAACACGGAACTACTTTTATGTTGCCTAGTAATTGTCTTGAGATTACTACTCTCCCCCTTAACTATTTCTGCCACTTGCAATGGAGCGCTCACGCCGTAAGCAGCGTAAAGCGTTGTTTCGCTACGTATATATATAAAATGTGAAAGGCTTGATTCAGTGACTATTTAAATAAGTAAATTTGTGTGGTGATGACATCTCTCTCTATTATAAAATAACAAACTATGTAATTTATACAGTATTACAAACAAGAAGGCGATAGTCAACTAATCTATAATCATGTGAAGTGTATAACAGGGAAACGAACTTTCTATTAATGTATTCTAACTACAAGAATTACTAAGAGTTACTACAGTCGCCTGAGATGAGTGTACCACACCCGGAATGATTTGACTTACTCCAAGAACTTCACCGTCACAGTATGATAAGGTAACGACAGACCTTCAAGAAACACCCGGAGGACCGAAGAACCAATTCTGCAGCAACTTCAGGAAACACACAGGTGACATGGAGGCTTGTCTTCCATGGTTAAGAGTTACAAAAATTATAGTCCACAAAAGACAATTTAACTTATCATATTAAAGACTTTAAAACTTCTGTTTTAAATGTAATAACATTAAAGACTTTAAAAGACAGACATTATATGTAACATGTAGTCTAAAATCTAATAACACTGGTTATAGCAAAAGTTTAAACTAAAAGTTTTGTTGTTTAAAAGATTAATGAAAACCATTCTTCAAATGGTTAAATTTTCAGTATTGTATATGGCAAGGTGACCATTAGTCGTTTAATATATTCAATCCCGGATCCGTGGAATAAATAAAATAGATGTACATCATATTTTGAGGGCCCTTTGTAAAGGAGTAATATCTATATATAATCATATAGTAAACTATATTGTTTGAGAACTTTCAATAGAGAACTTAATCACATAACAAATGTAATAAAGAGATGTCATCTGAGTACCGAGTAAACTGAGTGCATAAATCAACAGTCTCCCCTTCCTAATATCCTGCTATAAGAATTGTTTTATTTGTTGTGATTATTTTCAGCTCGTCACAACTAAGGCAGCCTGTATAATTGGCAGATCCAATTATTGCGGGTTCCCTAAGTTATAACACAAGAGAAGAGGTTATACAGTGAATTGTAGGGCCGGCCGCACACTGCACCAGACGTTTTGTCTGAGACAGTTCCAGACTGTCCGCTCCATACAAAAAACGAGTAGTTAACATGTATTCTTATGGGGCAGCCGCACAGTCATCGAACATTTGTCTCAGACAGTCTGAGACCGTCTGGGGCAAAAAGATGAACAGCCGTCAAGTTTCGTCTGACGCGCGGACACGAGCAGACATTTCGTTCTGCGCATGCGTCGCCTGCTCTACTTTCTTACTCATGCTTGATTTGTTTCCCTGGTGTTTGGTTTCTTGAAGAGTTTAGAAGTAAAATGGAAGTTGACGCAGATAAATTATACTTTGTTCACCGAGTGTTTGCAGAAAATATTTCAAGCGAATGACATTGACGAGGGTCGGATTCTATTGTTATCGGTAACATTCCAACGCCCGTTTCACAGCAGTCCGCAAACTCATATTTCCTGTTCGTCACGTTCTGTAGGTACTGTGCGTAATCTACTGAAGATCAGTTCCTTCCTTGTTTTCACCGTTGAATAAAGTGTCATTTGGGTCTGTTTTTACTTTTTAGTTATTATTAATAGCTTGGACTAAAACTGTACAATATGGAGACTCTTTCCCCAATAGCAAGGAACAAACGCGGCAAAGTTATACATAGTGCTAAGAGATTGTGTACAGTGAATAATTGTAAACATTTAAGTACAGAGAATCCTACCATAAAAAAGGACAAGGCCATGGAAAAAGTTGCTGAAATGACCGGTGTTAGCAAGCGGAGTGTTTATAGTGTTATTAATGTATATTTGAAAAACAAAACGTTAGGCTTGAGTTCACCAAAAAATAAAAAATCTAGAGTAGCGGCAGTAGATAAATTGGACGAATTTACAAAATGTGCTATTAGGAGAAAAGTTCACGAATTTTTTTTCAAAAATGAACAACCGACAATAAATAAAATTTTGAGTGCAGTTAACAACGATAAAGACTTACCGGATTTCAAACGGTCTACGCTATATAAACTGTTAAAATCATTGAATTTTAAATTTCATGAAAGAAGACGTAACATGTTTATCTGTGACAGGGATGATACAGTTGTATGGCGACGGAATTACCTACGCAAAATTAAACAGTTTCATGAAGAAGGCAGTAAAATTTACTATCAAGACGAAACTTGGGTAAATGCAGGCTATGTCAAAAATAAGGTTTGGCAAGATAAAACTATTAAGCCGCCGAAAGATGCGTTTTTGAAAGGTCTGTCGACAGGTTCTGATTTTTCGCTACGTTGTTTATGATGTTGGCCCAATGAATAATCCAAGTTTTCGACCTCGAGCGCCGAACGCAACATTGTCAAAAATTAAAAAAAAAACACGAAATTTTCTACATTTCTTCAGTTTTTGTTGATTTTAACCCTGAAGGACCAGTTTTACGAAACTATGTATTTCGTACATTTTTAAAGTAGACTAAATTTGCTACAAATTGAGACCAAAACCGACTTTGTAGACCAAATAGTTTCCGAAATACAGTTTTTAAAAAGTTATCAATTTTTTCAAACTCGGGAATTTTTAGCAATATCTCTGTAACAACAGTAGAACCACCACGTGGAGGGGCCTCGAGTCATGTTTATTGTTCCGTTTTATTTTTAGACAGCTGCAAGTGGGGTAACCGACCCTCATCTACCTCAACCATTCCCCCCAGGGGGTGGCATGCACTACTCTATCTCAAAGAGAAAGTGTAACCAAAAAGAGGGGATTGACCACGCCCCTTGTGCCCAGGTTTTACACAGACGTATGTGGGGATTTCCCACTTTTATGTAATTATCTCTAAAACCGTTCACTTAATCGAAAATATGAACGGAATATAAAATGTAGTAAATACAATTTCCAATAATTTGTCACTTTAAGAATGAAAATCCGTTAAGCCGTTCTCGAGAAATTCAACAAACCGGTAACAAAAACAAACTAGATTGGTGTCAAAGGGTCAGTGAGAACTGTAAACAGAGACAGGGCGCAGGCGCAGAAGAGGCCCCTATTCCTTCTATGACACACACCTGGTGCCCATAAACTCCTATATTAAGGCCAGACCCTTCATTGCTCTTCAGTTGTCGTCTGACCGGCTGGCCCGTTTGTTGTGCGTAGTCTTCCGTGTTTTTGAATTAAAAATCTATAGGATGTCGGATCCCGGTCTCAGCGCGAGTTTATGTTTTATATGTAAGGAGAGTTTAAGTGAAAGTGAAGTAGTGTTAGTGAAGGAAAGAGGAGTAAAAACCCTTCTTGCGTCGAGTGTTACTCTTAACAATCAAGAAAATGTACATCATTTTATAAAGAAAACTACAAACTTGTTTTCGTGATTTTCACTCGTCATATATTTAAAAAATATAATAACCACGACAGCTGTTTCGGCACACAGTGCCTTCTTCAGATGGTAAGAGCTGACTAGTTACGTACAATAAAATATCACATAAAGCCAGTGCTATGAAAACGATAATCGACTTAAGTTAGAACAATAAACAATACACATAACATACACAACTATATACAAATTAGAAAGGAACGTACATTTACTTATATAATTTCAAATTTAAAATCGGAGAGCTATTTAAATCAGTTTGGTTGTTCAAAAGCAAACCTAAATCTTTACGCTTATTAATTTCTAGGGCTTCAAGTAAATCAAGTTTTTTACCTTTTTCCCATACATGTAAAATTTTAAAGTATAATTAAAATTATGATCATTTTCCGACAAATGATTCGCATAATTAGATTTACCATCCTGATATCTCAAACTATAATTGTGATCGTACATTCTTTTTGAAAACGATCTTCCAGACTGGCCAATATAAATTTTGTCACAAGACCCACACGATAACTCATATACTCCTGACTTTTGAAATTTCTCTACTTTACTCTTATTGTTTTTAATATATCTACCAAGAGAAGATTTCGTCCTAAAAGCTATATTTACATGCTTCTGAGTAAAGTATTTACCAATTTTATCTGATACAGTACCTATATAATTAAGTGTGTGGAACTTTTCCTTACGTGTTGGAATAGGATACACCAATCTTAATGTTTGTAAATATAGTTTTTTATTCAACAACTGATCTATTAGACTTGACTGATAACCGTTGTTAACTGCTATTTGTTTTATAATGTTAAGTTCTTTTTGAAAATCAGAATATAAAAGTGCGATACTAATAAGTCTATGAAAAGCTGCTAACTTGTGTGAGTATGGATGTGCAGACGTGTTGTGTATAACCATATCCGTATGCGTAGGTTTATGGAAAATGCTAAAATTGAGTTTATTATTTTGTTTTGTAATTGAAAGATCTAAAAAGTTAATACTATCATTTACTTCAATTTCTATTGTAAAGCTTATGTTTCTATGTAAATCGTTAATAAAATTAAGAAAATTCTGTAATTGCCTACGCGTACCAAGAAAGATTGCCAACACATCATCCACATATCTGTACCAAAACATGAACAATTTAAAATACGGATGAGCTCTTATTTTGGTTTCTAAATAATCCATAAATATTTCAGAAGCCAAGGGGCTGAGGGGGTTACCCATAGCAAGCCCTTCTTTACCCACATAAATTTTCCCATCAAATTCACAATAATTTTGATTCAAACAAACCTTCGATAAATTTAAAATATCCTCTCTCATCCTAGGATTATTACAATTCTTTTCCAATAATTTTTCCACAATGTCAACAACATCAGCCGGTGGAATACTAGGGAACAAATTTTTAACGTCAAAAGATAATAAAATCGCTTTATCTGGTATATACAATTCCTGAATTTTATTAACTAGATCTAATGAATTTTTAATACTGTGTGTGGATATAAATTTGCATTGGGTCTGGATAATTTTAATTAGTTTTTTGGATAATTTAACATTAGGTGCATTTACATATGACACGACTGGTCTAATAGGATGGTTATCTTTGTGCAATTTAATTAAAGAATAAAGTTTAGGAGGTTGAGGGTTCATTACAGATAAAAAATGTAAATCAGAAACATTAAAAAATGAACACTCCTTGATAGCCTTTTTAACCTCTCTTTGAAATTTAAGCGTTGGATTAATGTCACTGGCTTCGTAAGGGTTAAAGAAATCTAGAATTAAATTATTTTACCTTAATCCGTCACTGTGACCGCTTGGTTTCTGTCTTCTAACGCGTTTCGTATTAAACTTAATCCATCATCAGAGTAAAAAATCCGTCAGTTATGACTTCGTTAAAACATTAAAAAGACACTAAAGTACATCTATGTATATGTTGTACAAACAGCGACGTACGCGGATGTGAGTGCGCACTCGACACCGGTTGACGACGTACTGCACAGTTTATTTGCGTTATCATGTTATCTATTGTTGTGTTATCTATAATCTTATCATATAGTGTATGTGATTTAAATGCCAACTGTTCGTTTAGTATATTATTAGGATTATTTCTGAAGGCCCGGTAAATCTCAAACTCTTCTACTGCATCCATATATCTTCCCTTTTTGCAAATGTGTAAGGGTTTGCAATTTGCCTCAAAATTTGTGTAATTATGATTTAATGAAACGAGATGTTTAGCGTAATTTATTAAGTAAAATTAAGTAAATTACGCTAAACATCTCGTTTCATTAAATCATAATTACACAAATTTTGAGGCAAATTGCAAACCCTTACACATTTGCAAAAAGGGAAGATATATGGATGCAGTAGAAGAGTTTGAGATTTACCGAGCCTTCAGAAATAATCCTAATAATATACTAAACGAACAGTTGGCATTTAAATCACATACACTATATGATAAGATTATAGATAACATAACCATAGAGTACACGCCCCAACACAATAGATAACATGATAACGCAAATAAACTGTGCAGTACGTCGTCAACCGGTGTCGAGTGCGCACTCACATCCGCGTACGTCGCTGTGTTTGTACAACATATACATAGATGTACTTTAGTGTCTTTTTAATGTTTTAACGAAGTCATAACTGACGGATTTTTTACTCTGATGATGGATTAAGTTTAATACGAAACGCGTTAGAAGACAGAAACCAAGCGGTCACAGTGACGGATTAAGGTAAACTAATTTAATTATAATAATTGTGACGCGGATACCAGTACAATGACTTTAGAAATCTAGAGTTTTATTGACATACTCGGCTTTGTCAATAGCAATAACCGTGTTACCCTTATCAGCACGAGTGAATATTATATTATGATCTCGTGTTTTTTTCCCGATGGAACAAATAGTTAATCTATTTTTGTCATTAAAACTCTTTTTAATATTTTGTTTAGCATAAAAATTATTTAATTTATCAGCTCTAATATGTTTATTCAATAGGTTAGGTTGAAGAGTCTTTTTGTGAGTTATTGTGATTATTGCATGCTAACTCACAATCCACACCCAAAATTTCAAATTCTTGTTTATAATTTAACGGTTTTATATTATACTTGAAACCCTTTTCAATTAATTTAGTTTCTCTCTCATTAAAATTAACATTAGTTAAATTCATAAAACGATTATAAAATGTATGGTTCGAAAATTTCCTTTTGCTAAAACTTTTCTTATTATTATTAACAACCGAAGACTTTAAATTATTTAATTTCCGAACTTGATTCAGCTTAATATCACGATATCACTAATCTTTATCGCGATTTTATTATCTTTTGACGTTAAAAATTTGTTCCCTAGTATTCCACCGGCTGATGTTGTTGACATTGTGGAAAAATTATTGGAAAAGAATTGTAATAATCCTAGGATGAGAGAGGATATTTTAAATTTATCGAAGGTTTGTTTGAATCAAAATTATTGTGAATTTGATGGGAAAATTTATGTGGGTAAAGAAGGGCTTGCTATGGGTAACCCCCTCAGCCCCTTGGCTTCTGAAATATTTATGGATTATTTAGAAACCAAAATAAGAGCTCATCCGTATTTTAAATTGTTCATGTTTTGGTACAGATATGTGGATGATGTGTTGGCAATCTTTCTTGGTACGCGTAGGCAATTACAGAATTTTCTTAATTTTATTAACGATTTACATAAAAACATAAGCTTTACAATAGAAATTGAAGTAAATGATAGTATTAACTTTTTAGATCTTTCAATTACAAAACAAAATAATAAACTCAATTTTAGCATTTTCCATAAACCTACGCATACGGATATGGTTATACACAACACGTCTGCACATCCATACTCACACAAGTTAGCAGCTTTTCATAGACTTATTAGTATCCCACTTTTAGATTCAGATTTTCAAAAAGAACTTAACATTATAAAACAAATAGCAGTTAACAACGGTTATCAGTCAAGTCTAATAGATCAGTTGTTGAATAAAAAACTATATTTACAAACATTAAGATTGGTGTATCCTATTCCAACACATAAGGAAAAGTTCCACACACTTAATTATATAGGTACTGTATCAGATAAAATTGGTAAATACTTTACTCAGAAGCATGTAAATATAGCTTTTAGGACGAAATCTTCTCTTGGTAGATATATTAAGAACAATAAGAGTAAAGTAGAGAAATTTCAAAAGTCAGGAGTATATGAGTTATCGTGTGGGTCTTGTGACAAAATTTATATTGGCCAGTCTGGAAGATCGTTTTCAAAAATAATGTACGATCACAATTATAGTTTGAGATATCAGGATGGTAAATCTATTTATGCGAATCATTTGTCGGAAAATGATCATAATTTTAATTATACTTTAAAATTTTACATGTATGGGAAAAAGGTAAAAAACTTGATTTACTTGAAGCCCTAGAAATTAATAAGCGTAAAGATTTAGGTTTGCTTTTGAACAACCAAACTGATTTAAATAGCTCTCCGATTTTAAATTTGAAATTATGTAAGTAAATGTACGTTCCTTTCTAATTTGTATATAGTTGTGTATATGTTATGTGTATTGTTTATTGTTCTAACAAGTCGATTATCGTTTTCATAGCACTGGCTTTATGTGATATTTTATTGTACGTAACTAGTCAGCTCTTACCATCTGAAGAAGGCACTGTGTGCCGAAACAGCTGTCGTGGTTATTATATTTTTTAAATATATGACGAGTGAAAATCACGAAAACAAGTTTGTAGTTTTCTTTATAAAATTATAAAAATGGATTTTCATCAAGTAAAGGCCTCCAGTATAAATTAAGAAAATGTACGTTTATTGAAAGGTGTGAATGAGATATCTGTGCACAGTGCTTGCCAGAAAAGATATAACAACCTGAAGTTGATCCAAGTAGCTGTTCGCCATGGAGACACAGTTGTGAAACCATCAAAAGCCTCAAGATCAATCTCTGAACAGTTCAATTTCAGAGAACAATGTTTTCTCTGTGGAGACAAAATAACTGAGGAATTCCTTGTGGCTCAAAGGAAGAAGAAGCCAGAAAAAAGAAACAATGTTATTACTGTTGAGAAGATGTCTCTCAATGCAACAATATTGAAAGCAGCTGAAAAACGTAGTGACGAATGGGCTCTCAAAATAAAAGAGCGTATATCTGAGAACACAGATTTGGTAGCTCTTGACGCGAGATACCACCGGTTTTGCCAAACAAAGCTCTACCAGGCCCCACCAACAGGAATACCCAGGGGAAAACGTCAGCATTCCACGGTTGATCAGGCCATGGAAATAATTTATTCATTTCTGGAAGAGAACTCTGAGGAATGTCAGTTCTCTTTAGATGAACTCCTGGACCAGATAGAAGGAGAACGACCCCAACCTCGAACAGTTAAAAATCGGTTGTTTGAAAAGTATGGAGATGACATTTTGATCGTCGAGTCATCCTCCAAACACACGACTGTCTGTTTTAAAAACACAGGCCACAAAATTCTCACCAGCTCTTGGTACGAGAGTAAAAGCTCAGATCCTCAAGCAGAAAGACTACGTGTGGTGAAGGCAGCTGCTGAAATCATACGAGAGGACATACGTTCGCAAGTATACGATACATATCAATTTACACCATCCGATAACTTCTTCCAGAATGTAAATTCTGTGATCCCCGAGTCCTTAAGACTACTGCTGGAAACAGTAATTCTAAAAGACAAACGAGGCTGCTTGGATCCATATAGAAAGAAGTGTGTTGCTCTTGCACATTCGGTCATATCAGCAGTAAGGCCTCGCTCGTTCATCTCTTCATTACTGCATGGGATTGGTGTGTACTTGTATCATAAGTTCGGGTCAAAACATTTGGTTGAGTTATTGTCAATGCTTGGATTCTCAGCTAGTTACAAGGAGACATCGCTTTTGGAAACCTCGGCAATCATGCGACCAGACAAACTCATCTTGAAGGAGCCTTCGTTTTTGCAATTTACATTTGATAACGCCGATTTCAATGTGAGCACATTGGACGGGTTGGGTACCTTCCACGCAATGGGAGGTATACAGATCATTACTCCCTATGATTCCGTATGTCCCGAGGAGCACATAGCCCGTCTGACGACGTGCACTGCTGATGAACTTGTTCAGCGAAATCCTTCTATTCAGCTGGAAACCTTCCAACAAGTTTCGTCCAATCAAGGTTTGTCAACAATTAAAATTGTGAACGTAGACAATATTCATCCACTACCTGAGGAAATCGTGCCACTCCCTTCAGATATCTCATGGTTATATGGAAAAGTTCTGAAAAAAACGAACATCCCGGGATGAAATGGGTTTATGGAGGAAGTGACAACCGAAAAACATTTTGAAACATCAAGAATTATATGCCTACCATTCATCAATCATCCCCCATCCCAGAACGACACAATTCTTACTGCTCTTCGGCTTGCCAGCGAGAAATGGCGAATCCATGGACAGAAAACCTGCATTGTCACTTTCGACCAGCCCCTATATATTAAAGCCAAAGAGATGGTCGCAAACTGTCAGGATACTGATTTGAGCAACGTCGTAGTGAGGCTAGGGGGTTTTCACCTACTCATGTCCTACATGGGGACAATAGGTGTGATTATGAGTGGAAGTGGGCTAAAGGAACTGCTCTCGACAATTTATGCAGAAAATAGCATTGACAAGATGTTGTCCGGCCATGCTTATGCTAGAGCAGTAAGAGCCCACATTTTGGTCCATCTTGCCTTGGCAAGTGAAGTTGTGAAAACAATTCACTTGACTGAAGAGGACGAAAGCATTATTGAAGATACGCTCTCAAAATTAGACAGATCTGCAATTCCGACAGCACACGAAAATGAGCAGTTTCAAGCAGTTGCTACAAAATTCACAGATGCCCTTCGCAAGCTTGAAAGCAATGGACCAACTGCAAAGCTGTGGGTTCTTTATTTTCGAATGGTGACACTGGCGAAGCAATTCATCCAAGCTGAACGGACAGGGGATTGGAATTTGCATGTGGCCACTGTCCAGAAAATGCTCCCATTCTTCCACGCAGCAGGCCACTTTTTTTATGCCAAGTGTGCACACTTATATCATCAAGATATGCTGGAATTGGAAAGGAAAATGGACCCTCTCGATTACGAACGTTTCACAAAAAAAGGATTCTTCACCATCCGGCGCACTAAAAAATTTTGTTCGGGTATATGGTCAGATATGACTATCGAGCAAGTACTCATGAAATCGATGAAAAGCTATGGAGGGCTCACCCGAGGACGTGGAATGACTGAGAGTGTACTCTCCCGATGGACACTGGGCATGGTGTATCTACAAAATATCTGCAATGAAGTGGAAACATACTGTAACATTAACACTGCAACAACGGAGCAGCATGTAGACATGCGACCATCTCGTGTCGCCAGAGATGAATCAGATACTGAAAAACTTTGTCGCTGGTTTTCGCAGCACCCTCCATTTCCCACAACGGATTTCATTATGTCCATCAGCAGTGCACAGGTTGGAGAAGCTATTGTCGACAGCCACATGGCCCTACAGATTGGAAGGGAATCGATGCTAACAGCAATTGGTCAAAACTTCCAGGAAGTGAAATTCAAACGTAAAAACAATGTGGTGTCACTTTCTTCAGCTGTAAGAACTATTGCTAATGGTGATAGAATAGTCACTGTCAGCCCTCTAACATTGTTTCACAGGTTGTGTCCTGAAACAGTCGGATGAAGAATTGCGAGATTTCTTCACATACGAACTGTCACCAATTCCAATGTCACTATTCACCGAAGAGGGAATGAGAAAGGGTACAAAATCCTCATTATATTCAGCATTCCAACCTGTGAGCTTCGATGAGAAGCACGGGACAACGAAATTTATAGTGGTTGATGGAGGCCATCTACTTCACAAAGTTGTGTGGCCTCGAAACTCATCATTTGGTTCGATAGCTGACAGGTACACCCAGTATATCATTGCTCATTACGGCTCAAACGTGGCAGTAGTTTTCGATGGGTACCCAACAGATGCTGCAAAAAAAGGCACGAAGAGCTCTGAGCGTCTACGCAGAGCCAAGTCACACTCATCTCTGGAAATAATCTTCGATGAAAAAACCATGGCTTAGGTTTCTCAAGAGAATTTCTTATCAAACGACAAAAACAAAATACGTTTCATCAACCTGCTGAAAACAAAAATGGAAAATAATAACATTCGAGTGCTGCAGTCAGAGGAAGATGCGGACAGGCTCATCGTCACCACAGCTGTCACTCTTACCTCTTCTTACGATGTAGTGTTAGTCGCTGGTGAGGACATCGACTTGTTGGTAATGCTCACTGGGATCTCACAGCAACGTTAGATTTTCTTCAAGAAATGTGGAAGAAGCAAAGCTACAGATGTGATCTATTCCAGCATTTTCTCCTCAAAGTACACCTCGAAACCGGAGCTTTTCCTTTTCATCCATGCCTTCAGTGGGTGTGACTCGACATCCGCCTTCTTCGGCCAAGGGAAGATGAAAATGATGTCCATGTTCGAAAAAAACCCAGATCTCGAAAAGGAAGCTGCCATTTTTCTCAACACCACCCCTCAGCAGCAGGGGAGCGAATAATAGTTGCTCTGTACAGTGGCAATCCTAACACCCAGAACCTTGATGAGCTGCGGTATCACCTATTTGCGAGGGCTGCAGTGAAAACAAGCTTCAATCTTGCAAGGTTACCTCCTACACAAGACGCGGCTCGATTTCACTCCTTGCGCACCTACCATCAGGTAAATCGTCCTAATATACAGTTTATTTACAAACACATAAATTATCTTTCATAATTTTCTCTTGAACTATACATGACAATCCTGTTACAGGTGCAGAAGTGGTTGGGAGCCGAACTGAACCCTCTCGCCTGGGGTTGGATATCAACCTCACAAGGCCTCAGCCCCAAGATGATGGCCAGAGACGCAGCTCCACAGCACCTCTTGCGGATGATTTCGTGCGGCTGCAAGAAGGGTTGTGGGAACGCGTGCAGCTGCAGGAAGACAGGGCTGAAGTGCTCTTTAGTCTGCAGCCACTACAGCGGGGTCTCATGCGACAATGTGCCAGACATCGAACTTGAGGAAGATTCCCACTCCCCAGAAAGCGATATCGAGATGCTGGAGGATCTATTGTGGACAGATCTCGCAGAAGATATGGACGACGCTGGTGCGGGTGTTGTTTCCAGTGGAGAAACCGACGATGCTCAACCGGGGCCTTCCAAGAGGGCAAAATGTACTTTCAATTCCAGAAATTAAACATCATGATAATTATTTCATTTATTTTTCTTCCAAAGTTTAATTTTATTTTAATTGATTTTCTAATCAACACTATAAATGTTCTTTGTTTTCTTCTATTTTCAACAACATTGTTTTTTTTTGTCTAATCAATTATTATCTTTAGAATTTATAATAAGTTTTGATATATATATATATCGATTTTTAATACTGTTTTAATTTGTTATTATACTGGGTACAATAGATTGAAACATAATATGCTGTGACGGTTTTGGGCAGATAGGTTTTTGTAAATCAGGCCCTGACCGAATAACAACAAAGTGTATTTTAATTTTGAATAAATTTTTTGAAATTGAAATTAAAATAATCATTCATAATTCTCATTTTCTTTCATAAGATCCCCAAATAATAAGTAAAGAGCAAAACAATATTACCGATATATATTATTTTCAGAATTTTTGACATGGATGAAGGGAACAGGTCATGAAACATTCAGACTTCGATAATGCAACACAAGGAACAGGGCTTACTAGAATTTATATTTTTCATATTTCTCATAGGAGTTTAGGGGGTGGTTCATCTGTAGGTCCCCTCAAACCTATTCAGCATCCATTGGAATATGGGAGGGGGGGCATTTCCCGAAGAAAATAGGCCTACGGGGTCGAAATTCCTACACTACAACAAAATATTGCTAAAAATTCCCGAGTTTGAAAAAATTGATAAATTTTGAAAAACTGTATTTCAGAAACTATTTGGTCTACAAAGACGGTTCTGGTCTAAAATTGTAGCAAATTTAGTCTACTTCAAAAACGTACTGAATACATAAATTCGTAAAACTAGTCCTTCGGGGTTAAAATCGCCAAAAACTGAAGAAAGGTAGAAAATTTCATGTTTTTTTTTGATTTTTGACAATGTTGCGTTCGGCTCTCGAGGTCGAAAACTTGGATTATTTATTGGGCCAACATCATTAACAACTCTGCAAAAAATCAGAACTACCGGATCTGACGCAAGGTCTGATGTATATGGTTACTGGACTATACGAAGTCCGAAGGGGAAAGGGAGCCGCCTGATAGTTGTGCATATGGGCTGTGAAGAGGGATTTTTGAAAGATGGATTAATGGTGTTCCAATCAAAGTCTACTGCTGACTATCACGAAGAAATGACCGGGAATGTATTTGAAGATTACTTTCGAGAACTCCTACCTTCCCTGGAAGATAACTCTGTTATGGTGTTAGATAACGCACCATATCATTCAGTAAAGTGTGAGAAAATTCCGAACATGTCGTGGGAAAAAAATGAAATAGCAAATTGGTTAAAACAAAAAGGTTTTAATGCTGATAGTAGTTATCTAAAGAAAGAACTTCTTTATATAGTAGAACAAGAAAAAGGAAATTACGACAAATATGTTATTGATGAGATGGCCAAGAAGGAAAACAAGACAGTATTGAGATTACCCCCCTATCACTGTGAGTTAAATCCCATCGAGTTGATCTGGGCTCAAGTGAAAAATCATGTTGCGGCTAACAACACAACATTTAAGCTTGCAGATGTAAAACGGCTGTTGGAAGAAGGGGTGGAAAAAGTAACTGAAGAAGACTGGAAGAAGTGTATAGAGCACGTAAAGAAAGAAGAGGCGAAACTGTGGGAATTGGACAACTTAATAGAAGAAATGGAGGAGAGTGGCCCTTTGATTATAAATGTTGGTAATGATGACAGTAGCAGTGACTCCGACTTAGCTATGGAATTGGAATAAACGTAGTTTCCATTGTTGTACATAGCCCAATGTACGTACATACTGTAGTAGATAGGCTGATGTAAATATTGTAGTAAATGGCATGTTAGTACTATCATAGCAAATAGGCTTATTTTATAATTAATTTCATTGTAGATTTTAGTATTGTGATAGCAAATGGGCCTGCCTATGTTATAATTTTAGTCCGGGGTTCTCCGTACCACAGGTTTATGTGATCTAGGCCTGTGGAAGCCTCTTTCCCCTAGCATAAAGAGAGTGACCTCCGACAAGGTGGAGGGGTTGACGTTTCCCTCGGAGGCTTATTAATACTAACGTCCACCGATCACAAAACATCAATTTATTAGATGCTCGGTAGCCCGTGCGCCCCCCGCACGTCCGCCTGTGAACCGGCCTCTACCATTCGCCAGTGTCGTAATAGGCCAACATTTTCTGGAAACACTCGTTGAACAAAGTATAGTTGTGTTGGTGCACGCACGGCCTCCTATTTTCGATTTTACATTGAAAGAACACCATAACAGAGATGTAACAAACAAATTGTGGGATGAGATTGCTGCAGAGTTAAAAGCGACAGGTAATTTCAACTAATCTCTATTCAATAAAGTCTTTTAAACTACCTTCTTTTAACGCACTGTAATTTGTTATTTGGTAGCTGTAAATAGGCTATAATATAATAATAAATTTACTCTGATTGACTGAATAATAATTTCTTGCATACAATTTTACTTGAAAGCACAAGTTAATTGTTTAATATTTTCTATAGGTATATTGTGCAGATTTATTATTTTTACGTATTTATTACGTAATTTAGTTATTACGTATTTGTTAGGAATATAAGCAGAAATTACCGAGGCTAGACATACTTATGTATGAGTTATTCACATGTTCGTTAAGGTTTCATATTCTTTAATAGTTAAACCAAATTTATTTATTTAATTTATTTATTGGACATTGAACCAAAAATGAAATAACACTTATTATTGTGTATTAAAGTCACATGTTGCGCTGGGGGAAGGCATACACAGTACAGAAATCAGAAAGGGAACGTTATTATTTTTACGTTGCCAGGCGATCCACCACGTAACACTAAATATTTTATTTGATTGATATGTCTAGTTTACATTTATAGTAGACTACTAATACTGATGGTTAGCTTATATTTAACAATGTGAAAAGTTTTTCATAAAAAAAGAATCAAATAGAAGTTTTGTCTAGAAGTTATATAGGAGCAGAATTTTTTAAAGGAGCAGAATTGAAGTGTGTATAAACATAAATAGCCTGGACGATTGACTATTAATTATGTTTTTTATGTAGTACATTGTTCTACCAGAATATAATGTAAACAAAGTTAGTTTTTACGTTTTTTAATTACTAGCCTAATGTTTCATACAAGGAATTAATAAACTTATTCTTTAAATAATCCTTGTA
This sequence comes from Magicicada septendecula, assembly GCA_034769895.1. Taxonomy (NCBI): domain Eukaryota; kingdom Metazoa; phylum Arthropoda; class Insecta; order Hemiptera; family Cicadidae; genus Magicicada; species Magicicada septendecula. The sequence goes on along the minus strand of CM068374.1, from coordinate 331,583,061 downwards.
CAATATAATATTGTCCTGCTAACCTCAAATATGTCTGTTACCTATTGAGGCACCTATATAAGGCCTACATCACCTTGGTTAAATTCATACATTAATCTATTAGAGCCATCTTGTCTTGCCAAGAAACACTGCCATGTGCTGAGTTAAAGTGATCTACAAATTTATTTCTCACAGCATAAGCTGCTCGTGAGGCTCTTGCACTGTTTATGTCATCAACATCATCATCGATCTCTTCTTCAATCTCCAGCAATTCTTGATGTATGTCTGCAAGCGGACCTTCTCTTTCTTTTATCATGTTGTGCAGCACACAAGCTGCAAGTGTAACTATTTTTACATTTTCCGGACCTATCAAAAAGCATGTTTCAAACATACGAAATTTTTTCACTACCATTCCAAAAGCACACTCAACAATTCTTTGTGCTCTTGAATGGCGGTAATTATAAATTCTTCTTTCTCGTGTCAGTGAATTCCTCGAAAACGGCCTCATTAAATTTCTTGTTAGTGGATATGCTTCATCAGCTACAAAAACATATGGAAAACGAAAAACTCATCCGGTGACAGTTTTCTTGGAGCAGGAAGGTCCAGGTTGTTATCAAAAAATAATTTTCCAAAAGATGACACTTTGAACACGCCACTGTCATTATTTCTGCCATAATCACCCACATCAACAGCTAAAAATTTAGCGTCTGCATCCACAACAGCTTGAAGCACAATTGAATGAGTTTTTGTAATTGTAATAAGCAGATCCAGAGTTTATAGGACACTCCATGCGCACACGCTTGCTGTCAATTGCGCCACAACAGTTGGGGTAGTTCCACAAATGTTCAAAGCGTTCTGCTACTTCTTTCCATTTTTCGTGAGTTGGAGGTATCATGTACAGTGGTTGCAATACTTCCCAAATGGTCTTACAAGTTTCTAGAACTATCTTCCCTATTGTCGTAGCGCCAGCGCGAAAATAATAATGGAGTGACTGGAAACGCTCCCCAGTTGCCAGGAATCTGTAAATAATTATAACAATGACAAAATATATGGTTGGTAAACGTTTTTGTATAGAGGTGTCAAGAGAGTAAAATTATACAGACCCTGTGAAAAGCTGATTAATAACTAATATGCCACATAAAAACTAATAAGTTGATTAATAAATACGTAAAACCTTATCTTATTTAGTCAATTAAAATCAACATCTACCATACATGTATGAGAGAGTAATGTACATGTAACATTAAGAAAAATCTTATAACAATCTACACATAACTGTAATTGTTTTCAGCCGCCGATTGTCGACTTAAATGGCAAAATCTGCGGAACTCTTACAGAAGGTATGTCAGAGATGTCAAATATAAACCCAGTGGTTCTGGCGCCTCCAATAAGAAAAAATGGTACTTGGCAGATTGCATGACTTTTTTAGACAATTTTATTAATAAGCATTAGACAATGGAATCCAATATGTCAACTGACGATGTCGATGAAGAAATTATCGAAGATTCTGATGTAGTCACAACGGAGAGCAATGACACGTATATCTCAGAAACTCAACCAGTAGTTGATAACACGCGTGCATATTCAGTTAAACGAAAAAAACCTACGCCAACTGAAGTATTAGCTGGGCCAATGGCTGAATTTCTAAAAACTAGAACAGCACTTCAACAAGATCCGCCACTGATTAACTTATTTAAAGGACTGCTGCCTGATATTGAAAGACTAAGTGCAAAGAGGCAAAGATCATTTAAAGAAGCATTGATGAAATTAGTAAATGGATTTGTTGATGCAGAAGAACAGGAACAATCTAGGCCCCCCTCAACTTACAGTGATGTGACTTCTCCGCCAAGTGCATCTCCGCCCATGTACAATAATTTTAGATCAATTATTCCTACAATGAGTGTTGAAGGACGCACTTACTCTGCATTGCAGCCAGTACAAAATCCATATGGACAAAATAACTGGGAAGGAATTAATTAAATATTGATAATAAGAAGGACAATTCATTTATTTTAAATAAAGATATTTTTAGGTTATGGTAAGAAAACCATCATGTGTTTTTCGTTAATTGTATACCAATAATTAACTGCTATTGTGTTATTGTGTAATACTAAAAATCTGATTTAAATATCACACACACACACACACACACACACATTAATTTATTTATTTAAAACTTACATCAGAGTTATTAATAACCTTTCCTCAGGTGGTATACTTTTTCTGAAATAAGTGTTATTTTTCTGGATACGGAATTTAATCAAGTTTAGAACATGTTCAAAACTTTCAATACTTATTCTTGTAAAATTTCTAAATTTTTTTGGATCCTCACGAAGTTCATTTATAAAACCTGTTAAATTACGTTTCTGATTTAAAGGATGAACCCACCAATTCCTATGAATGTAATTTTCCTATTCTAAACACAAAAAATAATAAATTGGTGCTGCCACTTCATCATCATCGGAAGCCATGACGACACTGAGTAAAGTAGCGATGTTTTGTCTGCCGGTCGGTGTTTTGTCTGATACCGCCTGTCCCAGACCGTTTGTCCGCGGGCAAACGGTCTAAGACAAACTGTCTTGTCTGAAGCAAAACGTCTGGTGCAGTGTGCGGCCGGCTTAAGATATAGGTATACATATGTACACAATTCTGTTAAACCAAAATTTGACAACACAGCATTATTTTAGGGAGAAAAAATTTTTTTTTTTTTTATGGACATCCTCTCATTTTAAATATTTAATTTCTACATAAGAAATTATCAGACATTTCTTATTTAGAAATTGATTATTTTAGGGAATTTACTCTAAACGGCAATGGAATTTTGTTGCAGGTTCTGAGGCGAAAACACTGTGGGAGAAATTAAGGCATTCTTTGAGGGATGCACTCAGGAGCCAAAAAAAATGTGTGAGAAGTGGTGCTGCAGGAACTACGTCTAAGCCTTGGAAATTTCAAAAAGGAATGGGATTTCTTCAGCCTTACATGGCCAATGGGAAAAGAGAAACAAATTTGGTTCACGAGAGCGATGAGGATTCAAACACGCAGAACCAAGAAGAATGTGAAGATAACCACGAAGAAGACAGTGTGGTGGAACCTGGAAACGAGGAACGTGAAGATGAAGGTGGGACACCTGGAAATACTCCGAAGACACCAACACAAGAGACTCCTCTTGACCTTCCTGGTTCTTCAAGGGAAAATACACCAACACCACGAGAGAAAATTAAAAAAACAGACAACAGTGCTAAAATGCGGTCAATATTGCTCAAGTCCATTGAGAACCGGGGAAAAAGAGCAGCAGAGAGAGCAGGGCTATTGGAAAGGATCCAACCTCAAAGCGATCCTTTATACCATTTTTTTATGTCAATGTACGAATCAACAAAAAGAATGCCGCCGTCGTCACAACACGTGGTGAGAAATCAAATATACAAAGCTGTGGCAGATATGGAAGCTACTTTACTGGACGTCCCACAAACTAACACATTTCATCCATCCCAATTTATCCCACACCATGATCAACACCAGTATGGTCCCTACTGTGCCTCCCAACGCTCTACATCTACGCCACTTTCTTCTTATTCGGATAGTGAAGCTCATCAAATCGAAGCAACCACTCTGAATGACCCACAAGGCAAAGAAGAAAGGGATACCTTAGTTAATTTTATTAGTTATTTTTCTGAAAACTAATTTTCTCTACTATCCTACCTCTAATTTTGATTTACTTTTTTTAAGTTTCGCTATATCATTTGTTGTTATTCTTTTTATTTTTCAAGCATTTCTTATACATACTCAACAATTTTACCTGTATTTTTTAATGGCAATAAATTTATATAAATAACTAAACATTTTATTTATTCTTTCGATCAACCTTTCATTCTTGTACAAGAAAACACTTTTGTATTTTATTTTTAGGAACTGAATAAATTTCTTACCTTAAAAATACGGCTAGTTTTTCTTCACTTCCGATAGATCTCGCATTGCACCCTTCAGCATCGATTGACTCCTTGATGAATCCATGCAATTCAGAAAATTTTTCACGGGTTACACGGTAATAGTTTCTATATTTTTCATTAGAAAATTCGTTCTTGAGAATGAATTCTCCGTGCGTCTTTCTTTTCTTTAGATAATTGCTTTTCGGAAGCTTTTCACGAAGTAAAAAGGTTTTAGACTGTCTATGGCCCACAGCATATGGTCAACATCTACAGCACGTGCTACACAACGCATTAATCGCTCGCGACTGCGTCTCAACTGGTCCTGGAGCGGTCAGGTCTGCGTCTGACGCTGGAGACGCTAGCGCCTCTAGCGACAGACGCTTGGAGGAAAACGGAACTATGATAACCTGGTTAGAGCAGTAGATGGCGATGATCGCTCAGCGATCATCGCTACCCTGGGCTGTTTTCCTCAAAGTGACTGAACGCTAGCGTCTTTTTGTCAGCTGGGTGAGTTCTGGGGTTTTGTCAGTTGGGTGAGGTTGGTTGGTGTCAAGTGTTGCGATGAGTTGTAGGAAAAGAAAATGCATACTGAAGTGGCTAATAGTGGAAGAAATGGAAGACGACGGTATTATTGAAACTTTAATAAAACCAAGACAAGTGATACATCCCGTATTTAGTAACAGAACTGTTGAAGGATACTTTAAAAACTTGATCATGAACCATTTACGCAAGGACGAAAATAAGTTCTTAGAGTTTTTTAGACTGTCTATGGCCCAATTTGATTTCTTATTAAGTTTGATAGCACAGGACGTTAAAAAGGTGTCTTACAATAGAAATCTTTATCCCGTATCATCAGAAGAGAAACTAGCACTAACCTTGAGGTAAGTACTTTTAAATAACACTATCATCTACCTGTAGTGTGATCTGTATGTGTAGGTAATCATACGTGTTTCCCAATTATATCAAGGGATGTGTTTGCATAACCTGGAATGTGGAATTACAACAATCACAGTGATGAAATTATTTTCGAACTTATGTTTTATTAAACACAAACAAAATGAAGATAGTAAGAAACTACAAACAGGGACATTCTAACAAAAGTATTAATTCTAATAAAAGTAAATAATTCTAATAAAAGTATTAATTCTAATAAAAGTAAATAATTCTAATAAAAGTAGTAATTCTAATAAAAGTAAATAATTCTAATAAAAGTAGTAATTCTAATAAAAGTAAATAATTCTAATAAATGTAGTAATTCTAATAAAAGTAAATAATTCTAATAAAAGTAAATAATTCTAATAAAAGTAGTAATTCTAATAAAAGTAAATAATTCTAATAAAAGTAGTAATTCTAATAAAATTAATTAATCTAATAAATTAATACGCGCCTCTATTAATTTATCATCTTGTTCAGAAGAAAAAGTGAATTTCTCAATTTTGGGAGTACTCATATTTTTAAATACAGCACGGCACGTACAGCTACACAACACAATAATCGCTCGCGACTGCGTCTCCAACTGGTCCTGGAGCGGTCAGGTCTGCGTCTGACGCTGGACACGCTAGCGCCTCTAGCGACAGACGCTTGGAGGAAAACGGAACTATGAGAACCTGATTAGAGCAGTAGATGGCGATGATCGCTGAGCGATGATCGCAACAGCCGCTCCGAGCAAAACTAAGCTTAAGCTTTACACTTGGTTATGCGTAGGAAAAGGCAGGGAGGGGAGGTCTGTTGCAAACACTTCACATTCCATTGACAAGTCATTCCACTTGCTACAGGTTAACCATCTCCGTCTTCTCAACATTACCCACATACATATTACATTCAGTAGTTCTAGGATTACGCTATTACGTAGTTTAAAGTTTTTACTATAAAAAGATCTGGTAAAAAGGGCTTAGGGGAGCAAGGAAAACACATCATTGGCAATGTTTACAACTTTTTACAGAGTCTCGCGGACGATCCAAAGAATGTTGAAAATTTGAATTTTAAAATGGTTCAATAGTTGACTGCCAAAGCTGATGGAGTAAGTTGATTGACAGTTCTAGGCGTAAAGCGAGATGTGGATCAGTGTGAACGAAATGAACCTAAGTTTGGTACGCCGCGGAAGCATTTTATAAAGAAGCCAACAATAACAAATTTGGACAACTTCTACAAAGATGTAGTGCAAACCTGTGTTTTTTGTTTTTATGAACGTGGAGAATACCCAACATCGGGAAAAATTCAACAGCAGTTGGCTGAACAAATAAATTTTAGGGGTTTCAAGAAATCAGTGCAGCCAATTTTGAAACAGATTGGATTTAAATATAAAAAGTTTAATGACGGCCAAACATTTGTAATGGAAAGAGTAGATATTGCTTGTCCTCGCGCTATTTTTCTGAGAACACCTTGATCTCGGATCAAAACCACCAGTACCAAATCTTAGTTCATTCAATGACCACTCTGGCTCTAATCCAGAAATTCGATTCGACCTTATCTCTTGCAAGGTCAGGGTTCCTTGACCCCAGCACGATCCAACCATCTGATATACGACAGATTCTTGACTCAGTGGCTTTATTGAAGGATGAGGGGGTCTCCTTGGTTCTGGAAGATACTATGGATTACTACGAATACCCTCTGGGTTACTACCGCCTTCTTACAAGCTTTCTTTCTGATTCCAATCGTGAAACAGTCAGATGGCTTTGAGCTCATGTTTATCGATAATCTGCCAATGATGATTAAAGGCCAGTCCTGCCGCTTTAATTTCGAGAGCGGTTGGTACCTTCGTACGTGGTACCCCAACAGTGTTTGGAAGTTAGACGATAATAATAAGGTGTACACTAACAGGGTAGGTACCGATTGCATTCTTTTCTCCTATCGTCGGACGCAACTCCAATCCCGGAATTGCCTCACACTCCTCCTCAGCGAAGCAACAATAGGGGAGGTGAAACGATATTGCCCTCTCATTTGTCCTCCCCTGAACGAAACTTCTTCAGTTCAATATCTGGGGAACTCCACCTGGAGCATTTTAGGGAAAGAGAATCCAGTCATTATTAATTGTGCTCCTGATCAGATGTTTTAAATGAATATCACGTTTACCACCTTGATAACACTGCCCTGCGGTTGTGATTTGCAATACTCCAATCAACAAGTATTCGCCGACCACAGTGCATGTTCGGATGGTACTCCGACCATTGTTCAGCACATACCAATCGCAATCGTCGATCTTGATGAGCTTGTCATCGATCCTCACACTATTGATAAGATTGTCCTAAAACCTGATTGGACTAAAATCCTCTTCAATGAAGCTGAGGACCAGGTCTTATCGAATCTTCAACAGCTTCCCTTAGCTCAAGTCCAATGGACTTCTCAATATCAAACTATCTTTTACTATATTGGGGTGGGAGTTGTGGTCATTATTTTCCTCATGGTTTGTGTGTTGATCTACCGAAGCCCCGGGCGACCCGGTCGGGTCCACTTCAGCATCATTTATAGCTCTGTCACAACTCCCAATGGCACGTTCACTAGATCCCCTTTTCATTGTCGTCGAACAAAGTGGACTGTTTTATTACTTGGCTTTTATTGATCTTCGTCATATTCCTCTTGTTTCGGATCAATAACGACGATGGTGAAGTGTCACACTTGCATCTCTGACAAAATTGTGGACTCGACTATAACGTAAAAATTGAATGCTACCAAATTTTACGCTAGTTTTATATAGAAAACATGATTATTAAATGTATATTAAAATAAGAAATGCAAGAAATGTGACTTGATGTACTGTTGTAAACCAGCGTGGCGGTGTTTTTCAAAGCACACACCCTAATCAAGGCGACAGTATGTCGGTGCGAAAGTTATTCAGCAAGTCACGTACAGGGTGTAAAATCATAAAATCTATTGTGTTTAAAAAAAGCAATAAAGTTAAGTGAAGTCGAGGGAAAATTGAGTGCTCGAACAATACCGTAACACTAGGATTTAGACAGAGTAGGTGAGAGAGAAAACTCGAAGTGGCATCATGTTCGGTTTCGCGGTAAAAGTTTGCTACGCGCTGTTTTTTGACGAATGAGAGAAAGCGTCACTTTTAAGCGGGCGAAATTAGCTAGTTGGGTTGGTGGAAATCAAATATCGCGGTATATGAAACCAATGGGAATGCGATTTGTATGAGTATGGGTAATGTTTGAGGGAGTATAAAAAATGTAGTTGGGAATTTGTCAGGCTAGTCTACGGCGAACATGACAACTATTCAGACTCGTTATCGCGTATTAAAATTTTATAACTAAAACTTGCAATAAGTAAGAAGTACAGTATTCATGTCGTGCGTTTAAATAGTATTAAACCCGGTAGTACGGTAAACGAAGTATGCCAGATCAAAGTAATTGTTAGACTGAATAACTTGGTGATAATTACCGAACTTCATAGTGTCGATATCGAACGTGTGCATCCGGAAGTTGCGGAACGTGGGAGTGTATTCGGGATGTATTATTGATAGTGCGAGCACTCAGTTTAATCACGTAGTTACTAAGGTGTCAAAATTAATTAGTATACACTAGTTACATGCTGAATCAGTGAGTAGGTGTGAACAGTGATAATTAAAGTGAAACCGAAATAACCAAGGGGTTAGTGTCATCGAGTGTCATAAACAGGATCATCCGAATCGCCGACAACGCAATCTCCAAGATCGCAGACTCCGAGGGAAGGACTCACCAATCAAAAGGAATTCAACTTAACAAGTAAACCAAATTGAACACTAAACTCAATTTAATTCATGTCTTTTTGTAACTCTATTACTATTGGCAATTCAATTGGTCTATGAACCTACTTTCAATAATAATTGATGAAAGGTATAAATTTAATAATTGTTAACCATGAAGATTGTATGCAAATTGTAACATGTTAATGAAAATGCTCATTAAAATTAGCAGTCCTTCGAGTTAACTGTGTTAGTAATCATTTCTTTGATACCCTGAGATAATTTTAAGAGTCGCCATCAAGCAGAGTTAAGAGTTCAGTATTA